>CM076584.1:37674287-38038395 GCA_034641835.2 Pinus albicaulis
TCTTCAACTTCTTCAACAGATTTGCGCTAGGTCTTCATCACTTCAATTTAGATCATCCAAGAGATTCACCATTTCAAGATCTAGAGATCTTGAACCTTCATTATGTTCATAGATGCATCATAGATTCAGATCTATCAATTTAGAGCAGATTTCAACCATGCAGATATACTTCAGAGTGAAGTATTCATTAAAGCCCAGACACACACACCCTTTGCACAATGAAATTATTCTCCTTATATAGATTTAGCCTTTTTCAATACCATGAGTCAAAACCACATTACTTCCAATGGTATTCCTGGACGGAATCAAATAGACAATCCAGCGCTCAATACAATGGGTCAATACCATGGTAGTAACCCCTGGTTTTATAAATTTAGAGCGCAATTAGGCATACACGACTTATCCTAAACAACCCCGCGTATGCTTCGTTACATACCTTGTTTGACATTATTCTTGCACATACTGTAGATTCTTTCTTCTGCAACTTCTGTACTGATTGTAGATACATCAGATTTACATCATTAACAAGTTCATCAAGTACAACTTCATCAGATAGGTTGCCATCAAGGACAACACTCTGCATTATATTGCCAATCATCTCATTTCATCAACTAAGTTGCCATCAAGGACAACACATGCCAACACTAGCCTTATAGCTCTTTCTCCATAACTAACCCCTGAGTAGAGATATATTCCTCCAGTGATAGACAACCTCTTTTCTATCCTGAATCTACTTATATAAACTTGCTTTCACTAGCTTGTTTCACTTAACTGTGTCTAGTTAATTCAGAATGTTGTTTTCCTGTTTGAATAGGATTTCCCTTTGTTTCTTCCACAAAGGTACTTTTAAAGCTAGCTTTTCTGCTTTCCAGCTTTATTCCACCTATTCCTGATATTTTCCTCTTTACTGGGGCACTTTTTAGATTTTTATTTCTAATCTAATTTTAGTATTTATTTTATTCCTTCCAAGGATTTTTGGAAGTCTGGGAAAGTCTTACAACCTTGTCTATCGTCATGGATTTGGTTTCCAAATCTCTAATCATAATCTAGTCATTGCACATTAATTTCTATTTCATTTTATTAATTTAATTTAATAAAATATATCCACAACCAATATATTCTTTGAGGTCCACTTTGACCCTTAGAGTCTTTAGTTGCCTTTTTTTTAAAGCATAAATTTAGGGACATTACATACTCCCCCTCTAAAATTGAACATTGTCCTCAGTGTTATCAATTTCAATGTTGATTTCTCAACTCAGGATGAACATTCTTCTTTCATCTTTTCCTCTAGTTCACAATAGTTTATTTAGAGTACAAGTACTGTCCTCTATCTTTACTCTGCATACTGCTATACTCTGGAATTTTATTTTATTCCTGCTTTAGTATAAGAAGTATATAGGGAATAATATTTTATTCATGTTCTACCTATCCATAGTTCACATCAACTCATATGAGTAGTATGACATATATATTGATTATAAATAATAATAACAATATTTTGAACTTTAATATTTTCAATAAATTCACTTGTTATCAAAATCCTTCAATGTTCATAGTAGTATAGTTCATTTTTAGCACAACTACTTATCATTCCATGTTTTTCAGCGAGGCTTCCTCCTCATGCAAACATGGTCTCGTTTAACATTTTTGGTGATTTTCTCTGCACATTTTTTGACCTTGACTCCTTTGATCAGAGCGGTCCACTTCCTATTACACTTTTCACACTTCACAAAACAAACACTTCTTCATTAGAGGTTGATAAATTTAGAAAACCAACTTCATCATATGCAAAGGTGTTGCTTATCTTTTCCTAGTTCATACCTGCACTTCATGTACCTAATACTTGATTGATTTTCTCAATTGATTGAGATGGTGATAACCATGCTCAATTTCAATTTAAACTGGTTTTTATATAACTCTGTTTCCAATTTCCACTTGAACTTTACCTCATCAACTGTATCAGTTATTACCCTACCTATCAAAACTGCATATCATTTTATAGTTTCGGTCTTGAACATATTGACCATTTTATTATTATTATTAATTTTGGTTTCTAGTTCAACCCATTGCTAAGCCAACCAATTTAAATTTCTTTATTCAACCAACTTCCTATTTCATTCTGAAATAGGAATAAGATCTTTTGATGCTTGGGTCTCATTGTCTCTTAGAAACCATTTCCACATAGGATTTTTCACTACTTTTTCCTCATACCAGGTCAAACATATCCTGTTTTAATTAATTAAATTTAATTTGAGTCATCAGTATGTCTTATCTAATGAAATTTTATGGTAATTTTCTAAAATTTATGTCGTACTGGGGTCACATTATAAATGTACCCTCTTTTTTACAATTATCAGTTGCTCTTGATTCAAAATATCTATCAATATTTTAGTATTTTTTAGTTTTACTTAGAGGTATTTCCCTACTTTACTGTTGCATTCATTCTACTTTGTCTCACTTACTCGAATATTCTTCAAAGTTTTAGAGACATTCCTATTTTAAGACAGGTTAAAGTGGAATGATGTGGTAAGAAACATCCCCAAAATCAATGCTTCTCTGGAAGATCGTCAAACAGAACACCAATCCATTATGGTTGAAGTAAACGGTATGATTGCTAACCAACCTATTTCTGTTTTAATAGATCCAGGTGCATCTTTAAGTTATATCAGTCCTCAAATGGTAGAAAAATGTAACTTAAAGACACAAAATTTTAGCAGTCGTGGTTAGTTCAATTGGCCACTGGTAAAGAAAGGAAAGTGACTCATAAGTTACCCCAAACAACCATAAATTTGAATGGATACCAAACTCAACTAAATTTGAATATCCATCCTCTAGGGTCCTATGATGTATTGGTAGGAATGGACTGGTTAGAGAAATAGAAAGCCATGTTAAACTGGTTAGAAAAAACAATACACTGCATAAATGAGGAGGGAAAACCTGTCATAGTAAAAGGAAAACCCAAGCCCATATTTGTGAGACAAATTTTAGCACTTCAGTTGAAAAGAATTGCTAGGAAGGGTTTCCAAGTGTATTATGTGCATGTAGAAGAATTGGGACAACAAACAGAAGAGAATCATTTAGAAACATTACCTGTTATTAGAGAGTTCAAGGATGTGTTTCTATATGAAATTCCTCATCTTCCCCCTAGGAGAGAAATTGATTTCTAAATTGACTTAGTGCTGGGGGAAACACCAGTTTCTAGAGCCCCATACAAAATGAGTACTCCATAAATGATGGAGTTTAAAATGTAGGTACATGAGTTGTTGGATAGAGCTTACATCAGACCAAGTTTATCCCCATGGGGAGAAATGATGTTGTTTGTGAAAAATAATGATGGTACTTTCAGGATGTGTATAGACTATCACCAATTGAATAAGTTGATGATCAAGAACATATATCCATTACCTAGGATACATGATCTCTTTTACCAAGTTAAAGGAGAAATAGTCTTTTCGAAAATTGATCTAAGGACAAGTTACCATCAACTAAGAATTAAAAATGAAGATATAAGTAAAATTGCATTCAGAACCAGGTATGGACACTATGAGTTTGTGGTCCTACTGTTTGGGTTGACTAATGCACTTGCTAATTTTATGTGCTTGATGAAGAGTGTCTTAAATAGGTACTTAGACAAATTTGTACTAGTATTTATTGATGACGTTATGATTTTTTCTAAGAATGAAGCTGAGCATGAGTAACATCTTAGAATTGTTTTGCAAACACTAAGAGAAAACAAGCTGTATTCTAAGTTTATTAAATTTGAATTTTTCAAAGATAAAATTCAGTACCTGGGGCATATAATTTCAGAGAAGGGGTTAACAGTAGACTCAGAAAATATAAAAGTAATAAAAGAGTGGCTTGTACCTACTAATGTATTTTATATGAGATCCTCATGGGAATCGCAGGATATTACAGGAGGTATATATATATATTTTCAGCCTTAGCTTACCCTATTACATCTCTACAGAGAAAATGAGTTAAGTTTGAATGGACTAAAAAAATGTGAAAGTAGTTTTGATTAGCTAAAACTGAAACTTACCACGGCACCTATTTTAAAGATTGCTAATCTAGATCAGGAATTTGTAGTATGCATAGATTCTTGCAGAGAAGGATTAGGAAGAGTGCTACTATAAGAAAACTATGTTATAGCCTTTGAATCTAGAAAAATCAAGAAAAATTAACAGAATGCATGCATGCCTTGAAAAAAATTAACTGGATGTTGTAATTCATGCCTTGAAAATGTGGAGACATTACCTTTTAGGAAAATTTTTTGTGTTGATGACATATCACATCAGTTTAAAGTATTTGTTCACACAACTTGATTTGAACGATGGAAAACCTAGATGGTTGTCCTTCCTTAGTGAGTTTGACATGGAGATCAAACATATTAAGGGGAAGGAAAACAATATTGCAGATGCATTAAGAAAAAATTCTTGGCAAACTGTGAGTAATGTTGAAAGTAGTGCCAACTTTGATATAGAAATATTGATACAAGGAGTGGTGGAACAAGATCGAAATTATGAAAAACTTCAAACAAAAATTCTGAAAGAGATGAAAGGGTATAAAAAAAAATAGAGAGGATTGATTTATTATAAAGACAGATTATACATCCCTGATGTAGACTCCTTCAAGAAAGATATTCTAGATGAGTATAATAAAAGACCCTATGCTAGACATCTAGGACACCAAAAATTATTTTCAGCTTTAAGAAAGAATCTAATCTGGCTTGGTATGAAAAAGGATCTGGCAAACTACTTGAAGAGATGTATAGAATGTCAACAAGTAAAGGTGGAACATCAGCATCCAGCCGGATTGATGAATCCTTTGCCCATTGTAAAATGGAAATGGGAGACTGTTTCTATGGATTTTATTACTAGTTTACCAAGGAAAAAATACCAACATGACTCGATCATGGTAGTAGATATATTGACTAAAGATACTCACTTTACACCTGTACAATATAGTTTTGGTACAATGCAAGTAGCTAACGTATTTATGGAAGAAATCTTAAAATTGTATGATATTCCTGAGATGATTATTTCAGATAGAGATGCAAAGTTTACTGCAGCTTTTTGGAGGAGTTTTTTTGGAGGCATGGGTACCAAATTAAATTTTAGTACTATATACCATCCCCAAACTTATGGCCAAATTGAAAGAACAAACCAGATTTTGGAGGACATGTTAAGGATGCATGTCATGGATAGACCAACAAGGTGGGGGACTTTATACACTTAGTAGAGTTTGCCTACAACAATAGCTACCAAGCTTCCATAAAAATGAGTCATTTTGAAGCACTTTATGACACAAACTATCCTACCCCTCTAAGTTGGAGTTATCCTGAAGATAAACTAATACTTGGACCGAAATCCTTGCAGGAAATGGAAAGACTTGTGAAGAAAATCCAGCAAAATATCATAAGAATGTAGGACAGGGAGAAAATTTATGCAAAAAAAAAGAGAATTCACAGAGAATTAAGTGTGGGTGATCATGTCTACCTAAGGATTAAGCCTAAGAAGAGTACTTTGCACACTAGAAGCTGTGCAAAAATAACTCCATGTTATTGTGGACCTTTTGAAGTGATGGAAAAGAGTTGGGCCAGCTGCATATAAACTGGCTTTTCCTAGTCACGTTAAGGTTCATGATGTATTTCATGTTTCATTATTAAAAAAAATATGTGCATGACCCTACTCATTTTATTGATTGGAATGTGATACAGGTGGAACTAGAAGGGGAATTCCTTCTAGAGCCACTTCAAATCTTAGCATGGAAAGAAATTGAGCTCTGGAATAGGATGATGGCTAGGGTAAAAGTGCAATGGAGGCACTTTTCACCCAAAGAGGCTACCTAGGAGCAAGAGCAAGAAATGATGGAAAAATATTCATCACTGTTTAAACAGTGATTTTTTTTTATTTTGTCTTTACAACATCGAGGACAGTGTTTTATTTTTAGAGGGGGAATATGTAATACCCCAATTTGTTATGCTTTCATTAGACATTTGAACAAGTCCAAAAGAGTATAGTGGACCCCAGTGGAAAACAATTGTGTGGATTTATTTTATTATTTTAAATTTTAAAATGGAAATTATGTGCAATGACTAGATAATGATTAGATATTTGGAAACCCAATCAATGATGATTGATAAGGTTGTAAGACTTTCTTAGAGTTCTAGAAATCCTTGGAAGGAATAAATTATATACTAAAATTAGGTCGGAGATAAAAATCTAAAAATTACATCAGTAAAGAGGAAATTAATGGGATGAGGTGGAATAAAGCTAGAAAAGTAGAAAATGTAGCTTTAAAAGTACCTTTGTGGAAGAAACAAAGGGAAAGCCTAGGAAAATAGGAATACAGGATCCTGAATTTAATGGACACAATTAAGGGAAACAGGTTGGGGAAAGTAATCTTAAAAGACAAAGGGTTGTCTATTTTTGGAAGAAAAGATCTCTGCTTGAGGGTGAGCTGTGGAGAAAGAGATCTAAGGTTGGGAGGTTCCAAGTCTACCTTAAGTGGTATGCACAATAAATATAGTTTGATTTACTTTTGAAATGATGTTTTAATTCTGTTACATATTATTGAATAGTGCAGTATTTTAATCTATATGAAATTCTGGGTTTGGGCATGTGTATATGCTTTAGGAATTTAGCGACTTAGAAAGTCAATGTTGTGGTCCATACATTTCACAGAATTAACCATAAAAAGAATAGTTTATTCCGTAGTTTTGTACAGAGATACTATGTGAAGACCAACTCTTAGAATGTCTAATACCTAATACTGGGTCCAGATCTGAGGTTAGGTACCTCACAAAAAACTTTATGATAAATTAGACTATTCTAAGGTTATGTTGTGAACTGTATATTGAACAACTTTAAACAAAAACTATTATATAAGAACATTGAATAACCTTATAGCATGGTTCTAAGATTTCTATATTAAAATATATGCACAGGAATTAATGGACAAAAATGGAATAGCCATAATTAGGTAGATAGCTACCGTATCGTGAAAGATATGATGTATTGTATAGTTAAGTAACTCTGTATTATTTAGAAGATTATAAAACAAAACTAGACTAAGTAGATAGAGAATATATTTACATACATAAGAAATTTTTTTATTTTTATGCTAAAAAAAAAACAAAAAACAAATAGAAATTAAAGTAACTTTGGAAAAGAAATTAATCTGACATTGTAGCGGAATCTAAAATATAAGTGAATAGACTGTAGTCTGCTAAGAGTTGCAGTAATATTCAGCTTTAAAAGTAAAGGAGGCTAGAGACTTAAATTCATCAATTTCGTATGGAGTAAGATAGAAAATATGTTAAACCATTTTACGGATAAGTATCCATCGAATTGCATTTTAATAGAAATAAGAGTATTCATGGTTTATCCACTCTGCAAAACTAACAAAGGCATATATAAAAAAAAAATGTATTCAACAGAAACAAAGGTATTTGTACTGTGAGGACATGATCACAGTTCCTCCTTACAATTACATAAATCTGGATTAGTATCTGATTAAACCAGAAAGGTTCATAAATATAAATTTATACAGAGAATTCTAGGTTTGTATATAGAACTGTAAAAGTAAATAAAAACTATGGAATTATTGCATAAAATCAACAGGCTTTGACCCACCTAGAAAAGAGAAAGAATATTGTATTAATATTAACTAAGTAAGATCAGGGGATGCTTAGCATGAATGTGAATTCAAATCATACCTTTGTAAACCAAGAACCCTGAATTAATAAGTAGAATAAATAAGTAGAAGTATTTATAATACATCTATGATATAAAGGACAAATGGGTGGTATGGTTACCTTATAGACCTATATGTTCATATTATAGCTAAAATGAAATAAAGATGAATTCAGTAAAAACTTAAATTATATATGAAAATTCATATAATCCACAGAAAAATGTGGGGACATAAAATAAATCTGAAACTAATGAAGAGTAAACATACACAGTAAATGAAACCAAAACTTGAGTGAAATTACACCGTAAGATTTATGGTGATTACCCTGAGGTTAGGACATCGCAACTTAGGACTACCTTAAATGATGAGAGGTGGTTCAAGACCCATCTGTGTTGAGTACACTATGCATGCTAACCAAGAGGCCTCTGCATTTTAAGGAAAAACACCATTTTAAATTAACCAACAACAAGAACTATCCAAATTAACAAATGGGTTATGAAATAAAAAAAAACTAAGAATGTCGGGGAGAAAAGTTCCCAAAAATATACAAGATTCAATGTCAAAATGAAATGTGGATTTGACTGCCACCCATGTGTAAAATTTTAGGGAAATCTGATCCTGGATAAAATAAATCCTTCGATACGAATGGGTATCCCCATATCGTGGATATAATTAATAAATATAAACAAGGGCACATTCAAGAAAAGGGAAAACACAGATTTCAAATAGAGATTATATGAGCGAATCACTGTTTCAAATCAAAGAATGCAGGGATATAGTATAGGAGATAGTAAATCCATAGCAGTGACCATATTCCATTCAACACTAAAAATCCATAACGTAAAGTAGGAAAGATAAAAATGAAAATATATGCTGGATGCACAAATTGAAATCGAAATTTGGTAGGAATATTTTCTATTCCAAGTTAAACTGGGTATTATCGTTATCCAGGTTAAGACGGGAATACAAATTCATACTATGTAAGATGATATTTTCAATGATTCATTTCAGTTAAAAAATTTAATTAGATTAGAAAAATGAAATGAAAGGGATTACCTAGGTTGCCAAAGGAGAATGGCATTAGAGTTTGTATTGAGCTTCTCTGATACCCATGCCAACCCATTCAACTAAAAACCATATGAAATTTATAGACGTAATGACGACGTATTTGAGAGAAGAATAAGTGCAGAGTGAACAACATTTTCCATAATCAACAACAAGAAAAAATGAATCCCATTACAAAATAGACATCATTTATGGCACTTAGAAACCCTAACCTAGGATTGATCTACACCATCGAGGTGTCACCGATCCAGGCCAAGATTAGTTTCCCGTGGCTCCATGGGTTAAGTCCGAGACCCATGTGACAATGTACACCATAATAAACACCATGTGACCATGAAGTACCTCAAATGCAATTCCTAAATAAATATGATATATGAATTTGTTACCAAAGCATTAAAATCAAATCCAAAATATGGTCTCGTGAATTTAACTCTCTGCAATCTATGTTCAGTATATTAAATATTGAGGTCATTGGAAACTGAGTTGTAACTTCATAGTACTGTGAGTATATGCAGATTAGTAATAGTTGTATTGACAATGAGTTCAATACACTGTACATGTCAACCCAGAAAGTATGCATAGTTGGCTTTAGGGTCTAGTTAATACCCATTATATTAATTCATATGAGTTTGTTGTAGAGGTAAATCCCCTCTGCGGACAGAGGCGATCCCTACTAGCCCAGAGTGGGTCTAGCAACAATCGTAACACGCTATGGCACAGGTCCCTAATTGCAATAAACCAACTTGCGAAGAAGGCTTACCTCGAATCCAACGTTGTTGTTTGTAGAGAAGGTAGCGCTCCCATTCCTTTGCTCCGGCAGATCACAATCCTCACGCTTGTCACGATCGAACACCTGCACACGCAAGAAACACAACAAACACAAGCGTAAAATACAATATATACAACTATGTGTCAGTCAGAGAGGACACAACTCATGATCATAATGAACAAAATGAGTGGAACCATAACCAATAGTCGCTTATCATTAATTCATACAAAGGAAAATACAACCTGGCTCTGACGTTGAATTCTCCTTCAACGGGTCATCAGTGGAATACGTCTCAGCAAAGCTTGTCAAGGATGGGGACAAGCCTCTCTCTTCGATCGTCAATATCCTTGCTATAGATTTGGCGTCCTTGAAGGGACTAATGCAGCATGGAAGTAAATATGAAGGCTCTTGGAGACTAGCTTGCAAAGGAAAATGGCAAGCTTATATAGATGGTGGAAGGGGAGTTGGGATCCCTACAATCATGGGATTGGCCCTATCCTCTGAGAAGCTTCCGCAGAAATTGTGAGCTACTTCCTCTACATGGAAATCCAGAGCCAAATGTCCCAACTCAATTTAGAGACCAGTTCAAGAGTTGGTTAAAGTCAATATTCTGCCATTTATTTTTTTTAAACACCCTTTATTAAGCTTGGCGCGAGTGCGACTCTGAGACAGAGTGCCAATTGGTGCGCCCTCTTTAGAAGATTTCCCCCATTGGCGCGGGTATAACATTGGCTAGTCACACCAATGATGAAAATGCTATTTTTAGGGTTTTTCACAAGGAGATGTATTTAGGGGAATGAAAGTCCATGTCTAGGGGAATGCCATGAAATTGTTTTTAGGTTATGTCACTGCTCACAGGGCATGGAATGAGCCCTCCAATGTGCGAGATGGGGAATTGCAGGGACGGTGAAAAATTTCTGTGTAACAGATGCCCCCTAAAGCATGAGGCCCGAAAGAGAGAGAGGGGTGAAGTGCTTTACCAGAACGTGTCCAACTGAAAACACCGTCGTCGGAAAACCTGCGTAGAGAAATACAACTGATATCTCAATATACATGATATATGTGGCATGGGCGCAGCCATCCATAACAGAGTATACAATAATCCAAATCTGAGGTATGGACGCAGCCATCCAGTGAGGATCGAAAAATAGACTCAAGTATGGTCGCAGCCATCCAATGAATGAGTCATGTAACCAATCATAATAATCCATAATGTAAGCACAGTTCTAACGGACAAAATCCAAAGTCTTTAAACTCCCATCTCAACCGGAACAAAGTACAAGTTCAAGCATATGAATAGTGGTGAAGTCGAACATCGGGAGCTGTACTTTGATGCAAACCAATGATGAAATTTTTAATAGACCACGAGAGGTACCACCAATAATAAAAATGGCTTCAAGGTACTATAGGTACAATCATAACTGTGTGAGCATGATGGTGGCGTCGAAAACAT
This sequence comes from Pinus albicaulis, assembly GCA_034641835.2. Classification (NCBI taxonomy): domain Eukaryota; kingdom Viridiplantae; phylum Streptophyta; class Pinopsida; order Pinales; family Pinaceae; genus Pinus; species Pinus albicaulis. Next base: position 37,685,270 of record CM076584.1, read on the forward strand.
GAGAATCATTCATCGAGGTCAATGATGAAAACCTTGCGTCGAATGCGAAGAACCTGCCATTGAGGCATGCAGGCTCCAAGGTACCAGAAGGGAGTCTCTAGATCAGCTTCCTGGATAATGAGCTGAAGTCGACAGAAGTGACCTTGATCAAAGATGGGCCATAGTGTTTCCCACATCATCGACACGAGACAGAGGAACATAATGTCTTTGTGAATCAGGATCAGATGAGAATTAGAGGAAGGTTGAAATTTGTAGAGGTCAACTTCTCTTGAAAATATGGGCGGCACGACAGTGGATTTGGAAGTATTTGACATCAAAAGATCAGAGGTCATGATGACGAGGCAAAGAGCAGATGAGAGGTCAAAAAAGGATCACCCAAACCCACGGAGGCAAGTGGAAAACGAGATGAGATGTCCCCAACCCAACACGAACGCAGACAAGTGCCATGTTCAAGAGCGAGATACTGCCGACACGACAATGATGCTGGTTCCATTTTTCCCCACCATTTCTGGCGAGTGCCCCAATTATTTTTGAAAACAAGCTTTAAGGGGATAGCATATGATTGCCATATAAGTTCTCCCTTCGGACAAATCCATCCTAGTACATTTAACGAGCCCTAGGAAGGAGGAACTCGAATATCGTCATTACGATTGGATCCGAGGTCATCAAGGTTTAACGAGTCTGACAAAGGAAGAACTCAACGTCTTTTCATATTTAGAGAGTTTGAAAAGACAACGGAAAAGTAAACTCCAACGGTCCCTTTTCGTAGATAGTTCCTCAGATCCGAAAAGGTAGAAAACTATGTCTGAGGAAACCTCCTGGTCGCGATAGGCTAGGGTATTCCTTTTTCATTAATAATCTATCCCAACCCGAAAAAGGGGTAAACGTATACTGGGTAGATGTCGTTTCGTAACCACTTTAACGATATCAAAACGACAAGTGACTCGGTAATCTTTTCATGTTTAGAGAGTCAGAAAAGAGCTAAAATATGACTCCAAAATGACTTTTTCGTGTTTTTACCGAGTCCGAAAAAGTATAAAATACAACTCGTATCACTGTCCAAGTTGCGTAAAAACCTGTCGCTGCACATAAAAGCAAGTGTAAAATCCATTTTTCGACAAAATATATCAAAATATTGAGAAAAATGACATTTAAAACCTAATTTTTGACTTAAGAAGTTATAAATAGGCTTCAAATGGTAAAACAAATTTACTTTTACTTTTACCTCACTGGAGAGCAACAGTGGTCTGTTTGTGTGCAAACTTGCGACGGTGATTGCGACTGATCTGGGACGTCATTCAACTCCTCGTCTGTTCCAGGTAAAAGGCGTTCCCTTCAGCTCCATTTTAATCCATTTTTTATGAGTTTTCATTGCGCATTATACTTCTGGAGGGACCCTCTTAAAATTTTAGGGCTCGCTCCATTGGCGCGGGTATCGGGCACGAACCCGCACCAATGGACATTTCTTCACAAAGGGGTCACGCCAACTGGCGCGACTGTTAGGAAAACAATCGTGCCAATGGTGCAACTCAATTTTCTGCTTAAAAATTTCAAAATGTGAGCTACCTATGTGGATTTTTAAATGCACCAGAGATCTAACATAGCATTTTTTATTATGTTGATGCAGATATACAGGAAAAATGGTTATCGAATGGAAGGAGAGGGAACATGGGGAGGAAGATGAAATGCCTATGGAGAATGAATCCTGTATGAATGCACTAAGGAACTGTGGACTCAAAAAATTCTTGCTTACTCCATGTTTACGAGCTCAACCTGAGCTGCTACAGTACTTGGTCAGCATATGGGTTGAAAATGAGGAAGTATTTAAACTTCGGGACCAAGTGCTGGAACTTGAGGTTTCCGACGTCTATTTTATCGCCGGGCTGTCGCGCAGAGGCCCAGTACCCATTCTGATGGGCAAAAGACCTTCCGGAGAAAATATGGAACAAGTGATGGCGAGGGTGTGCCTAGGGGCACGAACCGGATCGGGAAGCGAGAAGGTGGATATCCACACTGTCCGCGATCTAGCACTCAGAGTAGTGCTACACACCATTACGCGGGCTGCAGGGTCGCAGGCACCGCATGAGGCGACCAAAGCCCAACTCATACTAGCCTCCGAGTGTATGAACCCCACATTGTTCGATTGGGCTACTGTAGTGACGAGAAATATCAAGAGGCAGCTGACAAGATGCAAGCAAGTCAAACTAAAGCAGTTTGGCTACGGTTCCATTTTGGCGTCACTCATCCTGGAACGACTACCCATTTTCCAGGGCCAAGGGGCCATAGTTGCTGAGCTGATACCGAGAGAGCCTAGGATGGCTCGCTGGGCAGCACTTATGCCCAGGTCAGGAGGAGGTCAACAGATGTCTTGGAGACCCGAGTTCTTTGGGTGGTTACGGCGACAACTGATCGTGGTTGAGGATTGGCCCTATGCTGAGACCGATTTGACCGGAGATCCCGATCTTCCGCTCCCGGAGGGGGAGGATTGGGATGAGGAGTTGGGTATGATACTCTTTTTGATTTTTTATGTATTTATGATTTTTTTGGTAATACATGTCCGTTCTAACAATGATTTTATGTGTATGCAGACGTTGGCCCAGAGAGGCCCGCGGGCATGTCGCCCATTTCACGGAGGACCCATCTCGTACATGAACCTCAGGCTGAGGGTGGCGAAGGGGGAAAACTGATCCAGAACCTGGAGGGCATTTCCCGGGGAATCCCGGACTATGCACGGCTAGCAGATGTTCCGCTAGCATACCAGTGACACACTGTGGGGGTGCCTAGTCGCCTCCACCGACTACTGAGATGTTTAGTGCGCGCAGTGGCGTGTTACCACGAGCACCATGCTGATTAGCTATTTAGGGCTTTCATATGCATATATATTTTTTGAGAGACATGTCGTCTCCGGCTGTATTAAGACAAACATGTATATTTTTTTATTTCATGTGATGCACACTATGTAAAAATTTCGACACACACATATATATATATGCCTATTTCTGGATGGATCTCTTTACATGTGATGATGTTTTTGTTTATAAATTGCGCAAATGTCTATCTAAAACCAAATTAGCTACTGCATCTGTTAATGTATTCATATTCCTAGGTATATGTTGATATGTGATATAATCAAAATTCCTTTCCAGTAAACGAATACGTAGATACAGACGTAAAATGGATGGGTTTCTAACTAAATAGTGACCATTAAGCTGTAATACTACAAGTTGTGAGTCTAGATACACAAGTAATTCACGAATGCCGAGGTCCACAGCCTCGGTTAATAATTCCAATACGACACTATATTCCGCAATATTATTTGTAGCAGGACCCAGACACACACCTTGCAGGTTAACCAACTCACCAGCAAGATCTTAGATTACCCAAGCTGCTGAGGACAGATTCCTGGTACTGCGGGAGGCACCATACACGAAACCCACAAACGGAGTAACAGACATCTGCACAATCAGGAAGACCCGATCAGCAAAAAGATGTTTACATCGCACACCACACCACACATGCACACAAATGAATATACACACCTATGTACACACACCACACCAAAAATAACTTCAAGCGTAGTATTTTTTGAGGTACAACCCATTTCTAGGCTGCGCCAATGGAACTCCTTCATAATAAACGAGCTCATAAGCCACATTTTTCAATACTCGTTTCACAATGTAGGGCCCATGCCACATTGGTTGGAACTTTCCTGCTCCAAGTTTGTCATGTGCTTGGTCGTATAGGAGGACGAGGTCCCCTTCGAAAAAGGAACGTGGAGATATAGATTGATCAAAGTGGGCTTTGACCCGCTTCTTATGTGCTTCAATGAATAAAGTAGCCAAGCGGCAGGTTTCATCCAACCGTTCCAAATACAAGAGACACTCTTCTTCAGGAGAAGTGTCGGGAAAAAGTTCCACAACCAACTTTAAAGAAGGAATTTCGCACTCAACCGGAAGAGTTTCTTCCAGACCATACACCAATTGGAATGGTGTGAATCTAGTTGCACTCTTTGCTGATGTTCGGTAGGCCCATAGAGCTGAGAAAAATTGGAGATGCCAATTGGACTTATGAATACCAATTTTCCGTTGAAGCATAGTGACCAAAACTTTGTTTACAGCCTCAACCTGGCCATTTGCCTGGGGGTAATATGGCATTGAGCTATTGTGTCATAAGCCCAATCTTGATGTCAGCTCGGCCATGATGTAATCTCAAAAGTGAGTGCCATGATCGGTAACGATGGCCTAAGGGACCCGAAACGTGCAATAATATGGTTGAAAATAAACTGGGCAGCTGTCTTATCGTCGGTGGCTAGTGTAGGCATCGCTTCGGCCCACTTAGTAAAGTAGTCGACAACGACGATTATATATGCATGCCCCTAGCCAAATGAGGGTTACACGTCATCAAATCTACGCCCCATTTTTCAAAAGGGCTGACAGTAATGACAGGATGCAGAGGAAGAGGTGGTGCGTGCATCTTGCACTAAAAAACCTGAGACGCATGACATTTGCGGACTGCAACAATACAGTCTTTGAATATCGACGGCCAGAAGTAACCTGCACACATAATCTTCTGGGCAGTAGCATATCCGGACATGTGACCGCCACAGGCGCCACTGTGACAGTCATTCAAGACTCTTTCGGCTTCCTCCAGGGTTAAGCACCGGTGGAGCACCAAATCTACTCCAACCCGGTATAAAGTATCTCCTACTATGCGGTAGGGTTGAGACTGATGCCGAATCCGACTTCGGGCATCCTTGGTCAACTCAGATCAAAATTTCAATGTTTGAAGATACATAATAATGTCGCTGTACCATGGGTTGCGAGTTTTGATCAAGAAGAGTGTTTCGTCCGGGATATGATCCTCGGAATGAGATGGGGTGGAGTCTGTTGGGAGGGAGAAAATGAGATCCGCAAAAACCAATGATTTGGTCAACTTAGCAGTGGTAAACACTAGGTCGAACTCCTGAAGGATGACTATCCACTTGGAGTATTTGGCCCCCAGTAATTGTCGAGATAGAATATATGTTATGGGGTTGCAATCCGAAACCACGGTTATTGTACGCAGCAGGATGTAGTGGCGAAAACGTTTCATAGCTTGCACTGCGGCTAATTCTAGCTTCTCGACGTGAGCGTAACATGTTTCTATGTCGAGAAGATTCCATGATAGATAATAAACAATGTGTTCATTGCCGTTATTGTCATCCTGCACCAAAACCATAGCTATGGTGCTAAACGCGGCGGCCAAGTATAGAGTGAAATCCTGGTGATAGTTTCGAGGACGAATCAACGGGGCATTCACGAGTAACATCTTTAGCTTCTCGAAGGATTGCTGAGAAATCTCATCCCAATGAAAGCGAACGTTCTGCTTTAAAATACGTGTGAAACCTTGGGCCACTTCCGCATAGTTCAGGATGAAGCGTCGTAGGAAGTTAGCTTTTCCCTACAGACTCTGCAATTGGTTTAACGAAGAGGGTGATGGGAGATTGACAATGGCCTCGACCTTTAGAGGGTCGAGGCGAATTCCGTCCTTGGAGACTATGAACCCCAAAAGATGGCCAGAATCCACGCAAAAGACGCATTTATGAGGGTTGAGCCGGATATTATAGCGTAGAGAATGAAGGAAAATCTGGCGGAGGTGTTCGGGATGGTCCTCTTGCCGAGCTGAGTGAGCTGGAAAATCGTCTAGATAAGGCTGAACGATATGGCGTATGTCATGGAATGCGTAAGACATAGCACGCTGGAAAGTGGCTCTAGTGTTCTTCAATCCGAACGGGAGCTTTTAATAAAAAAAGGTACCCCACGGACATAGGAATGTAGTCTTGTGTTGATCGGCGGGTATAATATTTATCTGATTGTACCCGGAAAAGCCATCCATCAGGGAATAGATCTCACTCCCAGCACATTCGTCGATGATTTGATCTATGAAGGGAGTGGGATAGTTGTCCTTAGGACAGGCTCGATTAATATCATGATAATCAACGCAGACTCTTATAGTACCCTGCTTCTTATCTACAGGGACAATGTTTGAGACCCATTCTATGAGGGGAATTAGGTAAATGAAGCCTGCGTTTAGAATTTTTTCAACTTCTTCTTTGATGGCAGTGGCTTTGTGAGGATGCACTGGGCATAGGCGCTAGCACATGGGTTTTGCACCGGGGTAGGTAGGAATCTCATGCACTACTATGCTGGTATCAATCGCAAGCATTTCCTCATAGGACCAAGCGAACACGTCTCTAAATTCACGGAAAAGATCAGTATAAACTCGTATCTCATCAGGAGAACAAGTTACTCCCACATGTATGTTCTCGACTACCCCCGGTTTGACAGAGACGTCGATCGGCATGGTTTGGATAATGTTGCTCAGGTTTCCTTCCGAAAAGACCTCATGAGTCAATATTGGCATCTGGAGAGGTGGAGTAGGAACCTAAGATGAAAAATGCTCTAGACAATCTGACATTGCCCCCAGGCTGAGCATGAAGGAGGAACGATGATGTCCATCACTCCAAGGCAGCTCCTCAAGAGACATTGTTTCAATAATGGCTTCGTCAGAAGGAAAAATCTCTTTTAGAGGATCAGGCGAGTCGGCCTCGCCGAGCCAGGGGGATTGGGAATAGATATCTAAAGCCATGCTCGAGGGAGCATGTTGAGGAGGGGGAGGATCGGATGCGGTGACGATTTCACAGTAATTAATCTCTACTGGAATTAAAGGCATCGATTCTCCAAAATGGGTCACCTGTTTAGGCGAAGGGATGATCCATGGGTTGTCAGACCTAGAGACCATATTAACTTGAACGGTGTGTGATGGTGGTGAGGGAAAAATTCCCATGAGGACGGGGTCCTTGAAGAGACTAGGTCCTACACTATCAGGGGGATTGGGGATCTTATCCACGTAAGGAACATTGTTCTCAGAGGATGAAGTGAAGAAAGACAACTGATCCACAGTAACAATTTTTCCCTTGTGAGGGAAATTCAAAAGCTGAAAGAGGGTGGACGGCACGCATAGCATGGAGTGAGTCCAACTGCGGCCGAGAAGTAGATTGTAGTTAATTTTGGTATCAACCACTTCTACTTCTACGTTGACTGTCTTCCCTTGTAACGTAATCGGAAAACTCTCGAGAACACCCAGGGGTTTGGATTCCCGACCATCGAATGCTTCTAAGGCATTGGGAGATGATGAAAGAGTCGGAGAGCCAATGGCCTTCCAACAGGCGGATGGCATGACACAGGTGGAGGCACCTTCATCCAGAATGGCCCTATGGATGTTAAGACCGTTGATCCTGACTTGAATCACAAGAGCAATTTGATGCAGAAGTCGGGGGGTAAATTTTTTTAAGTCGAAGGTGAGAAGACTAGAATCGGCGGGATCAATTCCACTGATTGCAGACAACAAAGCTTTCCGTTGTGATGGGAAACTTTGAAGAACTTCCAATGCGGACATGGCAGAAGGCGCCTGTGCCAAATCCTCAACAATACTATAGTGCTGAGCGGCACGGGCATTTGGGTTGTAGGAATATTTTCATAGAACACCCTTAGAAGTTGGCCTCATAACAGGTTCAGTTGTAGGCTTCTCAGTTTCTAAAGAACCGGAGATAGGTGGGGGAGGTGGTCCATCCACAACTTCCTTTCCAGCTTCCTGACGCGATCCGGCATAATCCTTCAAACACATAGCAACTGAGATAGGTGCAGCACCATTCATCATAGAGACCTGGGACCCAAATGGTGCAGATGGCAAAGGTTGTTCAACCATCTGGGTTTGCTGAGACGGGAACGGTTCTTTTAGAACTACCAGAGTCCCTTTGGAGCCTTTAAGAAGTTGACTAATTTCGGATCCTCAGGACAATCCTTGGTATAATGATATCCTTCACAAATAAGGCAGGGGTACTTCGGTTTACGTTGGGAATCGTCATCAATGCGAGATTTAGAAGACTCTGGCTTTGGGGCATCGGGTTCGGATTTTCCTTTGCCCTTCTTCTTTCCTTTGGAGGAATTTTCCGTGGGATTAGCCTGAACGTCGTTGACCTCTACATTTTTTCCAGAGTCTGGAGGGGCGAGAAGAGTAGAATTATTGGAAGAATTGGACTTCTGCTTCCCATTTGAATATTTTCGAGAATTTTGAGACACAGAACCAATAACACCATCCACCGCTGGGGTAGGAGGGGCTTTAGAGGTTCCTGGGAATGGAGCATCAGTCAAAATATCATACAGCATGCCAGACTGAGAGTATACCAGATCAAGGTACTGGGCGCGCGCTATGGCATGTTCTTCAGTCACAGATGCCCCCATAGCAATATCTTGAGCGATTTTGTTAACAAAGGATGTGGTGAACCAATGAGTTAGTAGTTGATCAGGTATATCAAACTTGATCAGCCTACAATGACGTCGCCACTCATGAATATGATCAGATATGTGGGTGGCTTTATCCTGCTTCAAGGAAGTCAGGAGATACGTCCCAGTTTCGTAGCGAACCGGTAACTAGAAGTGAGTCAGAAAAGCCATTGCTAAAGTATTTGAATCTTGAAAGATGTCGCGGGGTAGTTCAATATACCACTTAGCGAAAGTACCGGTAAGAGTATGCTGGAAGAGACGCAGACGAATTGAATCATCGACCAAAGAATTGGACGAACACCAAAGATGGTAAGTCATTACATGAGCTTGGGGGTCTTCCCCAGCTTTACCCTCAAACTTTCGGTAGTCGCCGGGTACCTTGGTCGGAACTGGAGGCCAATAAGGATTGTGAAAAATCAGATCATTGGTTAATTTAGAAACTTCTGTTAATTCCAAGGTAGCTAAGAACGACAACTGTTGATTGAACGACATGCCAAGCCCTCGATAAGGACCGGTACCTGTACTCTACGCTGGTTGAGAATATCCTTGCCCCCATGGGTTTTGTCCGGCAGGATTCTGACCGTAGGGGGTATAGGATGTATATCCAGTTTGATTTGGTTGCTGGTAACTAGTGTACGGGGCTTGATAACCAGAGTATGGAGCTTGATTATATGTCGGCCCCGTTTGAGCAGTATGCGGATTCGGCTGCTGAGTATAGGTGTTTCCGGGTTATTGAGAGTAATAATTAGAACCCTAGGGCTGGTTGTAATTGGGTCGGTATTGACCGTGAGGGTAGTAACCGCCTTGAGGTTGAGCGGGCTGATGATAGGTGGGACCTTGCTGAGCCTGATAATTAGGGTGCAACGGTTGATTCGGTTGTGGCATCGAATAAATTGTCTATTGGGCAAGGTTGAAGGAATGTGCAGGCTGGCCTGGTTGGACATGCTGACTTGGCTGAACGGGCTGCCCTGGTTGAACAGGTTGACCCGGATAAATAGGTTGTGCCGGTTGTATAGGTTGACCTGGCTGTTGAGGAGCATCAGGTTGTACCGGATGGGCCGACTGGCCTGGTGGTGGAACACCAGGTTGTGCCGCATGGACCGGTTGGCCTGGTGGAGGAATGGAGCCAGGTGGTGGCTGGTAACCAGTTTGACCTACAGTAGGACCATAAGATGGTCCTGGCTGATGTGCAACATTTGGAGCAACAAGATACTGAGGTTGCATGGGTTGCAAAGGTTGGACTTGCCCTCCAGGACCATACGCCAGCCCGGGTTGGTACCTCGGTTGACCTGCGAGTCCTTGAGGTTGCCCTGGTTGGACTCCAGGAAGAGGCTGCATGAGTTGACCTGAAGGGTTGTAATACTGTCCTTGCGGACTGTATGACAGCCCCTGGTGGCCCGCAAGGTAACCTTGCGGGTCATAAGGATAGCCAGGCTGGCCCGAAGGTTGTCCTTGCGGGTTATAAGGCTGCCCAGCCTAGTTATATGGTAAAACCTGAGCATGAAGTTGAGCCTCAGGAGCGAGTAAACGTAAAGGATTCCCATACTCATCATATTGATATGGAAAAACATACACGGGTGTACCATCCTGTGCATAATGCAAAAAATACGAGCGGTTGGGATCTTGAGAGGATTGTCCAACCTCGGGGTTCGATTGTTGTAGGGACAATCGATACTCCTCAGGAGAGATGTTCTCTGGCATAGCAGAAGATATATATAAGTATTCGGGAAGTGATGTGTTCCTTACGGACTGAGTGGTAACAGCAGGTGCAGACGCATCCACACAAATAGTGGGCCTGACGGGTACAGAAGTGACCTGAGGGGATGACGTGATGGGTGTCCTAGGAGACATCCCCAATGAAGGAACAACCGGCCTCGTAGAAGGATCTGATACCCCCATAGAGGCAGTGGCGGCGATAATCTGAACTAAGGATCTATACCCTACTGGTAGTGAGGGACCGGGCGAAGACATAACAGATGATTCGGGGTTGTCCTCTGGGAATAACTTCCGAGTTACTTCTGTAAATAGCTGGTAATATTCACCAAACGTTGGGATTTCCTCGCTAGGAGAATGGCTGGATTCACCCATATTTGAACTTGCCGCTAGATCTCATAACAGACGGCGAGGACTAGGAGGAATAACAGCAGCTAAAAAAGGCGAACCCGATGTAAGAGGAGGGAATGTTCCCCTACTCCAAATCCAGACCAAGGGTCAGAAAAGAGACAATTAAACTCAACTAGTCCTCCAAAGGGAAGCTCATACATAACTGGTCCCCTGTCGGGAAGCTCGGAAACGATGGGCTATTGTAACTCAGCAGAGGATTGCGAGACCTCTGACGAATCGTCTGTATATGGACTACCAGTAGACGAAACTGAAGGTTCCGCCACTGTGACAGTAATTACGAAAGGAAAAGATCAAACACAACACATGGGCTGAAAAAGAACCAAGGCACATAATCAAACAGCCAACAAGCAAAATCTAACAAGGCGTGTGATCGTGGGTGATTTATTTTACGACATTGAAACTTAGAAACTTCATCGTTTAATGTTTTAAGAATCGAGAAAATGATGAAAGATGACTCTATCTCTTTCAGTTTTGAAGCAAGCATGAAAGGACAAGCGCTTGGTGATATTTTCAAATTTAAGGAGTTAGATAATATCAAAATGACTGCTCAGGAATACTAGGCAAAGGGTGTACCAAATAACCGTGAACTGCAATATACACCTTGGTTTCAAAATGAAAGAGAAATCAACCAAGGACTTAACGTACGTGCAGGCAATCTCCACGAACGTTGTTTCTAGTGTATCACGGGTATAGGGTGGTAGACTCGGCTTCCTATGGATAAAGGATAGAATCCTAATGGGGTCTCCCTTTATATATGCGACGGTATGGGGAGCACAAGTCTGTACTAGTGCTGTCTAAAGCCAAGAGGCGAACGACAGCTACTAGGTTTAAAGACGCCGGAACACGTCTCTAGCCTAGACCTCTAAATATTTCGTTAATGTTTCAATGCTGCCTTAGTGTAAATTGAATGAATTTTAATGTTTGTCTTCAATTATATTTCAGTTTTCAGGCCCTAGCGAGCGTTACGTCTCAAAATCGCCTAAATGCACACTACATGCCACAGTATATCATTTCTTTCGATGAAAGTCAATTACGAGAGAGTTAAGAGCTTTTCACACAATAACAAAATGACCAAACAACAACCAATGATATCTCTAATGCAGCTAATGGAAACTAAAAGCTTTTCTTTCAAAGTTACTAATCACTAATAACACCGAAAAGATTTAATTCACACTAACTAATCCAAAGCAAAAGAGATTTTTATTTTTTATTTTCACTGTTTAAGAGAAAAATGCATTAGAAAAATGAAAATGAATGAGACAAGAAATTTGAGAAGCAAAAGCAAAAGATAAAAACAATCAAATTTCACTCCATGCAAGCACATAATCAGATCTCAAATCGACAAAAAGTCCCTCAAATCAAAAGACACCCCAAAGACTCAATTGAACCACGTAATCTAGGCCCAAAACGAGACAAAGCGGAATTCGAATGAAGAAGAAGCCAATCACTCAAATAATGCAATAAAATGATAGACAAAACCAAACGAGTGCAGAGAAGCAATCACAAAGCTGACCGAACAGACAGAAACCAAAAACTCCCAAGGGAGGCTCGACGCACAATAGCACCTAGATGCCCTAGGGCTAAAATGTAAAATCGATAGAAATGGGCAAACAACCAAAGGAAGAAGGTCATAGTCAGTCAAACAATGCTCCATAACACTCAAGTAGTCGAAAAAACAAGACCAAACACCTAGATCAGTCTCAGAAGGCTCAGAACATAGTAAACCCTAGCACCTTACAGGATTGGCGCGACTGGAAGGCTGAAACTAGCGCCATAATGGAATTGGCGCAAGTAATACACTGACAATATGCGCCAGTGGGCGCGATTGTCACACTGAAAAGCACGCCAGCCAAGTTTACCAAGGAAAAATGAAAAATAAGCAATCCAAGAAGTAGACTAGTGATGTTGGAGCTCAAACCAAAAGCCAAAGGTACGAAAAGAGCCAACCAAAAGAGTTGATAAAGCAGGCAAAGTCAAGAATCGACCAAAAAGACAAGACAATACTCCAAGTGTTCAGTTCATAAACTAAACCGTAGATTGACTAAAGCAGCATTCATCTACTTTCGCTAATGCAGAGCAAGAGTGTTTTGAAGGCTATCTAGCTAACTTCAGGCTCCGTCTGTAGTTTATAAAGCAAACAACAAGCTAACTCCCCAGTGGAGTTGCCAATTTGTTGTGGAGGTAAATCCCCTCTGCGGACAGAGGCGATCCCTAATAGCCTAGAGCGGGTCTAGCAACAATCATAACACGCTATGGCGCAGGTCCCTAATTGCAATAAACCAACTTGCGAAGAATGCTTACCTCAAATCCAACGCTGTTGTTTGTAGAGAAGGTATCGCTCCCATTCCTTTGCTCCGGTAGATCAAAATCCTCACGCTGATCGTGATCGAACACCTGCACACGCAAGAAACACAACAAACACAAGCGTAAAATCTGATATATACAATTATGTGTCAGTCAGAGAGGACAAAACTCATGATCATAATGAACAAAACAAGTGGAACCATAACCAATAGTCGCTTATCATTAATTCATACAAAGGAAAATACAACCTGGCTCTGACGTTGAATCCTCCTTCGATGGGTCGTCAATGGAATATGTCTCGATAAATCTTTTCAAGGACGGGGACAAGCCTTTCTCTTCGATCGTCAATCTCCTTGCTATAGATTTGGCTCTATGAGGACTATTGGAGCATTCTTTAGGCTATGAAGGCTCTTGGAGACTATCTTGCGAAGGGAAATGGCAAGCTTATATAGATGGTGGAAGAGGAGTTGGGATCCCTACAATCATGGGATTGGCCCTATCCTCAAGGAAGCTTCCATGAGAGGTGGCAAACTACTTCCTCTACATGGAAATCTGGAGCCAAGCGTCCCAACTCAATTTAGAGACCAGTTCAGGAGTTGGTTAAAATCAATCTTCTGCCATTTATTTTTAAAAAACACCCTTTATTAAGCCTGGTGCGAGTGCGACTCTGAGACAGAGCGCCAATTGACACGCCCTCTTTATAAGATTTCCCCCATTGGCGCAGGTATAACATTGGCTAGTCTCTCCAATGATGAAAAGGCTATTTTTAGGGTTTTTCACAAGGATATGTCTTTAGGGGAATGAAAGTCCATTTCTAGGGGAATGCCATGAAAGTGTTTTCAGGTTATGTTACTGCTCACAGGTCACGGAATGAGCCCTCCAATGTGTGAGACGGGGAATTGCAGGGACGGTGACAAATTGCTGTGTAACAATGGATAAGAACTCCCAACTTACTACCCTATTCTATATATTTGTGGCCATCGACAAGTTGGATTTTGGATATATATTTTACACTCATGTTGTTGTTGTGAAGAGTTATTATTTCATGCATTAGGGTGATTAGAAGTGCACTTTCTGACAAAGAAGGACAAGTCAACTTGGAGGAGCTCTTATAGAAGATCAAATTATATTTATCGTTGTAACTTACTCCATTTATATTAATGCAAAGTTTTTTTTTTTTTCCTACATATGATGTTATGATTTCATGTATTTTGATTCCATGTTGATCCATTGAATGAAGTAATTAGATTATGCTACATAGATGTTGTAGATCATTGGCTTGTGTTGTCTGATTATGCAGGTTCTAATTACAGCGACCAGAGCTATGATTGGAGCATTCAAGACAAGAGAAAAGAGAAGTATACAAAATATTACAGGTAGGCTTCATCGCATCATCCATTTACTTTAAGGAAATTACTAGCTTCTTTGCCTTTATGTAGTTCTAGGCTAGGTCACCCAGTCTAGGGAAGATACTTCTGTCTGCAGTTGTAGATTCTACATAAAACATTAACGACTCCACTGGGGATGGTGTATTCCTTTGGTGGTTTCTTTGTCCTTAGTGTTTGTTTTAACTCTTATTTGGACGTTTGATGTCATATTCGATCAAGAATAAACCTAGGAAGACCTTTCATTAAGTTTCAATTGAAAATTTTGTGTGGAAACATTCCATTCCTTGACCAATGCTCCCTTTGGTCTAGGGACAGAGCATTGCACCACTGTAGAGCCTTATTTGTGCCTACTGTTAGCATCTAATTTGAACCTTAGGCTGAAGGAAGGCAAATCAGGGTAACCTCAAACCACGCTCAGCCTTGTAGCTAGCCCTACAAGGTCAGGAGAGGGCTCTCTCCATGAAAAATATTCAATGATGTATAACTGCGACCTGATTTTAGGCTAGGTATAATAATACTTGGAATTTTTTTCATAAATTTTCAGGGTTGTATGGAACAGATGGCGTTGGGAAGTTTGAAACTGGGGAATTAAATCAGAGATACAGGGTATTCTATAGGGCAAGATAGGTAGGGATTTTAAAAATTTAGTTTAAATAATGATGGAATGTTTAAGACTGGTGAGAAGATGAAAAAGGGCATAGGAGATGGATCCTTTTCAAACAGCAGAAAACATAGAGTATTGAATGAATTCCCAAGGCAAAGCATTATACAATGGATTCTACCTATCCATATTGAAAGCATTCAAATAGAGATATGGATGAATGAAAGGCAAACATAACAATTAACAAATGAACACAAAGGAAAGGAAAGTGCTAAAATCCATACCACAGGGATACCACAAAGAAGTGCTGCATTTATTTATTAATTCCCTGCCAAACTGTTACAAATGGAGCGCAGAGAGTCCTCAGTGATTTCCAACTTATTCCTCAATTTATTCCCCCCTTTCAAATGACCCAGAAATTACATTAAATAGACAGAATTTTAGGGGAGTAGATCCACAGAAGGAGGGGTTGTTTCAACAGCCCAGAAACCAAAATCTGAACATAGGAAAAAGACCAACAATCTGCCCCTGACAAGGAGTAACAAAACATTTTTACCATCTTGAGGATTGGCTGTTACACCCAACGAATGAAATTAGGAAATCTGAAGAACAGATCCCTTTTTCGTCACTGTTGTAGATGTCTTTGGTTCACAATTAGTTCACCGCCTTTGACCATTGTCTCTGTCTTTACTCTTTGAAGAAAAACCAACTGTCGAAGAAAAACAAAATGTCGGCAGGAGTCAATCGCATCGGAGAAAATGATAGGAGCGGGGACAAAATTTCGGAGCACTGCGAAGTTTGCAATGCGATCAAGTGATTGTGATCAGATGTGGGCCATCAGATTGTTGAAAATATCAATGGTCCAGATACGATCGGGGTGGTCAATCGCATCAGAGGTTCTCAATCGGAGGTGGGTCAATTCGGGACCATGCGATTGAATGTTGCGATTGGATCGAAAGAAAAGAGTTGTGATCAGATCAGAAGAAGGGGATTACAATGAAAAACTTTAAAATTATATGAAAAGGTAGAAGTTATAAAGTCTAAGGGACAAATGAGAAAAGGGGTAAGGTTAGGTTTTTGGGGACTTTTATTCACTTAGGCATATCTTCCAATCCAGGAGTCAGTTTTGGGAGCATGATATATCGTTGGAAATCTTTTTCCAGGCTCTATCTGATGGACATACTTAGAACATGATTTTGCACTAAAAATACTATGGAAAAAGCCTTTGAAAAGCAGGGTGGTGGCTGTGTAGAGATGGCAGCTTCTGAAGCTCAACTTATTACATATGAAGACATAAAATTACATAAGAAATGATAATAAAGGAAAAGTGTCATGTTTTCACCTCAAAACATGTTTTGAGGTAAAAATTACATCAAGCTTAATAGAACAACTCTTTTATTTCTCTGGATACTGTGCCTTTGAGTTTATTTGACCTCCTCATGACCTTACTGATATTTATTGACACTTTACTCATTAATTTGACCATGATGAGATCCTAGAACCTAATGAGACCAACCCTATAACCTAATAGCATGAATTGTGGAGTGAAAGTGAATCATGACTAAAGACCATAGAGAGGAGAATCAACCAGTTTCCACATGAGGGAAAACTGATGAAAAACCACTACCATCAATGAATCCATGACCTAATGGAATGATGAAAATTTATTCAGAATGGGACACCTAAGATGCACATGCAAATGTGTTTTGATCCCTGGTTGAAGTATGCAAATAATGACACTAACACCTACATTTCATAACACTGGTGCCTCTTTTGCACCTGCATTAGCCCCTTTTCATGCGTGAATTTTCCATTTCTTTATTTTCTCTCCTGTTGTCCTTGTTCCAACTGCTCTTGCTTGAGTCTCTGAGTGCCTTATGGTCCCTCTAAAGCCTCATTTTGGTTTTATTTATTTTTATACCTTTGCTAATGATTTTTAAAAATATTTTCCTTTGTTATTATCATTTGGTTGTTTGTAAACTAATTTTTTTTTATCATTGAATTCTTAGATGAATTGGTGTTATAGTCAATGTTCTAAAAAGCTTGTTTGAATCTGTGATTAGACTTTGCATCTTAGTATTCTTCATTTTTTAAAATTAAGAGACTTCAAAAAAAATCTTTGCATTAGAATTTTGTGTTTTGTGTGTGCATTGAAGTTGGAATAGTAGCATTGGAAAGGGAATTTAATTTTGCACATTGTTTGCTGCATACTCTTTGTCTTTTCCCTTCCTTAGAGAGGTTTTCATTGAATGAGAAAGATTTTGTTTCCTCATGCTAGTTTTCATTTTAGGATATTCAAGTGACATTCACAATGAACCCAAAAGCTTAAACTTAATTTAAGATAAACAATAAAGTTTATTGAATCAACCTAAGGAGTTCCCTTACCTACATTGTTCTATTAACCAGAGGTTTTCTACCCTGGAGACCTAATGCAGTTATGTAACATTAATGCAAACGTTTACATGTCTGAGCTAGAGACCTGTTCTGGCATCATTAAATGTAGGAGTTGTCCTTCTTTTCAAGAATTTCATCTCAGGGGTGATATATTGTTCCACGTACGTGAGTGTATAGGATCGTTCTCTACGTATCTTTGAGTATATTGGAAAATGCTCCATATATGCCAAGTATATTTGAACACTGTCATCGAACGATTACGCATTATACATCACTACTATGGACTACACTCCCATGTACCATCGAGTATAGTTTGGGAGTCCCCTATAGGTTGCTATCATTTCCATAAGAAACCGAGTCAGTCACCTTGTATATTGTGATACACTGAGCATAGCATTTAGGGAGATTAGTTGTCATATGTTAACTCCTTGGTTTGCCAAGGTGTATATTATATAGTTCATGGTGGCTTGGTAATCCTTTATGCCTTGATTTCAATCTTGTTTATTTAATTTTGTAATAATTTATAATATTTATTAATCTAACGTGGAAGAACAAAATCCCCCACCCTGTCATTCGCGTAGAATGAAAAATAAGACTCCTCTTCCACTAGAGGCTAATTATGGTTGTCATCAAAAGCATAAGAAGACACAAACTACCAAATATGGAACTTCGGGAACTATGTCTGGTCCTCCCCCTAAAATTGATCTGCCATATTCAACTATCCCCTTGAGTTATGATCCCAAGATTACATCTACTCTTGCTAAAGAATCTAAACCAATCGAAACTAAAGCCCTTGAATACGTATTTGTTACACCATTTTTTGGTCATCTAACCTACTATCATTAGATGGACCCAAGTACACCATGTAAGACCAATTTTACCCTAAGTAAAATTGCTTTCACTATGTAAAATAACTTAATAAAACACATTTATTAGGTTGTCTATGGTCTAAATAGGAAACCCCAAAAGGAAATATTAAACAAACCTATATTTGTTTGATTTTCCTCAAGTAATAATTAATTAAACAATAATTTAATTATTATTCCTGGTCATGTTTAACCCAAAACAAAGAAATTAATTAGATAAATCTTTATTTATCTTATTATTTTCTAGGAATAATTATTTAAATCTTATTTAAATAATATTCCTTATTAAATATGACTAAATCACCCATAAATAATTAAATAAATCATTATTTATTTGATTATCCTTCAACCACTTCCTTAAAATGATAAATAAATCATTTATTTATTTATTATTCACAACTAAAGGGATTTGACCCAAGTCAAATACTTTTTCCCTCCAACAAATATAATAAAATATTCCATAAAAGGTGGATCTAGATTTGGTTAATTTTATTTTAATCATGCACCAAGATCTAGAATGACCCAATATTTTGTTATAAATAGGAGGGTTTCTCCTACCATTCTTCACCTTTTGTTGCCCATTAGATCACTCTGGATCTATACTCTTGGTCTGACTTTGAGCCATTATCATTGTCATATTTTCCATTATTTGTTGTGTGAGCTCCCTTTGAGTTCTATCTTTTTCTGGGTTTTCTACACCAACAAGAGAGAGAAATGCTAGATCTGAAGTGCTGAGGACTTCCAAGAACCCATCCCATTGAGGAGAATTGGAAACACCTTCTTGTTTTCCTCCTAGGTGCCCTTAATACAAAAAATTCTTTCAAAAATTGTTCTTGTCTTGTCTATTGGATATTTGGAGAAAAACCTTCTTTTTACTGCTTAATGTCTTTCTATGCATAGATCTAGTTTTTGCAACTCTTGTCTTGATCAACTAGCTACAGATCTGAAGATATTGGCAGCCATATTTGATGTTAGGGCTATTAGTTATGCGTAACTAAAGTGGTATTTTTTCGTACGCTTCGACAAAAGATTCATACTAACAATTGGCGACTCCACACGGGTTTTCAATTACGACCGCTGTCGTTTTTCATATTCCTGCATATCCAGCTACTTTAGACCCTAGAGTTTCTTTTTAGCTTTTTTTTTTTTTCCTATTTTCATGTTTTTTTTCACCTATAAAACCCTAAAACATTAAAATTTCTAACTTCCGCGTGTTTCTGGCCGTATTGCGCAGGTAACAGACATCAGCCGCAACTGAGACAGCAACTTTTCTGGAAATCTGCCGCCGGGACACCCGGAGCTTCAAGTCGCACTTTTCAGCCCAAAACCTGTGACCTGGACCTCCAGGTTGCACTTTTCAGCCCATTATCTGTGACCTGCACAGAAAACAGGTCAGAACCTGCGACCTGCCAATTTTTCTACTCTTTTTCTGCAATTTTTCTCGGTTTTTCTGAAGCTTCTGTCAGGGTTTTCCAACCTCTGTCTCAGCCCGTTTCGACCTGTTTCTGATCTTTTTTGCTCATCTAAGTGGGAACATAGCCCCCTAGGGCTTCAGTACCCTCCACTTTTGGTGGAAGAGTTTTTATCTGTTTCAGGTGTCTTTTTTTTTTTTTTTTTTCAGAGTTTCAGCTCCCCCTTTTCCAGATCTGATACCTCCTTTTCAGATCTCTTTTAATCAGCTCTTCTCCCTTTCAAATCACCTCCTGAATATTTGTTTGGATCTACCTTTAGGGCCTCCTCCTTGCCCCATCCGCTTTTTGCTGATTTCCTCCTTTTTTCCAGCCACCTTGCCTTTGCCTCTTGGCTGTGTTTTGCCCCTCTTTTCAACAGATTTCTCCTTTAGATCCCTGTCCCTTTCGACCCTAGATCTATTGGCCTATTTTTCATGTGTTTTAACTAGATTTTTTCCCTCTGTTAGACTAGTTTTGAGTCCCCTCCTTTTTGGGTTAGATCGATGCATTGATTAGCTGTTAATTTTATGTTATTTCAGCATTATATTCTGTTCTCTGCAGCATTATTTTCAGTTATGCAGCACACTTTTTCTCTTGCTCTCATAACGAAAAGCGTTTAAAAATTAAAATTAACACACGCCACACACTCACCCTAAGCGAAGAAGAGCCTGGTTTACACCGCCAGGAAAAGACTTTAAAATCAATTGACATTGCACCTATCTGCCCTTGTTTCAACATTGTACTCTCTTGATTCTGTACCTCCCTGCCTTTGTTAGTCGTTCTTCTTCCCCTTGTGCTGTGTTTGTGTTGTCACCATTGCGCCCCCAAGGCACGCATCCCGGAGACTTCTTGGCCTTCACCCTCAGTTTCCGGTCGGTCGACCTACTCCTTCCCGCCGTCGTCGAGTTAGTCCTCCTTTGAGTCCGCACTCCGACTCCTCTTCTGATTCATTGGGTTCTCCTTTTACTTCTGGTTCTCCCCCTGTCACCTTCACTATGTCTGGTCCAGGGCTTAACGCTAGCGTTAATCCCGGCCCTAATGCCGGGACAACCACTAGCGGAACCGCCACAGGAACTACCTCGACTACTCCCTTGCTCCCCTTCCTGGCAGGCCTCAGCCTCCCCGATTTGGACCGATTGCTTAACAACCCTATACACCATGACGCTAGTTGGCCTGCTATGCCAACAAAGCTCCCTTCTGACATCCCAAAGTTTGAAGGCCTCGCTGGAGAAGATCCTTTAAATCATGTTCGATCTTTCCACATGTGGTGTTCCTCTATTTCCATTACCGATGACTCTGTCCGTCTTCGGTTTTTCCAACGAACGCTTTCAGGCGCGACTTCTAAGTGGTATTTTGATCAGGCCCCTTCCTCTCATACCACCTTTGCGACTCTTGCCTGGGATTTTTTATCTTACTTCCAGCTTCCCCTTCATTATGACACTGGTATCGAACTTTTGACTTCTTTCTGTCAATCATCTGCGACCCGCCTATCTGATCATGTCCAAGAATGGCGGAGATGAAATATCCTATGTCAATCCCCTACTTTCGAATACCGTGTCTACATGGACTGGTTCCTTAGATCTCTATTGTCTCCTATCGGGAAAGATGTCGCATCGCATTTCCCCCAAACCGAAGAACCTGCCCTCCAACTGGCATTAAAATATGACTTGATCTACGCTCAGACGGGTTATGTTTATACCGTTCTACCTGATCTCCCCCGACCCGGTGGTGTCAACGCACCCGGGGCACCTCATGCCGCCGACGGTATCGTTAGAGCTCTCTCTCACCCATATGCCCAACCTCCCATGGGTTATGGTTTTCCTGGGAGAGGGGGCAGCACCTCCCGCACTTGTTCCCCTCTCGGTAGCACGTATCCAGGATAAGGCATGCCTCAGCCTTTTGCCCAATATCCTGCTTACCTCAATGTTGCCCACCCTAACCATTATCCTTATCCACAGCCTGGTTCTCTAGCTCCTCCAGCATTTGCACCTCCTCCTCCCTTGCCTTCTCAACCCCTGCAACAGCAGTCACCGCCCCCTCAAGAGTAGGTGGATTCATAGCAGGGATTTTGGGCTACCCAACCACCTGACGGACAGGCGGCCACTCAACCTTCCCCTTCCGGTTCCTCCAATTACCAGATCCTCATGATGAACTCTGATCCACCTCTAACCGTCGACCTTAACGTTCAAACTCGGGCTCGTAAGTACCCCAAGCATCCCGATCCGTCTGTCCCCGAGTCCCCTTCTTCAGGCTCTACAGAGCCTCTTTCGACATCCAATGGTCCCTTACATATCCCTCAACCCAAAGTCGAGGTTCATACCAATATTCCTAAAGGACCATTACGCCGAAATGCTGCTCCTGGTCGAGCTGCTCATTCGTATAGCATAGTAGATGATTTGGCGCAGTCTCCTGCTGCCATTTCCACATTGAAACTCCTCTAATCGTGCCCTTCCCAAAAGAAGGCTCTACTATCTGCCATGGGCGCTGTGGATCCTGCTGATGACCAAATGATTGTTTTCGACGCCCATTAATCAGAACATCCTCCCCTTCCTGCTTCCGTAGCCTTCCAAATCCCAGTCAAAATCCGGAACGCTAACGTTTCTCAGTGTATAATTGATGAGGGGGCATCCACCTGTGTGATGTCCGCTTCGGTTTGGAAGCAACTCAGATCTCCTGAGTTGGCCCCTTCCACGATCACCCTTCGAGTGTGGGATGGCCACTCCTCCCAGCCCATTGGCCTCTTCCGTAATTTTCCTATCACTCTTGCGGGCAAGACTGTTTGCGTTGACGTCGAAGTCATCGACGCCCCTCTCGATTACAACATTCTCTTGGGGCGAAGCTACAGCTATGCCATGTCTGTTGTCCCATCTGTGGTTTTTCACAAGATGTCTTTTCCTCACAATGGAAATATTGTCACCATTGACCAATTGACGTATCATGAGCCAAAATCTCAGACCTCCCCTGAGACGACCATATCTTCTGTAGCCAATAAGAAAACCGTCGATTCTTTGACTAGTGTCTCTCCCGGCGTCTACAAAGACTCCTCTTTGCTTGGAACCTTCCCTGGTCTTCCTCCTCCTCCTATCTCCGACCCCAGCTCATCGAATGTTTGCATGATGCAATCGTCTCGGGCTGCTCTCAAGCAACCTGCTTCGGCTAGTCAGCAACTGTGCTCTCCGCAACCTTCTCCTAGCCCTTCACCTGCAGCTGGTATTCATGAGCCTCTTTACCCTCCTGGAATGGTTCCTCCAAGCCTTAGCCCTTTAGGAGCCGTCCCACCTGGCCATTACCCCTTTGGTCAGATACCGTTCCTAGCTCCCCCACCAGGAGTGTACACGGTACCTGTCATGGCCACCCTCTCTCTTCCTAACCTGACCCTTGGGATTCCCGTCTGGTACCTTGATCCTCCAGCCCCAACCTTGCCTGGTCAACCCAAACCTTATCTTGCTTTGACCCCGGTTCAACCAGTCCCTAGGACTTCTCCCACCGCAGCAGTGCCTCAGTCACCTCAACAGGAACCACCTCCTATTGCGACCGCTTCGGGTAAGAAGGGAAAAGCTCACAAGGGGGCATCAAAGGAAAAGGCTGCCCCAACAAACCCTACCCCTCCTCGGCCTCCAAATCATACCATCCAGTGTGCTTTGTGTGATATTGTCAGTCATGCCACCCATACCTGTCCTGAATTGCTTCATCTCAAGCCCATGGTTAATGTCACGTTCCCTGAGTCCCCGGTCCCAGAAGCCTCTGTTCCTTTCGCGACCGCGGCCACAAACCCCCAGACTATTCACACCAACCACCCCTGTGCTTTGTGTGACCTCCATGGCCATTAGACCCATCTTTGTCCCCACCTCGCGGACTTCCGCACCTCTCTAGCCGCGGTCCGCCAATTCGAGGCCAAGCGCAATGAGTCCACCTCTCCCATATTTGTGCATTTTTCTTTGGAAAAACTACTAGACATGACTGCTCCCATTTACATCCCCCCTCCTGATGTCGAGATGACGGAGCCTTCGTCCAACATTTTATACCTATCATCATCCATGAGACCCTCGGGGAACATTCCCTCTGAACCCTCCCCTGTTGTTTCGCTTGACCTTACTTCAACAATCACCTTGGGCTCAACATTGGTAGATCCTTTATCTACTTACTCTTCTGTCACCCCTTGTGATGATACGCATGTGAACCTCTCTTCTCATGATGATTATTCAGGTCGCTTCGCCACGTCAGGTGGTCTTTCTTCCACCAGTCACCCCATCTTCTATCACGATGATGACATTATAAAAAAAATCCCCACCCCTGACTTTATCTATTCCCCCTTACATCGAACCCACACGTTCACACCACATACACCTTGTGGCCATTACATTGCAACCCAATGTTTGGGTAAGGGGGCACCCACATTTGAGAGACCAAGAGAAGCAATTCTCCACAACTCTCCTAGTGTATCTGGTCGTGTTGACTTTAGTACCATTATTCTTCCACATTTAGAAGAACCTCTAGAGTCCCATATCACTTCAGATCACTCTAGGGATGATACCCCTTATCGTTCCCTCATCTTCCATCAGCAACCCAATATCTTAGACATTGTTGTTTCCCAACCTATCGATTTTCTAGGCGAGCATCAGTTCATTATCTCCAAATCCTCTCTTTGGGATAGTGACACCAGGTATGCCAACCCGAAAACTTAACGTCCATTTTCTTCATATATGTAGTACTAAAATAGATTGGTAATCCTCCATTTCCTTTCTCAAACTGCATAACCATAACGAAAAAAAATGGCACACCACATCATTAAAATGTGTTTAGATTCCCCTTTTTCTAAAAACATTTTCGCATGACCACACCATGCTTGGGGGCACCTATGCCCCTCAACCATAACCCTCCTCAAAATCGAATTTCTTCACTTGCAACACTCATACTAGGGGCACCATTTGGCCTCCATACTTATCCATGCTCGTGTTGATGTTCGTCGTGAGTTCCCATCTTGTACTCATGTTTTCATGGTCCCCCATTGGACCTTTACTGTGTGGCAGCACCATCGAGTCACCCTTGTTTAGAGCATCCAAGTGGAGTCATCATCGCATTCATGGAGTCTATCCCGAGTCCCTTTGTACCCTGCTATAGTCCTCCATCCCTCATTGCTTGGTTTCTCTCTTATGTCGCACATTATGGCCTTCAGTCCCACTGTCCCTTATCCCTGATGATATTGTGTCAGTCGCTACCATGTCATTCATGCCCTTTATGCTCTAGCAAGGGAAGTCATCCATTCGCTACTCAGTCCCCTCCATTCCACCATCATCATTGGTATTAGTCTGTCCGTCGCTCTACTATTTTCTCTCGTGCCTTAGTTGAGGATCTCTCATTGCCTCACCTATGGCGGACCTCCTTCTGTCGACATCAGCTCCTTCATTCCAGAAGACAGGTCTAGAGGGCGGTGTACCTTGGTTCCAGCTTCCACTCTTGTTCGGTGCCTCGGATTAGGCAAAGGGATCTCTCATTTCCCTTTGACTTGATTGTTTCTCCACTCCAGCTCCTTTCAACATGATCAAGATCCGTATATTTGATGGTTCAGTGATGTAGCAGCAGCTCTTGGTGATTCTCGGGTGTGTGTGAGATGTCTCAGCCCTCATGAGGGGGTGGCCCTGCAGGTAGCCCCCCACATGCCCGGATGACCTCTTCATTGCAGCCTTCGATGCAGCTCCATATATTTGATGATGTCGACCTTAGCCGCTTGCAGCGCCTCTTTGATTTGCATGTATTAGTCAGATTTTGTGAGCCTTCCCCGCTTATAGGGGGCATTTGGGTTGTATTTGTATCTCATGTACTCAAATATTATTGTATAAGTCCTGGCTGTTATCCCAGGCATAGCATGTATGTGGGATCCCTCGTTGTATTTTTATCTGGTTCATGTTTATGTCGGTTGTACTTTATGGTTCGGTCCCTTGTTTACTGGACACACTATTCTTTTGTACTTTGTCTCGGCGGGCATAGGTATGCCTCCCCCGCCGCCTTTAGCATAGGTACCCTCTCATAAAAAGAGACTTGTTGCACCTATAAGTCTCCTCTCCTCAGGGTCTAGTTCTCCAGCACATTAGTCTACCTTACATTTCTCTCTCTGACTTCCCTTTTGATGTCTGGTGATTGAGTTCTTACAACGTACTTCGGTCATACGATTTTCTCCTAACACTCACGCGCTGGGGGGCAATCTGTTACACCATTTTTTGGTCATCTAACCTACTATCATTAGATGGACCCAAGTACACCATGTAAAACCAATTTTACCCTAAGAAAATTGCTTTCACTATGTAAAATAACTTAATAAAACACATTTATTAGGTTGTTTATGGTCTAAATAGGAAACCCCAAAGGGAAATATTAAACAAACCTATATTTGTTTGATTTTCCTCATGGAATAATTAATTAAACAATAATTTAATTATTATTCTTGGTCATGTTTAACCCAAAACAAGGAAATTAATTAGATAAATCTTTATTTATCTTATTATTTTCTAGGAATAATTATTTAAATCTTATTTAAATAATATTCCTTGTTAAATATGACTAAATCACCCATAAATAATCAAATAAATCATTATTTATTTGATTATCTTTTAACCACTTCCTTAAAATGATAAATAAATCATTTATTTATTTATTATTCACAAATAAAGGGATTTGACCCCAAGTCAAATACTTTTTCCCTCCAACAAATATAATAAAATATTCCATAAAAGGTGGATCTAGATTTGGTTAATGTTATTTTAATCATGCACCAAGATCTAGAATGACCCAATATTTTGTTATAAATAGGAGGGTTTTTCCTACCATTCCTCACCTTTTGTTGCCTATTAGATCACTCTAGATCTAAACTCTTGGTCTGACTTTGAGCCATTGTCATTGTCATATTTTCCATTATTTGCTGTGTGAGCTCCCTTTGAGTTCTATCTTTGTCTGGGTTTTCTACACCAAAAGGAGAGAGAAATGCTAGATCTAAAGTGCTGAGGACTTCCAAGAACCCATCCCATTGAGGAGAATTGGAAACATCTTCTTGTTTTCCTCCCAGGTGCCCTTAATACAAAAAATTCTTTCAAAAATTGTTCTTGTCTTGTCTATTGGATATATGGAGAAAAACCTTCTTTTTACTGCTTAATGTCTTTCTATGCCTAGATCTGGTTTTTTTCAGCTCTTGTCTTGATCAACTAACTACAGATCTGAAGATATTGGCAGCCATATTTGATGTTAGGGCTATTAGTTATGCGTAGCTAAAGTGGTATTTTTTTGTACACTTCGACAAAGGATTCATACTAACAGCCATGACCTCCAGACAGGGCTCCTCTGCAGGACAACAACAAATGGATAAGGTTGTGGAGGAGTACAAGGACATCTTCACCTCACCCACAGGGGTTCCTCTGCACTATCAGGTCAAGCACCTGATTGATCTGACCCTAGGTGCGCCGCTACCCAATGGACTGATCTATCAGCACTCTGTTTTGGAGAATGATGAAATAAAGAGGTAGATTCAGGAGCTGTTGCAGAAAGGTCACATCAGACCAAGTTCATCACCCTGTGGGAGCCCGATCGTGTTGGTACAGAAGAAATATGGGACGTGGAGACTCTTTATTGACTATCGGGCACTGAACAAGATCACTGTCTGGAATAGGTACCCAATCCAATGAATTGATGACCTTCTGGACCAACTCAAAGGTGAAAAATATTTCAGCAAGATAGACCCGAAGTCTGGGTATCACCAGGTACCAATTGAACCCTCTGATGTGTGGAATACTGCCTTCAAAGCCAAGGAAGGCCTTTTTGAATGGCTGGTCATGCCTTTCAGGTTGATGAATGCTCCCGCAACCTTCATGAGGATGATGGACGACATCTTGTGGCCATTAACCAACTCATTTGTAGTGGTGTACTTGGATGACATTTTGATCTTCAGCAAGACTTGGGAAGAGCACCTTCACCACATCTGACAAGTCCTCCAAACACTGCAGCAACACAAGTTGTGTGCCAATCTGGAGAAGTGCACGTTTGGCATGACCCAGGTTCAATATCTGTGATACATTATTGATGAAAGGGGGTGCATGTGGATCCAGCCAAGATCCAAGTCATTCGGGATTGGCCAGCCCCAACCACTATAACAGAGCTTCGCAGCTTTCTGGGTCTTGCTAATTTCTACCGTAGATTCGTGTTGGGATTCTCTCATATCACTTGGCCCTTAAGTCAAGTCACCAAGGGAGGAGCGAGAGCAAAATTCTTTTGGTCGGAACCTCAACAAAAGGTGTTCATAGAATTGAAAAATCGCCTCTGTTCTTCCCCAGTTCTCACATTACCAGATTTGCAACATCCATTTGAGATCAAGACAGATGCCTTTGACTATGCTATTGGGGCAGTTCTTACTTAACAGGGATATCCAGTGGCATATCACAGTGAGACATTGTCGGAGACAGTTCACAAGTATCCCACCTGTGAAAAATAAATGTATTTCATTGTGCAAGCCTGTCGACAATGGAAGCATTACATTTTGGGGAAGGAAACAATCATCCACACAGACCACTGGCCCCTGCAGTTCATACAGACACAAGCGAAGTTGCAGAATGATCGCCATCAGAAGTGATCCACACAACAGTTTCATTTGAACATTAATTACAAGAAGGGTAGCACCAATAATGTTGCAGACTGCCTCAGCCGACCACTGATCATGGCGCTCACCACCGTGCTCAACTCTTGTGGGCAAGAGACTTCTGACTGGCCGCTTCTCTATGAGAGTGACCCAGAAGTCGGCCACACTTACAAGGCACTCTTGGGGGGTACGCAAGTTCCAAATTTTCACCTCCAAGATGCACTTTTATGTCACGTAGGACACCTTTGTGTTCCTTCAAGCGAGCGTGCCAAGATGATATAGGAAGCACACTATAGTCGAGTCGTTGGGCATTTTGGGGTCGAGAAAACAGTGGCAATAATACATAATTATTTCTATTGGTCAAACCTTTGAAAGGATGTCAAGAAGCACATCAGATCCTGCACTTCTTGTGCCATTGCCAAACCACTACCTACCCCTAGTCGACCTTGGGAATCCATCTCCATGGATTACATGTCAGCCCTGCCTTCTACTAAGAATGGAAATGACTGTGTTTTCGTGTTCGTTGACAGATTATCAAAGATGGCCATTATGGCAGCCTGTAAGAAGAATACCACAGCAGAAGCCACTCTTAAACTCTTCTTTGAACGAGTGTGGGTGCACTTTGGGATCCCACAGTTTATCATATCAGATCGAGATAGTAGGTTCCTCAGCACATTTTGGTCCAGCCTCTGGTCAATGTTGGATAAAAAGCTCACCAAGTCCACAGCTTTCCATCCCCAAACAGATGGTTAGACAGAGGTCGTCAACAGAATGATTGTACACATTCTGCGCATGTACAATTCAAAGCATCCACGCACATGGGACGAGATCCTTCCCTATGTACAACATAGTTATAACTGGGCTCTCCACAGTTCAATTGGCCATAGCCCCTTTCAGGTGGGCTTGGGATTCCAGCCACTATGTCCCATTGACGTAGCCATGCCATTTGCAACTGCTCAGGCCGATTCAGCTCATGTCCAGTCTGCAGTTGACAAAGTAAGTAGCTTCATCGAGCGCATTCAACACATCCGCCAACAGGTTCATGATATATTGGACAAAGCCAATGCGAAGTACAAGCAATGCCATGATCAACACCGGGTGACACACAACTTCCAGGTGGGCGACAAAGTATGGCTACATTTGCAGAAGGAGCGCTTCAATGGACCCCACCGCAAGCTTCGCCCGCTCCGATACGGGCCGTACACTGTCACCAAGGCTGTAGGGAACAATGCGTTTGAGCTTACTATTCCACCATTCCTTGGTCTGCACCCAGTCTTCAGTGTGGATCGCCTTCGTCCTTACCTCCCACCTCTATTGGACACCTCGGACATTCCAGAACAACTCACACCAACAGAGTTAAACCCAGACTGCATGGAACAGGCCACCACAGATTGTATCATGGACATGAAACTCAAGAACACTCGCCAATATAAGATCCAACTGTATCAAGTTGTCAAAGCTGGCCAACTTCTGCACCAAGGAAAGTGGTTCACTAGGGACCAAGTTCAGCAGAAATTTCGTCATCTCATGGAGGAACTTAACGCAATGGGGACCATTGCTTCCTAAGGGGGGAGGAATGATCCAGGTGGATATTGGTGGCCACCAGCCTATTCCACTTGGGCCCCCACCATTGTCTCTTTCATTTTTTTAGTTTCGGCATAACTTACTATTTTTAGCAGTTTTTCGGGTCCTGAACTTCTGGAGCCGTTTTGAGGCCCTAAACGACATTTTTTGGGCATCGTGCTCCAGCAAATATCATTTTTCTGGAATGATATTTTTGTCTAAATTTTTATTCCTCAAATAGAGCTTTCTAATGATGTATCATGTGCATCAAACGGAGATAGTATGCCAAAGTTACGTCCTTGGGAAGTTGAAACACTAATTTACCCAAACGGGGCTCATAGTTTTGGCGCTTCATCTCCTAGGGTTAGGTTTTTGGATGTTCAGGGTTCTCCATTTTTTCTCAATAATAAATAGGCCCTCGAGCCTCATTTTAACTCATTTCAGAGGCCTGTAGCCGCCACATCTCTTCTCAGAGATAGCTACCAGCGCCCTAGCTAGTTTTATTTCCATTCTGTCTGTAAGCAAATTTCAGTTCTTTGATATTAATGATATGAAGTGTTATTTCCATTGCATCTATGTATTTATGGTTATATGTTTATTCTTTTGCGTTCCTGCATAAATCTGGATCAAATTCAACTGTGTCAACAAAATGTGCAGTTATTGCAAAGCGCAATATGCACTTCTTCGAAACCTGTAAATTTTCATCCTTACAAATCCACCCAAGTGAATATATTTTTGGGTGTGGAATGGTCTCAAGATTTAGTTTCTTGACCAAGTATTTAGAGATTATGTTTTCCTGTGACCCAATGTCAAATAATGTGTCAATCTTGGTTTGTTTGGATATGATCCTCACATGAAACAATTCAATTCTCTCTTCTTCATTTAGAGCTTGTATGTGACAGTTTGAAGTACTAGTACTGGGTTTTGTTTCAATTTCTTTCCCCTTCATGTTATTCAATCCCATGAATATAATTTTTGATTCATCACCTGAATCCTCTCCTAAATCATGTTGAGTTGTAGCTGGAGTTTTCTTCTTCCCTTTGTTATTGTTATACTTGGGTCTCTTTTCAGGATGTAATTTCCAACAATTTTTCTCTTCATGGCCTTCTCTTGAACAATGTTTACAAACAAATTTCTCTCCCTCTTTCTTGACAGATGCATTATTTTTGCCCTTACCTTTTAAGGTCTTCTCTTTGTTTTTCCCCTTAAAAGGTTTCTTCCTACTTTCATCAATAATGTTTTTCCCTCTTGCTTCTAAATGTGTAGCTTGAACACATACCTCATCTAAGCTTTTAGGGTTAAACATGAGAATAGTATGTCTTAGGTAGCTATGTAAGTCTCCTATGTACTTGAGAAAATTATTTTGACTCTGCAAATATACACATAATAAGGGAGCTCTTCTCCTAAATTCTTGGGTGTAGTCTTGTACATTTTGTCCTTTCAATTGTCTAAAATGTTTCCAGTTCATTATGGATTTCTGCATGTGAGCTAATGGATAAAATGGTTGTTTTATTGCAGTAATGAAATTAGTCCATGATATAATAGTATTACCATGCTTCTTGATCTCCTACTTTGTCTTGGCTTCCCACCAAACAAGAGTTGCACCTTCCATTCTCAATGAAGCTAGTTGGATTTTGGTATCATCATCATGAAGGTTCTGAATTCTCAAATAAACCTCCAATTTCCTAATCCAATTATCAAGATTTTTTTCATTGACTTCACCATTAAACGTTGGCAATTCAAACTTAACATCAAGTTTTAGAAAAGGAATTTTACGATTTTTCTTTGACTTGTGTGACTGGTGTATTGAAGATGAGGTAGAGGATGATGATGATGAGGGTGAGTATGGTGACTTTCCACTAACTCCATTTCCTCCATTTCCCTTATTTGATTTATATTCATCATTGTGGCTTCCTGATGATCCCTGAACTTCCTTGTGAATTTTGGATCCTTCTCCTTCTAGTCTTTCATTCCTTTCTTGATAAAGGACTCTCACCATTTCAGTCATGTAAAGGAATGCTTTCCTGAACACTCTTTCTTCTTCTTTGGGATCCACCTCTTCATAGGTTTCTTCTTCTCCTGGAGGCATCCTTATTACTTCTTCTGCTTCTTTTGGAGGTGAACTAGGTGGTGGAGAATGTGGAAATCTTGCCCTCCTTTGTTGTGGCTCACTTTGAGAACCTCTTTCTTCCACCAAATTGCCTTCTCCTCTCTTAAGCCTAGTAAGCATGAAAACCATGGCAAATAGTTAAGAAAATATTTACACACAAAAACACCAGAGATTAAACTCTTTCTCTAATACCAACCTGATCTAAAAGGATTGTATTAGTTTTTTTTTCCTAAGTTTCCTTTCAGTAATATAAACATGTACAATTTGTCTCCATTTGTTTGCTTAAGGAATGAGTGTTTTAACCATGAAACATAGATAAATTTGTGAACTTTAAGTATGAAAATAAGCCTAAAAGTAACTGAAAAATAGTGTATAACAGAGAAATAAAATCACACATAATTTTTACATAGTAGGCATGATGAAGTAGTTCACCCCTCCTAGGCTACATCTGCTGGTCCAACTCCCAATGGCATGTCCCTCTTTGTCATTATGCTCAAAATTGAAAATTACATGTATTTAAAAGACTCTAATGGATGTTTTCTCTACACCAATGGCTCCAAAATGCTCAAATTAGTCTAGGTAGACTCTTGTTTCACCCAAATTGGTCGAAAATTGAGCTCCCAATGCATTTTTCCCAATGTCAGCTAGAAAAGCTCCACTAAAAGTGGAGACTGGCACTTAACTGTGACTAAATTTAATAATAACCCCTAAATTTAGGGTGTGCTTCAATTCCATCAGGAGACTATTTGGATAGGCATAAAATATTTTGGGCAGGGTGGTCACATACTGACCCCCCGTCGTTAACTCTGCATTAATTTTTTCAACTCCGCATGAAGTTGGAGCGGAACTCGAAGTCTACACAACATTCCGCAGACCATGGCATTAGTTTCCATTTAAACCACGCCCATGCGAGAGTGTTAACTCTCCACCAAATAAGCCACCCCACTAACCATCAACTGCAATATTAATGTCACCGCGTGACATGTAAACACATTCATCCCTGCCGGTTAAGGTGCTGATTAAGTTTGTTGTAGCAGGTTTCATATAATGTTTGATGTTGGTTGTTATATCATGTGACCAATTATTTTGGGGCCGCCAGTGGGTTGGGTCCACTGGCGGTCCCCCCCCACCCCCCCCCCCCCCCTCAAATGTCAAACACCTAAACCATAAATGAATGCGGAAGACTATAGTGTTAAGAAACACATGGTAGAGCAGTTGGTAGAGTTGTCTGCGCATGCGCCCGAGGTCTCGGGGTTGACTCCTATGGCTGCATACAAATTTTACCATACTCTACTAAGGACATGTGGAAATCTCCGAGCTTGCCACGCGTCGCTCATCCAACGACCCATTTCAAAAAACATCAACGATCATAAGCACATCTTAGATCAACGATCCACAACATGCCACATGTCAAAATCCTGTTCACTTAGGAAAATGGAATATTCCCAAAATATGCCAACTTCTGACTGTACCTACATGCTGATTGGGCATCCCAGTCACAAAAATTTTATTTTTTGGGAAAATGAACAAAACGCGATATCTTCTTCATATAACATCAGTTTTTTGAACCATTCACGACGCCGGAATCACAACGACGAGACCTTTCTGGTTGCTCAGGTTCGGTCTTGTTTCGAGAAATTTCAATTTTAAGCATAACACATGATCTCATGATAACACCTCCCCATTGGGAAGCTTTTGGACTGCAAAAGAATTTAATTACTAGTTTAGAAGATGAGGGTACAACTCCCTCACCTTTTAAACTTCCATCCATCTTTCCTTACATGGTTTGTTGCCCTATAGCCCAATTCAAAGATAATCAACGCTTCCCCTCTTAGAAGTGCATGTCCTCCTATCAAGGATGGAATCCTCCTTGAGCTCATCCATAAATTCTGGCAAGAAATCTTCTATAGATGGAAGATGAATATCACTCCCTTGATCATCAATCAAAGGAGGCTCATACAAATGTAAATTCTCCACATTGACAACGGAATACATTTGCATATATGAAGGCAAGTCAAGTTGAAATGCATTATTACCAACTTGTTTAATGATCTTGAATGGACCATAGTGAATGGGCTTGAGCTTTTTACCTTCTCCTTGCATCCTTTCTTTTCTTATGTGCAATCATACTTCATCTCCTTCTTGAAACTTGTGATCAACTCTATGTTTTTCATGCCTCTCCTTGTATTTGCTTTGACTCTTCTCAAGTTGTTCTTGAACTTGTTGATGAATAATCTGAATTTTCGTAATGAAATTTTGAGCCTTGCCAATATCACTACTCCCATCAATTGCAACATCCTTCACAAAGATGAAATCTAATGGTGATTTTGGAAAATACCCAAAGCAGGCTTCAAAAGGTGAAGTATTTGTAGAAGAGTGCTTGGCCTAGTTGTAAGTGTGCTGAATGTAATGCAGTTTTTCATCCCACAACTTGGGATGTTTGCTGCAATATCCTCTCAATATATGCACAACGATTCTATTCACCACGTTAGTTTGGCCATCAGTTTGCGGATGAAAAGCGATACTCTTTTTCAACTTTGTGTCCATCATCTTCCAAAGATTGGACCAGAAATTCCCAACGAACCTGGAATCCCTGTCACTAAAAATAGAAGTTGGAAAACCATAATAAACCCATACATGTAGAAAATAAAGTTCAACAACTTGTTTAGAAGTAATGGTTTTCTTACATGGCATAAGTATACATATTTTACTGAATTTATCCACAACTACATAAATATAATCATGATGTTTTCTTGACATAGGTAGACCTCCAAAAAAGTCCATGGAGACACTCTCCCATGGCCTTGATGGTACTGGTAGTAGTTTTTACAACCCAATATTCCTATTTCTAGGCTTTCTTGTCGCACACATAGAACATCCTCTTATAAAACGTGACACACTATCTATCATGTGAGGCCAATATCAATACCTCTGTAGATGCGTCACTGTTCTGCTTACCCCAAAGTGTCCAACAATAAGAGACGAATGAGCCTCTCTCATGACACTAAGTCTCTCTCCTTATGGTATACACAAATTTCCCAAATGAAACAGCAAATTGTTATGCATGTGATAATCATTTTCCTCAACTTGATTCCCTTCACTCAAACTAGCATACACATTTAAAATCAGCATCATATGCATGCTGTTCTATGTAACTCTCATCTACAATACAATCATTTTTAATCAAAGTAGAAGCACTTATAATTGGCCTTGAAAGAATATCAAAAAACTTATTGAAAATACCTTTCATGTACCTTGTAACCAATTGAAACTGTTGAAGAAATCCCATCCACTTGAAATATCGTGATTGCTGCAATTTTTTTTGCGACTGCAAGTATTGTAATGGTTGGTGATTGGTATGTATAATCGTATCTTTACCCATCAAGCAGTGTTTCCACTTATTAACGCTTTGTACCAATGAATACAACTCTTTATCATATGTTGGATAATTAGTTACAGCACCATTGAATGTTTCAGAATGAAAAGCGATAGGCTTAGCATGCTGCAAAAGTATTGCACCCATGGCATAATCACTAGCATCGGTTTGTATCTCAAATGGTTGTCTCAAATCTGGTAATGCAAGGACCAGAGCTGAACTGAACTTGTCTTTTAAAGCTTTAAAAGCTTGATGTTTTTTTCCTCCCCATTGGAAGCCTTTCTACACACTTGTCACTGCATGCATAGGAGTTGCTATGGCAGAAAAGTTAGCAATAAACTTTCTCCAATACTGAGTTGCACCTGAAAAACTTCTTACTTCGGTTAGGAGTTGGAAAATTCACAATGGCTTCCACTTTAGAAGGTTCAATTCTCAACTCGCCTCCTTCTACAATGTGTTGCAAATGAACTAGAGAAGTCTTTCCAAATTCACACTTACACATCTTAAGAAATAATTTCTCTTTCCTCAAAACATCAAGCACCTTTTTCACATGCAAGACATGTTCTTCTCTTGTTTTGTTGAAAATGAGTATATCATATAAATAAAAAATCACAAATTCATCAATAAATGGATGCAAAACATTATCCATAACATGCATGAAGGTCGCTGGTGCATTACACAAACCAAATGGCATAACCAACCACTCAAAGAGTCCTTTTTTTTTGAATGAAGTCTTCCATATATCACTTTCTGCAATTCTTTCTTGATGTTATCGACTTCGTAAATCTAACTTAGTGAAAAAAATTTCTTCATTCATCTTATCAACAAAATCATCTATCCTTGGGAGTGGGTATCGATTCTTTACATGTTATCTTGTTCAAAGCTTTGAAGTCGACACACATGCACCAAGTCCCATCTTTCTTCGGAATCAAGACTATGGGTGAACCACATGGAGAAGTGATTGGAATTATGAGTCCCTTGTCTAACATGTCCTTGATTTTCCTCTTTATTTAAGCATTCTCCATTATCGACATGCAATACATGTCGATGTTTGGAAGAGGACAATATTTTTGTAACTGAATCTCATGTTGAATCTCCCATTTAGGAGGCAATCCTGTTAGCTCCTGAAACATCTCATGATGTGCATCAACTACATCATATAAATCTGATTTCAACTTAGGATCACAATCTTTAAATGACTCGTGATTAACATTAGCTTTAGGCTTAATCATTAGTAAAACAAAATTCTTACTTGAATTCACCAGCCTTTTTACCTATCCAACATTTACCATTGCAATATTTGTCTTCTTGTGATGTGCTCTAACAATTTACTCCTTGCCAAATTTGAATAAATGGTATTTTTTCTCATAGAAATGGAAGATCATTTTCCTGTCATACAAGTAAGGATTTCCCAATACAATGGCTCTAATATCAATTGGAACCACATCTAATTCAACTGTGTCAACAAAATGTGCAATTATTTCAAAGCGCAATATGCACTTTTTTGAAACATGCAAATTTTCATCCCTACAAATCCACCCAAGTGGATATGGTTTTGGATGTGGAATGGTCTCGAGATTAAGTTTCTTGACCAAGTCTTCAGAGATTAAGTTTGCTTATGACCCACTGTCAAACAATGTGACAATATTGGTATGTTTGGATATGATCCTCACATGAAAAAGTTCAGTTCTCTCCTCTTCATTTGGAGATTGTATGTGACAGTTTGAAGTACTAGTACTGGGTTTTGTTTCAATTTATTTCCCCTTAATGTTCTTCAATCCCATGGCTGTAATTTTTTATTCATCACCTGATTCCTCTCCTAAGTCATGTTGAGTTTTAGCTGCAAATTTTTGCTTCCCTTTGTTATTGTTATACTTGGGTCTCTTTTCAGGATGTAATTTCCAACAATTTTTCTCTTCATGGCCTTATCTTGAACAATGTTTACAAACAACTTTCTCTCCCTATTTCTTGACAGATGCTTTCTTTTTTCCCTTACCTTTTGAGGTCTTCTCTTTGTTTTTCCCCTTAAAAGGTTTCTTCCTACTTTCATCAGTAATGTTTTTCCCTCTTGCTTCTAAATGTGTAGCTTGAACACATACCTCATCTAAGCTTGTAGGGTTAAACATGAGAATAGTATGTCTTAGGTAGCTATGTAAGCCTCCTATGTACTTGAGAAAAGTATCTTGACTCTGCAAATCTACCCCTAACAAGAAAGCTCTTCTCCTAAATTCTTGGGTGTAGTCTTGTACATTTTTTCCTTTCAATTGTCTAAAATTTTTCCAGTTCATTATGGCCCTTTGTATGTGAGCTAATGGATAAAAGTGTTGTTTTATTGCAGTACTGAAATCATTCCATGATAGAATAATCTTACCATGCTTCTTGATCTCCTCCTTTATCTTGGCTTCCCACCAAAAAAGAGTTTCACCTTCCATCCTCAATGAAGCTAGTTGGATTTTGGTATCATCATCATGAAGGTTTTGAATTCTCAAATAAACCTCCAATTGCCTAATCCAATTATCAATATTTTCTACATTGACTTCACCATTAAACATTGGCAATTCAAACTTAACATCAAGTTTTAGAAAATGATTTTTACCATTGTTCTTTGACTTGTGTGACTGGTGTACTAAAGATGAAGTAGAGGATGATGATGATGAGGGTGAGGATGGCGACTTTCCACTGCCTCCATTTCCCGCACTACCCTTATTTGAGTTATCTTCATCATTATGGCCTCTTGATGATCCCTAACCTTCCTTGTGAAGTTTTGATCCTTATCATTCTAGTCTTTCATTCCTTTCTTGATAAAGGACTCTCACCATTTCAGCCATGTTAAGGAATTCTTTCCTAAACACTCTTTCTTCTTCTTTGGGATCCACCTCTTCATGGGTTTCTTCTTCCCCTAGAGGCGTGCTTATTGCTTCTTCTGCTACTTTTGGAGGTGAACTAGGTGGTGGAGAATGTGGCAATCTTGCCCTCCTTTTTTGTGGGTCACTTTGAGAACCTCTTGCTTCCACCAATTTTCCTTCTCCTCTCTTAAGCTTGAGCCTAGTAAGCATGAAAACCCTTGCAAAAAGTTAAGAAAATATTTACACACAAAAACATCAGAGATTAAAATCTAGCTCTGATACCAACCTGATCTGAAAGGAGTGTATTAGTTTTGTTGTGCTAAGTTTCATTTCAGTAATATAAACATGTACAATTTGTATCCATTTTTTTTGTTAAGGAATGAGTGTTTTAACCATGAAACATAGATGAATTTGTGAACTTTAAGCATGAAAATAAGCCTAAAAAAAACTGAACAACAGTGTATAATAGAGAAATACAATCACACATAATTTTTACACAGTAGGCATGATGAAGCAGTTCACCCCTCCTGGGCTACATCTGCTAGTCCAACTCCCAATGCCATGTCCCTCTTTGTCATTATGCTCAAAGTTACAAATTACACATGTTTACAGGCCTCTAATGGTTGTTTTATATGCACCAATGGCTCCATAATGCTCAAATTAGTCTAGGTAGACTCTTGTTTCACCCAAATTGGTCGAAAATTGACCTCCCAATGCATTTTTCCTAATGTTAGCTAGAAAAGATCCACTAAAAGTGGAGACTGGCACTTAACTGTGACTAAATTTAACAAAAATCCCTAAATTTAGTGCGAGCTCCAATTCCATCGTGTGACCATTTGGATAGGCATAAAACAGTTTGGGCGGAGTGGTCACATACCGACCCCCACCGTTAACTCCACATTAATCGTTTGAACTCCGCATGAAGTTGGAGCGGAACCTGGAGTCTATGCAATGTTTCGTAGACCGTGGCATTAGTTTCCATTTGAACCATGCCCATGTGACAGTGTTAACTCTCCACTGGATAAGCCGCCCCACTAACCATCGACTGCAGTCTTAATGTCACCGCGTGACATGTAAACACATTCATTGTCGTCGGTTAAGGCGCTGGTTAAGTTTGTTACTGCAGGTTTCATATAATGTTTGATGTTGGTTGTTATATCATGTGACAATGATTTTGGGGCCGCCAGTGAGTTGGGACTGATGGCAGTCCCCTCCCTCAAATGTCAAACACTTAAACTATAAATGCATGTGGAAGACTATAGTGTTAAGAAATACACTGTATAACAATTGGTAGATCTATCCGCTCCCATGCCCGAGGTCTTTTGAGGATACGTGGCAGCCTCCAAAAAATTTTACCATACTCTTCTGAGGACATGTGGCAGCCTCTAGGCTAGCCATGCATCACTCATCCAACGACCCATTTCACAAAACATCAACGGTCATAGACACATCTCAGATCCACAATCCACAACATGCCACATGTCAAAATCCTGTTCACTTGGGAAAAGAGAATGTTCCTGGAATATACCAACTGTTGACTGTACCTTCTGGGCATCCCAGTCACAAAAATTTTTCTGTTTGGGAAAACGAACAAAACACGGTATCTTCTTCATATGACATCGATTTTTCGAACCGTTCAAGGTGCTAGAATCGCAACAATGATACCTTTCTGGTCGCTCAGGTTCGGTCCTATTTTGAACACTTTCAATTTTGAGCATAACACATGATCTCCTAATCAATTATACCCCTTGGTATTTCAGGGTGATTTAAGTGCATTCAACACTTGTTCCGCCAATTGATTTTCATTACATGAGTCTTCATCCCATCGATGCATAATGTAACTTTGGAATGTCAGGGTATTGAGGTCGCATTCCCATTCCCCAATGCTGCAACTAGAGAATGTGGGCTACACTACTCTTAAAATATGCCACCTACACCACTAGCTAAAGCTTCAACAAGGTTACAAATCACCATGGAAAATTTGATCAGCCTTACCTTATGAACTTCCCAATGCGAGGTGTGATCTACATATAAATGCGAGAATGTTACCGATATCAGTTCGATGATCATTTATCTCTAGTGCTTTGAGGTGATTATGGAACATAAAACTCATTGTTGAGGTTGAAGCTTTGAATAATAGATCTAGCAAGGTCACGATGAGGGATTATACAAGTTACAAAAAATTAACATAGCCAGTGAATTTCGCTGCCCCATTCATCAAGTCGTGCAAATTTCCACATCATTGCAGCATCTAAAAAAGAATTAGGGTTTCTAAAACCCTACTCATTCTCATCATAATTATTATGTTGTTAATATGAATATATTTCTCATCATAAATCCCATAGTTATGTACAGATTGGTTGGACACATAATAGACAATAGGCATGAGAGAAGAGTGAGGAAGATCAAAAGTCATGGGGGTGGCTGAAAAGTCACATGAGGAGGTCAAGGGTCACAGTAGGTGAACAATCACCCCGTTTCTATAAACTTTACCTCATGCCTCAAGGAAGATGAATTTTAGCACTTGAGTTAAGGCTAGGACTAGATAGTGAATTTGTGCTTGAGAGCTAAAGGCACTCAACTCTTGGTAGCTAGTAGAGGGAGTTGTAGTGAGGCTAGGGTTTT
Organism: Pinus albicaulis; assembly: GCA_034641835.2. Classification (NCBI taxonomy): domain Eukaryota; kingdom Viridiplantae; phylum Streptophyta; class Pinopsida; order Pinales; family Pinaceae; genus Pinus; species Pinus albicaulis. The sequence goes on from CM076584.1 coordinate 37,725,862, forward strand.
GTATCATGCATTGGTATGAATAGCCCATGTTACACTATTGGGTTTTGATGAGTTGCAAGATATGTATTTGAAGTTACATCAACATTAATAATAAATTATCTTTTTCTGGAACTGATTCACATGCTTTCTCATGGTGGTAGTATTAGTTGTTTGATATTTCACTAAATTTGTATGTGTGCTTTCAAACACGCAATATGTTATGGAATGATTCATATTGGTTGCATGTAATTTTTTCTTTCGAATCAACATTTACTTGTTTCTTGCCATGTCAGTGATCTATTGTGAACTACTTTGCAGTTAACTTTTAGCATGTTCTCTTTCATTTATGTCTAGTTGGGTTTTGGTTCACTGATCACTCTCATGGTGTATCCATTTTTACCACCACTTAGAATTTCTTGTATTTATTTTTGTACTTTGTCAATATTGGGCTAATTTTGTTTCACTTTTTGGTCATTTCACCCTTGTCCCCGCCTCGTCACCTTCTCTTCTGACATCCAAGAGAAAAAACACTAATGGCGGTACCCAGGCCGACATACCGAATGGGGCTCCTATCCCAAATGGTGTGATATCTAATTGGGACCTCTCACCTGGGAGACCTCCTTGTTGTTGGTGGTACAATTTTTCCCGTCAATAGGTACAAAACAAGAAAAAAGGTGAAAATGATGCTTTTTCTATTTTATGTCCTAGATGTAGGAAGAAACATGCATTGTGAGAGTTTCCTCTTGCAAGTGTTGAAATTTTCGTTATATGTGCAGAGAATCATGCCACAAATGATTACCCTTCAATACCTAATCTTAAGGTTGTATACCAAGAGGAAGTTGGAACAAGTCAAACATAATCACTTTATTATGTTTCTCCTAGAAGACCTTGGCAGCCTCGAAAAACAAGTATGGCACAAGATCTCAATGCACAATATCAATATTATGCACAACCACAAAGTAATTGGAACACAAATTTACCATGGCAAGCTTGACCACCTCAACCACAAAACCCATCTTGGTCAAAATGATAGCAAGGATCTTATGGTATAAATCCCTAGTATCCTCAAAATTTCCAATAAACATACCCTCAATATCAACCCCAGTACTATTATCCACCCTAACCACCACAACCTATTCAACCATAATTTCAGCCTCAATTCACTTCAAGTCAATCCCTTCCATTACCATCCACTCCATTTTCTCAAAAATATAACCAACTACTTGCACAACCACTCCCAAATCCTAATAATAAAACACCTCAACAACCCATATATAATGTTGAGGCCAAAAATTTTCAATATTGTATGATAGCTCCTCTAGATTTACATGATGCCTAACTTAGATCTAGTCGAGTTTGGCAAAATAAAACACCCCGAGTTGTCATCCATGAATATAAAGGATAAAATTCCTGAAAGGGAAACACCTCCTGATGTGGAAAAGATCCCTCCAAAGAAAGATAATCTTACACAATTAGATAACAATAAAATAAAATAAACTCCTATAATTAAGCAACCCTCTATTTTTCTTACATAATTGAATAATGCATGATATTTTTAAAATGGGTTGAAATGTATCTTTTAAAATTTTAAAATTTTACTGGAGAAACAAATTATATGGTTTTTAGTTCTACACTAAGAATTTTTATTCTTTATTCAATATTCAAATAATCAATAAAAAATTACTTCACAAATTATCATTAAAAAACAAGTTCATGTAAAAAAACAACCTTATTAACTACTATTTCTTGATTAACCCACTAGCAACACTAAAAATTAGGACCTATCAGCCTTTTCTTATTTATGCTAAAGGGATTAATTCTCCTAATTTACCTGTTATTTTATTTGTAGTTTCCTCTTCTCATTCCCTCTCATTTACCTGTTATGTTATTTTATTAGAAATTTCCACAACCGAACCATAAACACATTATTAATTTTGATTTAAAAAAAGAAAAACATTTTATTGATAATGATAAAATGTATATTGTTACCATTTTTGAAGAGTATTTAAAGTTTTGAATATCAAAATTGTTAAATTCCATGTTTTTTAAACTACAAAAAATAATATTATTATTTTTATTCTTAACCATGATAAGAATACTCCTAATTTCATAGTTACATTTTTTCATATCGAATATAATTCAACTTCGAACTTGGTAATAATGATTACGGTTTATCAACATATATGGTTAAGATGCAGTAGGATGAACTAGGAATGAATAGGTGAACGAACTTTGAAATATGAAGTACTACACGAGTGACGAACTACACAAAACTTCTGGTCTTCTTTATGCAAATTTTAACACGGTGAGAATGTGATAGATTCCAGAATCCAACAAAAGATAGAAAGTTGCCAATAAAAGGACTACAGAGAATCACATTGAACTATCTAATTGCTTGAAAGTTTTGATAATTTTGAACACATAGAGGAAATAAAAATTCCTCAACTCAACACAAAGATTTAATACAAATTGTGGACAAAGAGATGGCATAAACACTCTATTTCATTAAAGCAAAATTCTGTTACAAAATGAAAGTCTTCAGAACGAAGTCTGGAATACAATGGAAATCTTCTGGCCGCTTCACACACACAACGCTTCAAAAATTTCTCTCTATCTCTCTATTTTTTATTTTCTGCCTTCGGGCAAGAAAGACATTACATAGTTCACTACAATGCGCATGAAATATTACATTACATATGTATATATATTATAAATATTTCATATTTATAATATATATATTAAAATCTATATAACTGAAGTTTTAAAACATAGAATGTTCCGTGATAAAAAAATTAACCCAAAGTTAAAACTTTAAAACATAATGCGGAAAATAAAAAATTAAATCAAAATGTTAGTATGAATCTTTTGTCGAAGTGTACGAGAAAAGACCACTTTAGCTACACATAACTTATAGCCCTAACATCAAATATGGCTGCCAATATCTTCGGATCTGCAGTTAGTTGATCAAGACAAATGCTGCAAAAATCTAGATCTATGCATAAAGAGACATTAAGCAGTAAAAATAAGGTTTTTCTCCATACATCCAATAGACAAGACAAGAACAATATTTTTGAAATAATTTTTGTATTAAGGGCACCTGGGAGGAAAAAAAGAAGGTGTTTATAATTCTCCTCAATGGGATGGGTTCTTGGAAGTCCTCAGCACTTCAGATCTAGTATTTCTCTCTCTTGTTGGTGTAGAAAACCCAGACAAAGATAGAACTCAAAGGGAGCTCACACAGCAAATAATGGAAAATTTGAAAATGATAATGGCTCAAAGTCAGACCAAGAGTATAGATCCAGAGTGATCTAATAGGCAACAAAAGGTGAAGAATGGTAGGAAAAACCCTCCTATTTATAACAAAATATTGGGTCATTCTAGATATTGGTGCATGATTAAAATAACATTAACCAAATCTAGATCCACCTTTTATGGAATATTTTATTATATTTGTTGGAGGGAAAAAGTATTTGACTTGGGTCAAATCCCTTTATTTGTGAATAATAAATAAATAAATGATTTATTTATTATTTTAAGGAAGTGGTTGAAAGATAATCGAATAAATAATGATTTATTTAATTATTTATGGGTGATTTAGTCATATTTAACAAGGAATATTATTTAAATAAGATTTAAATAATTATTCCTAGAAAATAATAAGATAAATAAAGATTTATCTAATTAATTTCTTTGTTTTGGGTTAAACATGACCAGGAATAATAATTAAATTATTGTTTAATTTATTATTCCATGAGGGAAATCAAACAAATATAGATTTGTTTAATATTTCCCTTTGGGGTTCCCTGTTTAGACCATAAACAACCTAATAAATGTGTTTTATTAAGTTATTTTACATAGTGAAAGCAATTGTACTTGGGGTAAAATTGGTCTTACATGGTGTACTTGGGTCCATCTAATGGTAGTAGGTTAGATGACCAAAAAATGGTGTAACAGATTTCCCCCCAGCGTGTGAGCGTTAGGAGCAAATCGTATGACCGAAGTACGTTGTAAGAACTCAATCACTAAACATCAAAAGGGAAGTCAGAGAGAGAAATGTAAGGTAGACTAATGTGCTGAAGAACTAGACCCTGAGGAGACGAGACTTACAGGTGAAACAAGTCTCTTTTTATGAGAGGGTACCTATGCTAAAGGCGACAGGGGAGGCATACCTATGCCCATCGAGACAAAGTAAAAAAGAATAGGTTGTCCAGTAAACAAGGGACCGAGCCATAAAGTACAGCCGACAAAAACATGAGCCAGATAAAAATACAATGAGGGATCCCACATACATGCTGTGCCTGGGATAACAGTCGGGACTTATACAATAATATCTGAGTACATGAGATACAAATACAACCCAAATTCCCCCTATAAGCGGGGAAGGGCTCACAAAATCTGACTAATACATGCAAATCAAAGAGGCGTTGCAAGCGGCTAAGGCCGACATCATCAAATATATGGAGCGGCATCGAAGGCTGCAATGAAGAGGTCATCCGGGTGTGTGGGGGGCTACCTGTAGGGCCACCCCCTCATGAGGGTTGATATATCTCACACACAACCAGGAATCACCAAAAGCTGCTGCTGCATCACTGAAACATCAAGCATATGAATCTTGATCATGCTGAAAGGAGCTGGAGTGGAGAAACAATCAAGTCAAAGGGTAAGGAGGGATCCCTTTGCCTGATCCGAGGCACCGAACAAGAGTGGAAGCTGGGACCAAGGTACACTGCCCTCTAGACCTGTCTTCTAGAATGAAGGAGCTGATGTCGACAGAAGGAGGTCCACCATAGGTGAGGCAATGAGAGATCCTCAACTAAGGCACGAGAGAAAATAGTAGAGCGACGGACGAACTAATACCAATGATGATGATGGGATGGAAGGGACTGAGTAGCGAATGGACGACTTCCTTTGCTAGAGCATAAAGGACATGAATGACATGGCAGAAACTGTCACAATATCATAAGGGATAGGGGACAGTGGGACTGAAGGCCATAATGTGCGACACAAGAGAGAGACCAAGAAATGAAGGATGGAGGACTATAGTGGGGTACAAAGAGACTCGGGATAGACTCCATGAATGCGATGATGACTCCACTTGGATGCTCTAAACAAGGGCGACTCGATGGTGCTGCCACACAGTAAAGGTCCCATGGGGGACCATGAAAACATGAGTACAAGATGGTATCTCATGATGAAAATCGACACGAACAAGGACAAGTATGGAGGCAAAGTGATGCCCCAAGTACAAGTGTTGTAAGTGAGGAAATTCGATTTTGGGGGGAGGTGAAGTGACCCTTCTTGGACAAAATGTGTCTTGGTGAAGTATCAAATCACAAAAAACTAATAGATACCCATTTGAGGGCTCGGTGAGAGCTTTCCAACGGTGCAGACGGTTTGTCAAACTGAGCTACGGTGTGCTGAAAGCAGGCAAAAGAAAAACAAGGGTTCTCTTTTAATAAGGCATTTTTCCCTCCAAATTCAATCATTTTCTAGTGTTGATGTGGTGAATGTAGAGAGGAGAGAAGGCCCTAAATCTTGTGGTGAGCGTAGCGGACAAACCGACCGTTGGAATCAAGATCCGTTAGTAGCAGGTAAGAGGCCTAACCATACTCTTTCATTTTGATGGATTGAAAGTTCAGATTCGCTGTGCAAGCAGCAAGTGAACCACGATTGCTCGTATCGGACTTTATTGTGCTCCTTATTATTTGAGAAGATCCCGACCTTACGACCTCGTATACAGCTCCCAGATGGGGACCCGAGAGAGCCCAGGATGCACTGGTGGGGGCGCCTACTGTGCAGAGGAGGAGGAGGGGCGGTCAGACGGGTGTTTCGACCTGAGTTCTTTGCCCATTGGGATCAGATGTCATTGTACATAGACAACTATCCCTATAGTGGGATGAGTTATTGTGGGGATCCGGACCTACCACTTCCGCCTGGTCGAGTATGGGGACCCGATGGTAAGTGACAAGTGACTACTCTTTTTTTGGACATGTTAAAGTTATTGAATAGTAGATAGGGTACTGATTTATGTACTTGTGGTATGCAGATATAGCTCCGGTAAGACCGGATGGATATATGGGACGACCGGCAACATCAGGAGCTGCAGGCCGAGTGGATCGAGAGTGGCACATAGTGAGGATGTGGCTGCCCTCCTGGAGGACATCCGTCATAGATGCAAGAGGTTGCTGACCAGTGTTTCAGAGCGCGGGTGGCAAGATTTAGACGACCAGTACATAGAGCCATGTATTGGTCTACCCTCGGAATGGCAAGGTGTCATGCGGCGTATGGTGATGGCCGGTTAGGGGATATGTGATCTACAAGCTGCAGGAGCAGAGCCATTAGCTCAGGATTCGCTAGATATTGATTAGGTGTGGGGCATGTGGTGCCCCCTAGTGTGTATGTAGGGGCAGGTGGTGCCCCCAGTTTTGAGTTTTTGTAACATGCTATGGGAATGTCATATGTATCAGAGTAGATGGACTCTAATCACATGTTTTGCAACACATATTATGGATATGCATATTTTTTATGATTATGAATGTTATTGTCTTGTATGAAATGCGTGTGATAAATGTCGATCTAGAATATGGTTTGCAATCCTATCTACGTAGTGATTTTGTTCTCGAGGTACATGGTTGAAAGTTATGGTTTCAAATGCACATATCAAAAGTTTCACTCGTAAATATCATCTAAACAGCACAGGATTATGCACACGATAGAGACCATTTAGTTGCATGAAAAGAAGTAGGGAATCTAAACGAACATGCAGATGGAGGATACGATGAGAGAGGGCATCGGCTAAGAGACCATGCACTGCATCATATTCGGCCTGATTATTGGTGGTAGTACCAATGCAGACCCCGTTCGAGAGAACAAGGGCATGCAAGGGGGTAAAAATGGCCCAACCTACCGAGGCTAGATTCCGGGAGTAACGACTTGCACCATCGGCATAACCGATATAGGTTGTGGACGGGAGGTCTTGCGGAATGGTGTTACAAGACAAAAAATGTGGGGAGGAGGAACAATGACGGCATCGTGAGTGTAGAGTAGACATCAAATGACAAATGTGGGAGGGAGCGTGATGAGTAGGATGGCTATGACTCATATATGAACTAGAGGGTGGTATATGAGGGCTATAGGAGGTATAGCTAGGTCTTGGGCTGCGAAGGTCGACATAGACACGGGTGGTGTCATCCCGTGTATGGGTGGGAAAGATGAGGTCATGGGTGGAAAAGGCTTCCAAGGGGGCATCCTGACGGGAAAAGAGGGGATGAAGAGTGGAAGGGAAACCACATGATGCAGCAAAGCTACCTAAATCATCTGTATAGGAAGAAAGGCTCACATACAGATCGTCACGGGGAATGACAGAAGAACAAATAAACAAATGGTCAAATGATGTTGAGCCCAGGGTGGTCGTTGAAGGGGGGTCGAGCGAAACAACAGGGGAGGATTCAAAGGGAATGTTCTCCAAGGGTCTTACAGAGGATGATAGGTAGAGAATGGTGGTAGTAGACTCCGTCATTTGGACATTAGGGGGGGGAATGTCAATGGGAGCGGGGGGATCCTTAAGCTGACCTGAAGCCTACTGCACAAGTATGGGAGAGGCGGACTGATTTTTTTCAACCTCATACTCTCGAACTACCTCTAAAGAGGCGTAGTAATGCGTCAGGTGAGGAAAATGGTGGGAGTAATGGCCATGGAAACCGCACAAAGCACAGGGTTTGTTGGTGCAAATAACCTTTGGGTTCTTGGTTACGGACAAGGACGGAATAGAGGGGTCAGGGACCGTAGACTCAGGGAATGCAACTTTAACCATGGGTTGAATACAGGGCAATTCAAGACAAGTATGGGTGGCGTGACCGACGAAATCACACAAGGCATAAGTCTTTGTGGGCGGAGGAGGAGCCGGGTCAGTCGGGGTGGCCTTGTCTTTGGATGCCCCCTTGCGAGCTTTGCCTTTCTTTCCTGGAGCTATCACCACAGGGGAAGGATTCTGGGGAGGTGCTGGGGGCATGGTGGCAATGGAGGAAGCGAGGGGGACCGGTTGAACCGGTGTCAAAGTAAGATAAGGTTTGGGGTGACCAGGTGGGGTAGCGGCTGGAGGGTCAAGGTACCAAACGGGTATGCCCAAGGTCAGGTTGGGGAGAGAGAGGGTGGCCATGACGGGGACCGTATAGACTTCGGGAGGGGGAGCCAGGAAAGGTATCTGACCAGCGGGATAATGACCAGGAGGGACGACTCCGAGATGGTTGAGGCCTGGGGGAACCGACCCAGGAGGATAGAGGGGTTCAGGGATACCAGCTGTAGGAGAAGGGACAAAAGGAAGAGGTATGACTGGCTGAGATGAATGGCTAGGAGCAGGTTGCGGTGGGCGAGGTTGAGTCTGAGGTTGCTGACTAGCCGAAGCGGGTTGCTTAAGGGCAGCCCGAGACAATTGCATCATGCAAACATTCGATAAGCTGGGATCAGAGATAGGAGGAGGAGGGAGACCAGGGAAAGTTCCAAACAAAGAGGAGTCTTTGTAGACGCCGGGAGAGACACTGGTCAAGGAATTGACAGTTTTCTTATTGGCTATAGAAGAGATGGTTGTCTCAGGGGAGGTCTGAGACTTTGGCTCATGATAAGTCAACTGGTCGATGGTGACTATCTTTCCATTGTGAGGAAAAGACATCCTACGAAAAATCGCAGGTGGGACAGCAGACATGGCATAGGTGTAGCTTTGCCCCAAGAGAATGTTGTAATCTAGAGGGGCATCAATGACTTCGATGTCGACGCAAACAGTCTTGCCTACAAGAGTGATAGGACAATTATGGAAGAGGCCAATGGGCTCAGAGGCGTGGCCATCCAACGCTCGAAGGGTGATCGTGGAAGGGGCCAACTCAGGAGATCTGAGTTGCTTCCAAACAGAAGCGGACATCACACAAGTGGATGCCCCCTCATCAATTATACACTGAGAAACGTTAGCGTTCTAGATTTTGACTGGGATTTGGAAGGCTATGGAAGCAGGAAGAGGAGGATGGTCTGAATAATGGGCGTCGAAAAAAATCATTTGGTCATCAGCAGGATCTATAGCACCCATGGCAGGTAGCAGAGCCTTCTTTTGGGAAGGGCACAACTGGAGGAGTTCCAATGTGGAAATGGCAGGAGGAGACTGTGCCAAATCATATACTATGCTATACGAATGAGCAGCTCGACCAGAAGCAGCATTTCGGCGTAATGGTCCCTTAGGAATCTTGGTATGAACCTCAACTTTGGGTTGAAGGATATGTAAGGGACCATTGGATGTCGAAAGAGGCTCGGTAGAACCTGAAGAATGGGACTCGGATACAGACTGAGCGGGAGGCTTGGGGTACTGACGAGACCGAGTTTGAAGGTTAAGGTCGACGGTTGGAGATGGATCAGAGTTCATCATGAGGATCTGGTAATCGGAGGAACCAGAAGGGGAAGGTTGAGTGGCTACCTGTCCGTCAGGTGGTTGGGCGGCCACGAATCCTTGCTAGGGGAAAGGATCAGTAAACACAGCCGGTTGAGTAGTGGCCACATTAGGGGGAGCATTAGGGGAGGCATGTTGTCCTTGCAATGTGGCTTGAGACTCCCACGTCTACCGCATCTGTGGTAAAAGGGGACAATCGTGAGTGTAATGACCATAAACACTGCAACATGAACAAGGCTTATTTGTGCGAATAGGCCTGTCCGGCTTGGACTGAGTGCCCTGTTGCTGGTTAGCAGTGTTAGGGTCAATACTTTGAGGATTGGGTCCACGAGTACCAGGGGCAGGTTGATTTTGATTTCATTTCCGCCTTCTTTGAGAGGAAGGAGGATTAGTCGCGCCCTACTGTGCAAATACTTGCCCTCGAGGGGGCTGTAGGTGTTGTTGCTGGGGTTGAGAAGGCAAGGGAGGTGTAAGTGCAAATGTTGGAGGAGCTGGAGCACCAAGCTACGGCTAAGGATAATGGTTAGGCTGGGAAACATTGAGGTAAGCAGGAGGTTGGGTGAAAGGATGAGGCATGCCGTATCCTGGATACATGCTACCTGGAGGGGGAAAAGTGCTAGAGGTGCTGGCCCCTCCCGGAGGGAGACCATATCCCATAGGAGGTTGAGCATACGGATGAGAAAGGGCTCCAACGATATCGTCGGCGGAATGAGATGCCCCTGGGGCGTTAGCGCCACCGGGCCTGGGGAGGTCAGGAAGGACGGTATAAACATAACCAGACTGAGCGTATATCAGGTCATATTTCAAGGCTATTTGGAGGGCGGCTTTGTCGGTTTGAGGGAAATGGGAGGCGAAATCTTTGCCAATGGGAGGTAAGAGAGTGCGAAGGAACCAGTCCATATAAACCCGATCGTCAAAGGTGGGAGCTCGACATAAGCTCTGTCTTCTCCGTCATTCCTGGACATGAGTGGAAAGGCGGGTCAAAGAGGATTGACAGAAAGAATTCAAAAGCTCTGTACTAGTGTTGTATCGGAGAGGGAGCTGGAAATAAGATAAAAAGGCTTGGGAAATGGTTGCAAAAGTGGTATGGGAAGAGGTGGCCTGGTCAACATACCATTTAGAAGCTTCGCCTGTAAGCATGCGTTGGAACAACCGAAGACGGATGGAATCATTGGTAATGGAATTGGAGGAACACCACATGTGGAAAGAGCGGACATGGTTGGTTGGATCTTCTCCAGCGAGGCCTTCAAACTTGGGGATGTCGAAGGGGAGCTTGGTTGGCATAGCAAGCCAACCAACATCGTGGCGGATAGGGTCATTGATCAACTGATTGAAATCGGGGAGGCTGAGGCCTACCATTTAAGGGAGCAAGGGTGCAGCTGAGGTAGTTCCTGTGGCAGTTCCGCTAGTAGTAGTCCCGGAATTAGGGCCGGGATTACCGCTAGCGTTAGGCCCTGGACCAGACATAGTGAAGGTGACAGGGGGAGAACCAGAAGTAAAAGGAGAACCCAATGAATCAGAAGAGGAGTCGGAGTGTGGACTCGGAGGAGGACTAACTCGACAACGGCGGGAAGGAGTAGGTCAACCGACCGGAAACTGAGGGTGAAGGCCAAGAAGTCTCCGAGATGTGCGCCTTGGGGGCACAATGATGACAACACAAACATGGCACAAGGGGAATGAAAATGACCAACAAAGGCAGGGAGGTGCAGAATCAAGTGATTACAATGTTGAAACAAGGGCAGAAAAGGTGCAGTGTCAATTGATTTTACAATGTTTTAAAGTCTTTTCCCGGTGGTGTTAACCAGGCTCTTCTTCACTTAGGGTGAGTGTGTGGCATGCGTTAATTTTAATTTTTAAACCCAGATGTTTTGAGAGTAAAATAAAGAGTGTGATGCGTAACTAAAAATAAATCTGTAGAGAACAGTATATAATGCTGAAATAACAGAAAATTAATAGCTAACAATGCATCGATCTAACCCAAGAAGGCGAGTCTCTCAAAACTAGTCTAAAAGAGGGAAAAAATATAGTCCAAACACACTAAAATGAGGCCAATAGATCTAAGGTCGGGAGGGACAGGGATATAAAGGAGAAAACTGCTGAAAAGAGGTGCAGAACACAGCTAAGAGGCAGAGGCAAGGTGGCTGTAAAAAAGGAGGAAATCAACAAAAAAGCAGAAGGGACAAGGAGGAGGCCCTAAAGGTAGATCCAAAAAAAATGTCAGGAGGTGATTTGAAAGGGAGAAGAGCTAATTAAAAGGGATCTAAAAAGGAGATATCAGATCTGAAAAAGGGAAGGCTGAAACTCTGAAAAATCAGACACCTGAAACAGCTAAAACTCTTCCACCAAAAGTGGAGGGTACTAAAGCCCTAGGGGGCTATGTTCCCACTTAGATGAGAAAAAAATATAAGAAATAGGTCTAAACAGGCTGAGACAGAGGCTGGAAAACCCTGACAGAAGCTTCAGAAAAACCCAGAAAAATTGCAGAAAAATAGCAGAAAAACTGGCAGGTCGCAGGTTCTGACCTGTTTTCTGTGCAGATCGCAGATAATGGGCTAAAAAGTGCGACCTAAAGCTTAGGTCACAGTTTCTGGGCTAAAAAATGCGACCTGGAGCTCCGAGTGTCTCGGCGGCAGATTTCCGAAAAAGTTGTCGTCTCAGTTGCGGCTGATGTCTGTCACCTGCGCAATAGGGCCAAAAACACGTGGAAGTTAGAAATTTTAATGTTTTAGGGTTTTATAGGTGAAAAATAACATAAAAATAGGAAAAAAAAAAGCTGAAAAGAAACCCTAGGGTCGAAAGTAGCTGGATATGCAGGAATATGAGAAACGACAGCGATCGTAATTGAAAACCCGTGTGGAGTCGCCAGTTGTTAGTATGAATATTTTGTCGAAGTGTATGAGAAAAGACCACTTTAGCTACGCATAACTTATAGCCCTAACATCAAATATGGTTGCCAATATATTTAGATATACATTTAGTTGATCAAGACAAATGCTGCAAAAATCCAGATCTATGCATAAAGAGACATTAAGCAGTAAAAATAAGGTTTTGCTCCATACATCCAATAGACAAGACAAGAACAATATTTTTGAAAGAATTTTTGTATTAAGGGAACCTGGGAGGAAAACAAGAAGGTGTTTCCAATTCTCCTCAATGGGATGGGTTCTTGGAAGTCCTCAGCACTTCAGATCTAGCATTTCTCTCTCCTGTTGGTGTAGAAAACCCAGACAAAGATAGAACTCAAAGGGAGCTCACACAGCAAAAAATGGAAAATATGACAATGATAATGGCTCAAAGTCGGACCAAGAGTATAGATCCAGAGTGATCTAATAGGCAACAAAAGGTGAAGAATGGTAGGAAAAACCCTCCTATTTATAACAAAATATTGGGTCATTCTAGATCTTGGTGCATGATTAAAATAACATTAACCAAATCTAGATCCACCTTTTATGGAATATTTTATTATATTTGTTGGAGGAAAAAGTATTTGACTTGGGTCAAATCCCTTTATTTGTGAATAATAAATAAATAAATGATTTATTTATCATTTTAAGGAAGTGGTTGAAAGATAATCAAATAAATAATGATTTATTTAATTATTTATGGGTGATTTAGTGATATTTAACAAGGAATATTATTTAAATAAGATTTAAATAGTTATTCCTAGAAAATAATAAGATAAATAAGGATTTATCTAATTAATTTCTTTGTTTTGGGTTAAACATGACCAGGAATAATAGTTAAATTATTGTTTAATTTATTATTCCATGAGGGAAATCAAACAAATATAGATTTGTTTAATATTTCCCTTTGGGGTTTCCTGTTTAGACCATAAACAACCTAATAAATGTGTTTTATTAAGTTATTTTACATAGTGAAAGCAATTGTACTTGGAGTAAAATTGGTCTTACATGGTGTACTTGGGTCCATCTAATGGTAGTAGGTTAGATGACCAAAAAATGGTGTAACACAAAACATTTAAAACTTCATACGTTTCTTATTCTGTGGGGTCTGTTAGGGTCCTATAAATATAGGATTCATAATTTTGAATTGAATTTTGATAGTCTTGTAAAACATGTACATACCTTGCTTTCTGCAAGTTGCTTTCCCATATTTTGAAAAAATATTTAAAAAATAAAAATCAAAATCAAAAATAAAAAAAGAGGGTAAAATGTCCTAAAAAAAGATCAAAGGACTTAAAAAATATATAGACCCAAAAGAAAAAGGATGAAAATAAAACATGAAAGTGTGCAAGTCCAAATGCCACTACTTTTTACTTTTTGCAAATGGTTATGGCAGAGTGTCAATAAATGCCATAATCCATGATGAGTTAAATTGTTTAAACTTGAGATGTCATGTTTTCAATTTCCATGTTTTAGATAGTGAATAAAGTTTTGTCAGACAGTTTAATCCTGACAAATCAGTATATAGGTAGAGAATAATGAGGAGCTCATTAGTTTAATCTGAGCCCTCAGATGAAATAAGGTAGAATTAGATAGTTTATGCTTTCAAAAGAATAAATGTTTGAAGGTTGCAAGCCTAAATTCCCCTGCTAAAAGGAAGAAAAAAATGTTATAGTAATGTTGGGTAGGTAGAAAGAAGTGGGAAAAAGCATGTAATATTCATCACCGGGAACAAATCACTAATTTCCATTCCCCTGTAAGTATTTTGTATTCTATACTACCAGTCAAAAAGGCTTAGAGCATTTCTCGGACTTTTGTTGGGACTGAACCCAAGGCTCGATGACTGGATAGTGGAAAATGTTGATTTCTTATGATTAAAATCCTCTTTACCATTATTTATCCCTCATTCATACATTTTAACTCATTTTCATAAGTAAATATTCATTCTTACTTAATGAAAAATAAAACCCCATTTGATTAACTTAGAAACATACAAAAACCCTAAAAAATACTTTATCCTAAGTAATTGGTGAAATGATGAAATGAAAAGCTTTGCTTTATTTATTCACTTTACTTGGTCATTTAGTGTATTTTTGTGTATTCCATTTCCCCTTGTCATATTAACTTTTGACTTATGCTATTAACTCCCTAAAAATACCTTATCCTACCTATATAATTCCCTTTATCTAAAATACCCCCTAAACCCCATTATTATAAAGATTTTGGACCAAAGATATTATCCACATGTTAAAATGAAAACCCAAATAATGTGCCCTTTGGTCTAAAACTAACTCTAAATAAATATCCTGCCCCCTATAGTTATTAAATCATTCAAAATATTTAATACTATATAATAAAATAAAATTTGCGCCAATGAGTTTTCTTTGGGCCTATCCTATGCCTTTTGAAATAGAAAAATACATCATAGCCCCTTAGTTTTTTCTACTTAAGTATTTTAATCTAATTAAACATAAGATTCAAAAGACTTAACCCATTGCAATTTTCCCCGCATACATTCATAACCTAAAGTTTTATTGAAATTTGACTAAGGTTTGTTTCAATTTAAATAACCCCACACTTATACATATTCCACCATACAATATAAAGCCTCACGCTTTGTATGTATATATAAGCCCCGCCTATATGCACAACCCCCTTTTTCATATGAAAAGCTTGATTAAAATACATATCTTATAAAGGTTTTTATTACATTTTCAGTCACCCTCTTATACATTAAAAATCGGTCCCACCATCCCTTTTGGCTGAATATTCCAAGTTAATCTTGGCCTTTTGCTCCCATACTCCAAATCCGATGGCCCAAAAAATGATCATCCGCCAAAATGAAAAATGGACGCGAAATGGGTTGTTTCACCCATTCCGCCTCCCATGACGTGGCGAAAATCTATTGGATCACATTCGTTTCAACAAAAACCACTTACTGCCAGAAACGAATGCGAAAACTGCTATCGATTTCACATTTTAAACTAAATCTGCTCCCGCCTTAGTTTTAACCTGCAATAAATGATAAAATACAAATTAAAATAAAAGTTAAACCTTTGGAAAAACACTTATCATTTCCTTTTCGTGCAGTCTATCCATCATTTTACTTTGTTCCCAACTGTATTAACATGTTTTCAAGAATTTCTCGCTCACAACCTTAGAAGTTCACCATTAAAGTCTGATCAGGAGTGGCTCTCTGCTCCAGCAATCTAAGCCAGTCCTCGGAAACGACCAACAGCTTTCAAGACCATTTTTCAACAACCGAATACCTTCTTTTCAAGGTATTTTCTGACGATTAAAACCTACAAAGTCAATTCTAAACCGTCAATAAATAAACCAGGACTTTAAATTAAGAGAATTTACCAGATAAAATTGCCCAAAAATGGAAAAAAGAGGCCAAACCCTGGCCAATTTTTTCCAGGAAGTTATGTATTGCAAAAATCACTCCTTGAAGCTAATTTCCTCAAGTTTTAAGCCCCTGAAGACCAAATTTAAAGATCTGAAAGGCTAAAACCTCTGAATATACCTTGAAACGATATTTCTCTGTCAAACCAACTCAGAAAACCCCTGTTTTCTGTTTGAGGTCAGTTTTTCATCCTCAGATAAACTAAATTGAGAAAAAATCCCAAAATAGTCCATATTTAGCCTAAAAATTGTGCAATTTATTCTATGTTTGATATAAAAAAGAAAAACTCCTGCAAACAGTTTAATCTTGCAGTAGTTATCTAAAATGACTAAGAAACAAAGTACACGCAAACCTGTTAGATCCAAAACACTTAAATTTGAAGGATCCAAAGGTCCTAAACCTACCCCAGTCATCACTGCCAAATCTGCTACAATAGCGAATCCCCTCCAACTACCTGTAGTTGTTGTGGAAAGCCTCCCTTTGACTGATGTTGACTACAAAATTGTTGATGCTGTTGTATAATTCAACCTCTTGGATATACAAAATTGGTGTTATGAAAAGTACCTGAACAAGGATGAAATACCTATTTGGGAAACTCATTTGCCCAAATATATAGTTCCATTGACCCACCCTGGCCAAGATCTTATCGGATTATGTAAAAAATATTATGAACCAAATCAAAGGGCCATAGTCACTGCTGATAGAGAAATCCTTTTCACCATTACAGCAAAATCAGTAAACCAAATGCTTCAATTACAGTTTGAGCCTCAATCAATCCCCCTGACTATAGAAGCTTTGACCCAGTTGTACTTAGGCCTTGACTTCCCTAAGAAGTTCATGATATTTCAAAACTTTATGCCTTCCCATGTTGACATTCCTAAAATAAACCCTCCTTATTCCACTGCTAAATTTCCTGAAGGGTCCAGACATATTATTTCAATGCTCTCCTTTATACTTGGATACTTACAAATTGTCACACTGATGAGTCCATTATAGGTTTCCTGTCCACCTTGTCTCCAGGCCAACCTCTATCAATCATATTTGACTTTGTTGGTTTCATAGCCAACAATATCCGTCATCAGCTTATAAAATTACCCACTGAAGGAGTTTTTAGATACTCATCCTATCTATTTCACTTATTTTTATTCTTTCAAGCCGATAAATTTCTTATTGCATTACAAAATATGGACTTGGAGGGTAAGCCTCTATCCATTATCTTCCGGACTTCCTTGCTCAGGAAAGAGGACAGTGATTTCACATACACAGATTTTTCAGACCTTTTTCTACATCCAACAATGAACATTTTGTACAAAGCAAAGTAGCCCAGAGTCAGTGAGGAAATGAAAAGAATATTGCAACTTTCATAACAGAGTAAAATGGGAGATTGGTATCTCTATGAGAAGCATACAGATTTAAGAATTTTTGGATCCAACTTATTACCTTATAAGTTGCCTAGATATATGAGCATGAGAATTTTTGCACTTGAGTATTTGAGACAAATTCTCAATTTTGATTCTATTAAATTCATGGCTGCTAGAAAAAAGACTCAATTTAAGTTAAAGAATCAGGTTGGTCCCTTTATCATAAACCACAGAGAGGCAACAAAAGAAATCACAAAGAGATTAGCAGAGTTTAAATTTCAAGAAAGTATTCCATGGAACTATGATCCTCAAGGGATCCTGATCAGTCTAAGGGTAAAATGCAAGTTGAATCCCTTCATACATGATCTTAAACCTGAGATTGAGAAATTTTCCAACCATGTTGAATGGATGGAAAATACATTGATAGATACAACAAGTAATATAGAGATAGTAGGTAAAATGGATACAACACAGGCTCTAGAACTTGTAAAACAGCCAGAGACATCAGCAAAGAGAAGCAGGGAAGGGGAAGGTTATATAGCAGAGACAACAATTGAAACCAAATTCAAAATAATCTAGAAAAAGAGCCTTAAACTCAGTTCATTTGACAAGGAAAAAGTAACCATTGATGTTGGTGAGACAAAAGCTCCAGCAACCAATGATGATATAGCCACAACTATAATCAATGAAACCCTTATAGAAATAAAAAAGGAATGAACTGCTAATCAGAAGGATACACAAATGATTAAGAAGCAGCATAACATGGAGGCCTCCACCTCACAATCAGCTGAGGAAAAGGACTTGGAAATCAAAGAGAAATACAAGAATATTAACCATAAGAATGAGGAGATAAAAACAGAGATATATTCTCAATTCTTCAAACAGAAGCCCAGAAATAAAAATAGGCTATTATCAGCCTTTGATTATTCTAGTAACAAGATGATCATGTCATTTCTACAACCTACTACCTCCACTCCTAAAACAATAGCAGATTATAAGAAGGTGGACCTTGAGGTTGATATAGAAACTGTCCATGAGCTAGATCAAATTGAATTGCATAGAAAAAACTCAGAGATGCTTTATTCTACAGTAGCAACCAAGGCAATGAGTGAAAATAAGCTACAGAACACCATCATTAATATGCAGTATCAGATGAAGATAGAAAAGGCATCTTTATATGCGAAGGATCTAAGGATTAAAGCCTTAGATGAATTAGTTTTATAGGTGGGATATGATCCCTCAAACATTCAAGCGGCATCAATATTGATAAAGAAAAAGAACGATGACATAGCAACTTTGAGGAAACAACTCAAGCTTCCAAAAAGTGAGCATCCACAAACCAAGGAAATTCTTCAAGATTAGAGTGAGAAATAAGAAATGATGAAGCTCATTCTTAAACTGACTGCTCAAATCAAAGAGATGGAGACCCAAATGGACCACCTTGTCAAAGTAAAAGAGATTCTAAAGGAACATGAAATTCCTATAATTCATACAGTTATTCCAGTAATAACTACAACAATGCCCTCCACTTTAGGAGAGAAACTAGCACCAAAGAAACATTGGCAACTGCAGTGCGAGTGATTTCAGCTACTACTTCAGCAACATACTCTTCTACTACACATGTTCAACAAACAGATGAAGCAGGCAAGACTGTTAAAGCTATGGAGGAAGTTTCTTTGAAAACCAATGAAATCAATAGCCTAAAGAAGATGATTTATAATCTTAAAGCTACAAACAAGACAACACTGATAACTAATTAAAACCATGAACAAAAGGCAATCAGACTAGGAGAACAAACCAAAAGCTTACAAAAAGAGTTAACTTTCACTGAGAAGATTTCATACATAAAGAATCATCTATGAACAAACATAATTGAAGCCATTCACACTCAATGGCCTTCAATCCAGGTTATATATGAGCAGAGAGATTTATTATTAGCAGCTCAGGCAGAGATTCAAAAGACCAAGGATGAGTTAACTGATAAGCCTGCTCAGGCTTTAAAACTCATCACATTCTTAAACAGTAAGAACAGGGAAGAAATGGAGGAATTACAGGTATTGGAAAAAATAGAAACAATCTTACAGGTTAAAAAGGTTGTAACTAAGAAGAATTTGACGAAAAATTTGGAAGAGAAATGTGAATCAATGAACATTGCCATAACAAAGTTTATGGTAAAATACACAAACTTAAGACAGAGGGGCCTGCCAGACATCCATGTTTTTACTGAAAAACTAATGCCCCAGAAATATTATGATAAAAAGATCAGGGAATTTGCTAAGAAGCAAGTCAACAAACCATTAACACAAGGCACTCCGACAGGAAAGGTCCTCCTTCAGCATTTTGAAGATATTTTCTTTTTACAACATGAGATTAAACATCTCTTTGTTTTGAAGCCCACTTTTGCTAAATACAAAAAGGCTGATGAAAATTTCAGGAAGCTGAAGAATTTTTGAATTCCCAAGGCAGAACAGTGGAAATAATTTACTGATGTTATGTAACAATAAGAGGTAAAACAGTGAAGGAAGATTACCTTGAAAAACAGTAAAAAAGAACAATGAAATAAAAAGACAGTTTGCTGATTTTACTGCAAAAGACATATTTTTACAGCAGTAAATAGTGATCTAATAGTCAAAGTGTATCAGCGTTAAAGAGTATCAGGTAAAGAGTAACAGATGAAAGAGCGTCAACGAAGGCAATTCAAAAGCCTGATATTTTCTAGCAGCCAGCAAGCAGGACAACTAGTCAATCAAAAGATCCTTGTTAGATAAAATAGTTCTATTTATTTTGGATAAGAGGACAACTTGCTGATTTGTTAAGCAGCTATCCCTCTTATTATGTAAAGATTTTTTTTTCCTAAAGATATTCCTAGATTTCTCCTACGATATTTGTAATTACATTTTGTATAAATAGTTTTACATTAGAAGTATTCAGTATGGAATAAAATTGTTGGATTTATTATAGACATTTTTATTGAACATTGGAGGCTATTGTGTGTTTGAATTCGAAGTAGCAGACTGGACAAGCTAACTGGCATCATAATTTAGGATCCCTGTGATAAGCTGATGAGTGAAGTATTTCCTACTTGTCACTGTTTCCTTTTCTAAGTTTCATGCATTCATTTTATCTTTGTTTTGTCTGAATGTGTAACTAGGAGTATTACTACAGGATTAGTCAAGTGCTCCCTGTCTTTAACTAGTTATCATTTTAATGTTTTCTTCTGATTTCCAGTGCAAGGAACCCTTAATTGCTCCTTCTCTTGTTTGACCTCTGCCTTCTTCTTTCATTTTTCAGATCAAAGGATCCTTAAGTGCCCTTTATCCCGATCATACCACCTCACAAAAAACCAATTTCCCAAATCTCTGAGGGTTATCAATCTTTCCCTGAATATATTTGTACCTTTTTGGCCTTGATTTCTAGTGATGCTAACTTGATTTAGACCCCATAGCCCAATGGAAAATTATATTTATCTCTATCTTACCTCCAAGTTATTTTTTCCCACCAAACCTTTTAAACCAAAACCAAATTGTACTTTCATTACTAGCCTAATATTTACAAATTAAAACAAAGTTAAACTTTAAAGAGAGAGCCCTCTTTGAACCCTAGGAAGGCTAGATCCTAGATTTTGAAGTAGGTTTATGGTTACCTCTAGTATTATTTGACTAAAAACTCAAAATCCCACAACTTAAGAAATTACTAGAGTGATAACATACTGGTGACCATACTGGGGACTAACCAGTCTCCAGTCTTAAAGGAAAATCTTTAAATTATCCTTTTTATTTTAAGATTACTTTTAAAGGTTATGGGTATAAAAACAGTCATTATGGCTTCTAGGAAAACCTACTATACCAGGTCTAACCCAGATCCTAAACCTGCAATTATAGTAGATAACCTAGATCAGATTGGCAAAAAGAAAAAACAAACTGTCAATTTAGAAACTGAAGTACCATTAAGAAAAGCTAATTCTTTACCCAAAGAGTTAGTAAGTCTAAATGATATTAATTTTGATCTGAAGTTTGAATATTCATTGTTTAAAACTAAACCTGAAGCTGATTTGAAAAATACTTTTATAGATCCTGTTTTCATTTCATTTTTGAATACAAAATAGAAAAATATTTCAGTAGGAACAAAATCAAATAAATATGAATATCAAAATACAGTTGAAAAGATTAATGTTTCATTGATTAAAGATATTAATGAAGCTATTGAATTAGCTCATTTTTTTTCTTACATAAAACCTCCAGTTTCTCAATTGCATACAACAATAATACCAACAACAGATTCATATTTATATGTTGTTACTTCATTTATATATACTAATGCAAGTTCATCTACAAATCATTTCATTCCTAAATTGCCTTTGCAGCCTAGGATATTATTTTTTTCATCCACTCAATCCACTCAATCCACTACTTTGCATTCAGATTTGATAAGCACCACATATTTATTTCCCATCAATTCCATTTACATACCAACTTCATTTCCCATCTCTTCAACTACAGCTTTCAATTCACCAGCTGCCATATCCAGCAATGCCCCTATCATTACTGTTATACCTCCCAACTCAGCAAAGCTTCAAGCCATGGTTGCTAGGTATGCTCCCCTTGTCTTACCCAAAAACATCCATGACATGCCTCAAGATTATCAAAAAAATGTACCACTCTTTGATGGCATTTCGCAATATACTGCTCAACAACATGTAACTAAAATGACAAATTTCTGTGAAATTTATGAAATTGTGAGTCAGATGTCCAGATGAGGTTATTTTCCCAGAGTTTGACAGGAGAAGTTAAAAAATGGTTCAAAAATTTAGCTCCTAGTAGTGTAGTTGATTTAACTATATTTCATAGAATATTTTTAAATAAATGGGAAAAGAAAAAGAACCCCCTTTAAATTTTTCCTGAGTTTGATGCCATGAAAAGATCTCCTACTAAGTCTGCCCAAGACTATTGCACTAGGTACAACAGTGTCTACAATACAATACCTGAAAATCTTAAACCTACACCTTATTCTGTTATGTTCAAATTCCCTAATGGATTTGATACAGTTATGGCCTATCAATTAAGAGAAAGAGATGCCCAAACCTTAGAACAGATGCAATTAGATGCTGTCAGTGTAGAAATCAATATTTTAGCCAGGAAGGCCAGACTTAGAAATGAAAGAAGAGTTACAATTAAAGAAGAAAGTTCAAACTCATATGGTAAAATAGATTTAATTGCTAAAAATTTAGAAAGGGTGGTAGATATATTAGATAATATAGAAAGAAAACCTCAATGGGATAATCAACCTTAGATCAGAAATCCCAATTTCAAAAAAAAAAAAAATTCTAGAAAAGCTAAAGAAATAGCTCCAGACCAAAACATTAGGCCCCCATTCCAGGAGAACTATTCTGAAATTTCTCAAAATTGTTACACCATTTTTTGGTCATCTAACCTACTATCATTAGATGAACCCAAGTACACCATGTAAGACCAATTTTACACTAAGTAAAATTTCCTTCACTGTGTGAAATAACTTAGTAAAACACCTTTATTAAGTTGTTTATTATATAAACAGGAAACCCCAAAAGGAAATAATAAACAAATCTATATTTGTTTATATTTCCTTGTCATATTTAACCCAAAACAAGGAAATCAATTAAATAAATCCTTATTTATTCTGATTATTTCCTAGGAATAAGTTATTTAAACCCCATTTAAATAATATTCCTAGTTAAATTTGACTAAATCATTTATAAATAATTAAATAAATAATTATTTATTTAATTATATTCCTACCATTCCCTTAAAATAGTAAATAAATCATTTATTTATTTATTATTTACAAATAAAGGAATTGACCCAAGTAAAAAATCCTTTTACCTCCAACAAATATAATAAAATATTCCTAAAGGGTGATTCTAGAATTTGATTAATAATATTTATTCATGCACCAAGTTCTAGATCGCCCTAATATTTTTTTATAAATAGAAGGGTTTTCCCCATTCATTAGTCACCTCCATTACATTAGATCACTCTGGATCTATACACTTGGTCACATTTTTTCCATTTTGCCTTGTGAGATCCCATTGAGTTCTATGTTTGTCTAGGTTTTCTACACCAACAAGGGAGAGAAATTTTAGATCTGAAATGCTGAGGACTTTCAAGAACCCATCCCACTGAGGAGAACTGGAAAACACCTTTCTTGTTTTCCTCTCAAGTGCCCCCTTTTCAATATAATATAAAAATTCTTTCAAATATAGTGTTCTTGTCTTGTCTATTGGATGCATGGAGCCACATTTTATTTTATCTGCTTAATGTCTTTTATTCTTAGATCTAGATTTATGCAGCATTATTTGGATCACCTAATTGCATATTTAAAGATATTTGGCAGCCATAATCGATGTTAGGGCTATTTATTATGCATAGATGAAGTTATCTTTTACGACGAAAGATTCATACTAACAATTGGCGACTCCACACGGGTTTTCTTTTGCGACCTCTGTCGTTTTATCAATTCCTACATATCCAGCTATTTCAGACCCTAGGGTCTCTCTTCAGTTTTCTATTTTTCCTATTTTTATGGTGATTTTCACCTCTAAAACCCTCAAACATTAAAATTTTTAACTTTCATGTGTTTTTGGCCCTATTGCACAGGTGACCGACATCAGCCGCAGCTGAGATGACAACTTTTTCTGAAACTTGCCGCCGAGAGACCTGGATCTGCAGGTCGCACTTATCGGCCCAAAAACTATGACCTGGCCTTGAGGTCGCACTTTTCTACCCCAAAACTGTGACCTGGACTGAAAACAGGTCAAAACCTGCGACCTGCCCTTTTTTCTGCACTTTTACAGCACTTTTTCTGGGTTTGTATGAAGCTTCTGTCAGGGTTTTCCAGCCTCTGTCTCTGCCCATTTAGACTTGTTTCTGATCTGTTTCACTCAACTAAGTGGGAATATTTCCCCTTAGGGCTCTAGTACCCTCCAATTTTTGTGGGCAAGTTTTTGCTGTTTCAGAAGTCTAAATTTCCAGATTTTCAGCCTTATTTCTTTCAGATCTGATACCTCATTTTCAAATCCCTTTAGATCAGCTCTTATCCCTTTCAAATCACCTCATCTAGTTTTATTTGGGTTCATTTATAGGGCTGCCTCTTTGTCCCCTCTACTGTTATCTGATCCCCTCCTTTTTAGCAGCAACCTTACCTCTGCCTCTTTGTTTTTCTCTGCACCTCTTTTTCAACAGACTTCTCCTTTAGATCCCCGTCCCCCCCGACCTTAGATCTATTGGCCTCTTTTTAGCGTGCTTTTCCCTCTTATAGACTAGTTTTGAGAGACCCGCCTTCTTGGGTTAGATTGATGCATTGTTAGCTGTTAATTTTTTGTTCTTTTAGTCTTATTACTACAGATTTATTTTCAGTTACGCAGTACACTTTTTATTTTACTCTCAAAACGTTTGGGTTTAATCCATTAAAATTAACGCATGCCACACACTGACCCCAAGCGAAGAAGAGCTTGGTTAACACCACCTGGCAAAGACTTTAAAATCAATTGACATTGCACCTCCCTGCCTTTGTTGGTTTTCTTCTTCCCCGTCATCATTGTGCCTCCAAGGCGTTTATCCCAGAGACTTCTTTGCCTTCACCCTCTGTTTCCGCTTGGTCGAATTCCTCCTTCCCATCGTCATCAAGTAATTCCTCCCCCGAGTCCGCACTCTGACTCTTCTCCTGATTGTTCGGGTTCTCCCTCTACTCCTGGTTCTCCCCCTGTCACCTTCACCATGTCTAGTTCAGGGCCTACTGCCAGCAGCAACCCCAGTTCTACTGCTGGGTCCGTTTCCAGTGGAACCACTACGGGACCTACCTCGACTGCACCTTTGCTCCCTTATATGGCCAGTCTCAGTCTCCCCAACTTCAATCAGCTGATTAATGATCCTATCCGCCACGATGTCAGTTGGCTTACTATGCCAACCAAGCTCCCCTCCGACATTCCCAAGTTCGAAGGCCTTGCTAGTGAAGATCCCTCCAACCATATCCGATCTTTCCACATGTGGTGTTCCTCCAATTCCATCACTGATGACTCTATCCATCTTCGACTGTTACAATGCACGCTTACTGGTGAAGCTTCCAAATGGTATTTCGATCAAGCCACCTCTTCCCATACCACCTTTGCGACCATTTCCCGAGCCTTTTTATCTTATTTCCAGCTCTCTCTCCGATACAACACTGGTACTGAACTCTTGACTTCATTCCATCAATCCTCTTCGACCCGCCTTTCAGCTCATGTCCAGGAATGGCGACGAAGATGGAGCTTATGTCGCGCTCCCCCCTTTGAAGATTGGGTTTATATGGACTGGTTCCTCTGCTCTCTCTTACCTCCCATTGGAAAAGATGTTGCATCCCATTTTCCCCAAACTGAAGAAGGCACCCTCCAAATAGCTGTGAAATATGACCTTATCTATGCTCAATCTGGTTATGTTTATACTGTCCTTCCTGACCTCCCTAAGCCCAGTGGACCTAATGCCTCAGGTGCATCTCATTCTGCTAACGGTATCATTGGAGCTCTGTCACATACCTCTGCTCAACCTCTTCTAGGCTATGGTTTCCCTCCAGGAGGGGCCATCCCCTCAGGCACTTTTCCCCCTCCAGGTAACATGTATCCAGGATACGACATGCCTCCTCCTTTTTCCCACACTCTTGCTTACCTCAATGTTTCCTATCCTACCCCTTATCCTTACCCACAGCCTGGTGTCCCAGCTCCTCCAGGATTTGGACCTCCCACTCCCTTGCCTTCTCTACCCCTGCAACCACACTTACTACCCCCTCTAGGGCAAGTATTTGCATAGCAGGGTGCAACTAATCCTATTCCTTCTCAAAAAAAGTGGAAAGGCAATCCATCCTCTTCTGGTAATTGTGGATCCAATCCTTCTAGTGTTCATTCTAACACTGCCAACCAGCCACAGGGCTCTCAGCCCAAGCTGGACAGGCTGCTTCGCACCAATAAGCCCTATTCTTGTTGCGATGTTTATGGTCACTACACTCACGATTGTCCACTATTACCACAGATGAGGCAGATGTGGAAGTCTCAGGCCACCGTACGAGGACAACACTCCTCTCCTACTATCCCTCCCCATACGGCCACTTCTCAACCCGTTGTGTTTACCGATCCTTTCCCTCAACAAGGATTCATGGCTACTCAATCACCTCATGCCCCGGTAACCACTCACCCTTTCCCTTCTGGATCCTATGATTACTAGATTCTCATGATGGCCTCTGACCAACCTCTCACCGTCGGCCTTAACCTTAAAACTCGGTCTCATCAGTACTCCACGCCTCTTGTCCCATATGTCTCTGAGTCCCCATCTTTAGATCCTACAGAGCCTCTGTCGACACCCAATGGTCCCTTGCAAATCCCTCTGCCCAAAGCTAAGGTTCATACCAAGATTCCCAAGGGCCCATTACGCCAAAATGCTGCCTCTGGTTGAGCTGCCCATTCATACAGCATAGTAGATGATCTAGCACAATCTCCTACTGCCATTTCAACACTGGAACTCCTCCAGTCGTGTCCTTCTCAAAAGAAGGCTCTACTATCTTCCATGGGTGTTGTAGATCCTATTGATGACCAATTAATTTTTTTCAATGCCCGTTAGTCAGATCATCCCCCCGTTCCTGCTTCTGTTTCTTTCCAAATCCCAGTCAAAATCTAAAATGCCAATGTCGCTCGATGTATTATTGACAAGGGGGCATCTACCTGTGTGATGTCTACTTCGGTTTGGAAACAACTTGGATCTCCTGAGCTGGCCCCTTCCACCATCACCCTGCGTGCATGGGATGGCCATGCCTCCCTGCCCATTGGCCTATTCCATAACTGTCCTATCACCCTTGCGGGCAAGACTGTTTGTGTTGACGTTGAAGTTATTGATGCTCCTCTTGAATACAACATTCTTTTGGGGCGTAGTTACACCTATGCCATGACTGTTGTCCCATCCGCAGTCCACCGCAAGATTTTTTTCCCTCATAATGGAAAAATTGTCACCATTGACCAGTTGACGTATCATGAACCAAAATCTCAGACCTCCCCTGAGTCCACCATCTCTACTGTCACCAATAAGCAAACTGTTGATTCTTTGACCAGTGTTTCCCCCAGCGTCTACAAAGACTCCTCCTTGCTTGGAACTTTCCCAGGTCCTCCCCCTCCTCCTGTCTTTGATTCCACCTTAGCAAATGTTTGCATGATGCAATCATCTCAGGCTGACCTTCCACAACCTACTTCGGCTAGTTAGCAACCTCAATCTCGCCCACCGCACCCTACTCCTAGCCCTTCGCTTTAGTCGACCAAACCTTTTCCGCCTGGACCTTCCCATCTGCCTCACACTCAAGAACCTCCCTACCCTCCTAATTCGGCTCCCCCAAGTCTCCACCATATGGGAGCCATCCCTCCTGGCCATTACCCCACTAGACAGATACCTTTCCTTGCTCCCCCTCCTGCAGTCTATTCGGTTCCCGTCATGGCCACCCTTTCCCTCCCTAATTTAACCTTGGGAATACCAATCTGGTATCTTACTCCTCCGACCGAGACCCCACCCGGCCAACCCAAACCATACATTGTTGTGACACCAGTTCAATAGATTCCCCTCACTCCTTCCACCACTACAGTGCCCCTAGCCCCTCTGCAAGACCATCCTCATGCTGCGCCAGCTACGGGCAAGAAAATAAAAGCTCGCAAGGGGGCATCCACAGACAAGGCCACTGCACCCGACCCTACCCCTCCTCCACCCGTCAAGCCTTGTGCCTTGTGTGATGGTATCGGTCATGCCACCCATACTTGTCCTGAGTTACCCCGTATCCAACCCATGGTTAAAGTCACATTCCCTGAATCTACGGTCCCTGAAACCTTTGTTTCTTCCTCATCCGCAGCCAAGAACCCGAATACTCTTCGCACCAACAAGCCCTATGCTCTGTGTGGTGTCCATGGCCATTATTCTCACCATTGTCCTCGCCTCATGCATTACCGCGCCTCTTTAGAGGTCATTCGCGAGTACGAAGTTGAACAAAATCAATCCACCTCTCCCATCCTTGCTCAGTATGTGTCAAGTCTACTCGAGGATCCCTCGGTGTTGGCGAAAAATAAGGTCTCGCGGGCAAGACCCAGGTTCACAGGGTTGTGGCCAACAAGGGTCCGGTGTAGTCTAGTAACACGCCGGCATTTTCACCCTGATCAGGAAGAACAGAGCGTCTCACCCGAGGCGTTCCGCGACCACATGGGAAAGGGGAAGAAATCACAGACGAGGAATAAACCCGCAACCACAGAAAGAAAGAGAATCCATTACATATACCAGAATATTCATGCAAGATCACCAATCAAGTATACAGACAGTCGCAACTTAAAAATTTTAAAGCAGTGTAAACACATCATAACCCGTAACCCAAAACATAGAGACAGCAATCCTTCCTTATATTATTCTTCAGCCAAGTACATGATTACACAGCTTCCTTCTCTGATAACCCATATATCAGATACAGATGGATCTAAGAACAGAGAATACAAAACATAGAGAGTAGAAACCAATTGCGAGAACAAGTCTGATTCCTCCGCGGCTGCTCCTGCATTCAATCGTCCCGCAACAGCAACCGATCAACCAATCTCTCCTTCTGCAGCCGGGTGATTGCCTTTTATTCACCCGCTCGTCGCGACTGGCGGCTTCTCTGCGTCTTTGCTCTGGCTTTTCCCGACTTCTCTTCTGATATCTGCATGTTCTACTTCATGTTCTCTGTTGTATCTCTTTCATCTGTACTTATCGCTGTTCTACCTCCAGTTATCAAGTGCTTCCGCATCGCCTTGTTAGCTCCGCAACTCCTGGTCGCGCGATGCGGTCGCGTTAGCTGTGTGTATTCCCTCCGCAACTCAAAAAGAGTCCAAGTTCAAAATTCAAAACTTAAACAAAAACAAGGGCCCCAACAGGCCCCGACCACAATCCTTTGACTCGTCCGCGAGTCAATCGCAAATGACAGTCTCTACCTCCATTCCTTCGCCGGCCTCTGTGCCCTGCTCTGCTGCTCTTTCTTCTGCTGCCCTTTCCTGTTGTACTCCGCCACCTGCTGATTCAAACAAGGGCCCCAACTCCGGGACCCGGCGGAGTGCTGCATCTCGAAGCTCCGTGAAAGTTACTACTGCTTGCTGCCATTCCTGCATAAGCAGGTCGGCATCTTGAACAATGCGGTTGGCTGTAGCTTCGTCAATGGGCGTCGGTGCATCCCCGAACAGTGTGGTGAGTTGGGACTCGGCAGTGGCGTCCAGCTGATGCATTGCCTCGGCATGGCTGCGAAGGGGCGGCCGCATCTCCCGGATGATGTGCTTAGTTGCGGCTGATGCGGCCTCTGTTGTCTGCATTTGAAGTTCCAGCTCGTCCGTCTAAGCGTAGAGCTAGTCCAATCTGGCCTGGTCCGTGGTCGCCCGAATTTGGGTGGCGAGTTGTTGCAGTTGAGCAGCAATGGGCTGCGTTTTGACTGTCAGTGCAAGGGAGCACTCCTGTAAGCTGCGTAAAAGGGCCGAAGCCGCTGCTGTCGTGGAATGGAGAGTCTCTTGTAGATTGACTGCCTGTGCCTGCTTGGCAGTGACCGGTCCTGAATAATCAACGGGTGGATCTGGGAGGGTAGGCCGTGCGGCCAACGCCGCTTGTAATTCCTGGTTCTCTCTGAAAATGGTGGTGAAGACGTCCCCGAGCTGGCGAGCTTGTAAGGCTATGCTGTCCTGTTCGATGCGAGCAGGGAGTGGGGCATGGTGAGCCCGTGCCTCCGGCCGTACGCTGGAAAGCGCCTGATGAACAATGTTGGCCTGTTCCTGGAGGCAGGTCTTCTCCTGCAATAGGTGATTGCGCTGTTCAGTAAGCGCCGTGATCTGGTTCCCCTGCTCGGTGCATCGCCGCTGTAGCTCTGCATGAATCTGCTCGGCCTGGCCGGCCGCCCGCTGAATGAGCAAAAACAACTGTGCTGGACTCAGTTGTGCTGTAGTCGTTGTGCGCGGGGCATCCTGCTGAGGCGTCTGTTCCTGTAACGATGGTCCTACGGCCGCTGCTCGGCCTACAGTCTCTGGAAGGTGGACCGGCGTCTGTTGTTGTACCGAAGTGGCCATATCAGGCTCTGGCCGGTCCTGCTGCGTTGTTGGCGCTGTGGAAGGGCTGATTGAATCAACCCCAACTCTGTCTTGCTGAAAAAATATAGTGGCAATGGGCTCCTGGGACGTGGCCACGGGGTCAACAGGGGGTACCACCGCGGCAGTACTGGAGGTGACCTCCGCCTCGTGGTCACCGCCGAAGAGGTCCCGGATCAAGGAATCGGACACAGTGGCTGAGGAAGTGGACGGATTGGAGGAAGTGGCGTGTGGTCTGCTGGTGGAGGGGGCGGTGGATGGAGTGACCGAGGAGGGAGGGAAACGAAGGTTGAGGAAATCCACTGGGTCAATCAGCGGTTCCTCCGGGATCAAGGTAGCTGTGGGCGGCGTGACTGGCGGATCATCCTCCGTAAGGTCCACCACGGGATCTGCAATACGGGCCCGCTTGGGTGGGGGTGGCCCAGAGGAATCGGGTTCGGGGCCCGGTTCACCCATTGTCGTGATGATGGGGGTGGCAGAAGTGAACAGGGAAGTGGGAAGTGGGGAAGTGAGGGAAGCAGTGTGGGAGAGACCAAGTGACCGGTTAAGAAGAAATTCATTAAAGGAAGGAAATATAGGGGCGCTACTAGAAACAACCTGGGTGGCCACGTTGAGTCTCCGGACTTGGTCGTTCATATGCTCTACAATGGGGACCAGTGCCTCGGGCAGGGTCGCTGCGCTCCCGGCGGCCTCTGTGGTTATCGCTACCGCGACTGTGGAAGATTCCCCGGCACTGGTCGCGGCAGGCTGCTGGGCCGCTCGCATCCCATCAAAGTTATATCGGATGACTCCATCCTGAACGTGCCGAACGACCCCCGGCCATGTTAAAACCTCTCTGTGGAAGATACTGTCGGTCAACTGGAACCACAAGGGCGCCATGTGAAATGTGTGGTGCGGGACACAAGCCGGCCGGATGAAAGTGTGATTATGGCTGACGCCAAACCACACTTGTTCGCTGTATTCATCCAGCAGGTTCCGGGGTACCCGCTGCTGAGAGGCCACCACATCGACCATCATCCCGTACCATTCGCGGAACGCCTCCGCATTCACCTGCTTGCTGCTGGGGGCCGTGGACACCTGCCAGGGGGAGTATCGCATCGCGAACGGTTGGCCCCCGTTGAGTTCCGCTGGTGTCCGTATCGGAGGAACATGCCATTTCCACATGGCGAAGGCTAGGAGCAAGTAGCCGTAGATAAAGCTGGTGGTCCGTCTGTAATTGTCTTCGCAGGCCGCGAAGAGTTCCTTCAGCACGAACGCGCTCCAATTCAATCGGGCCCCTTTGACGCAGTGCTCCGCAATAGAAATTGTGTCCAAGGTGCACTCGCCCTTGGTGTAATGGCGCATGGTCTTGCTCGCTATCAGATAGCAAGCAAACCGGATTTCTGGTACATTGATCAGGTCTATTTTGGCACCCTTGCCACCTCGGCGAGTACCGTATTTGGTGTACAGGTCCGCCTCGGCCGATTTCCGGGCGCGTTTGGAGGCCGTCTGCACCGCAGAGGAAACATCGGCCCCAAATTGACATAGCCCCGTAAGCTGACTAATATCTGCTGCATGGATTGGAATCTCCTCGTTCAACCATAGGGACCCGTTCTGCACCCGACTGAGGAGGAACCGGGTGCATTGCAGAACTGGTCCGGTGGTGCCGAAGACGGGGAGACTGCGTAAATTCATCAACGTCGACTGTTGAAGGCCCCGGAATTCGTCCTTCATCCAACTGTTAGAGCTGCTCCCTGGTGTATAGCGGTGTTCCATGAACGTCTGCCAATGCAGATGGGGAAACTCAGCCGGGTCGGACAAGTTAGCGTCCATGCAGGGCGCATTGTCGTACTTGCCGACCAGTGACGATTCGAGCCGGTGAATTCTGTGATCCAGCACCAGTTCCGGGACGGAGAGAACAGCTCTCGGCATCTTGGCGCGTCTCTGATAGACCTGGAGGATTCGTCTGGAGTTCCCTGCTAAGTTCTGAGTGCTCTGAGGCTGCAAGTGCTCGGGAGTCGCTGAAATTTCCAAACTGAATTGGTCCGTCATCCCGGCGCTGATAGCCTTCATGCAAATTGGGCCATCCGCTGGCACGCGTGGGGTTGATGAGAATCCATAACGGCATTTAATTCTTACTATCATGCTTGCCTGCGATAATCGTGTGATCAATCGCAGGCCTGTGTGTAATCTGACAGTTGCTGACGGTGGCATTGGAAGATGGGCGGACCCGACGGCGGAGAGAACTGCGGCTGATGGGGAATGATTACGGTATGATTGCTGTCCATTAAGGGAATTTATGACCAAAATCCGAGCTATCCTACGGACTGAAAAAAGGACTGACAGTTATGACCTGGACTGACGCTGGCACGAGGACAGATCCTTCGTGCAGGACACGCTGGACTGGGAGCGGCGTCCTACTGGGTTGGCGCGCCGCCACGCTGGACTGGCGTTGCGACACGCTAGACTGGCCCGCTCCGACCATGGTCGGTTGCGGTATGGATGCCGCAACTGACGGTTTATTTGACTGACTGCAAAGAAATGGAAACGACTAACTATGCTCATCCCGGTTGCGGGAGAGTTATTCAACTACGCTACTCTACAGGTGCTCTCGGTTGCGAGAGTTATTGATGGAAAGGGAGAAGGTACCTACTCCTGGTAGGGCTTCAGGCGTGCGCCATTCACCCATCCTGGAAGAACTGAGCCGTCCAATTGTGCCAATCGAACGGCTCCTGAGTCGCGGATCTCGATAACAAAGTACGGTCCCAACCAATGCATCTGGAGCTTGCCTGGAAACTTCTGGAACCGGCTGTCGTACAAGAGAACTTTGCCGCCAACTTGGAAAGTTTTAGTCTTGATGTGGCGGTCGTGCCACGCTTTCTGTCTGGCCTTCTGAACCTTCTGATGGAGTTCCACAAGAAACCGAGCTTCGTCCAGCTCCTGTAGCTCGTGGAGTCGTTCCTGCAGTGACGCATCCTCTGAGAAGTGAAGGGACGTTGCGATCAAAAGGCTGGGGACGGTGAACTCGGCGGGAATCACAGCTTCCCGGCCGTACACCAGCTGGAATGGCGTCTGGTTTGTCAAATGTTTTACCGTGGTCCGGTAAGCCCATAATGCCGCTGGTATCCGCTCATCCCAATCATCCCGCTGAGCGTTGCAGATTTTCGTCAAGCCCTTCTCCAGAATCTTATTGAAGGCTTCAACCGTGCCGTTAGCCTGCGGGTGGTATGGACTGCTCTTATGATGCTGTATCATAAATGTCTCCAGGAGCGATTTGACCGTGGTATTAATGAAATGCGTGCCTTGATCACTGGTCAGGCTGCGTGGGCAGCCAAAGCGGCTGATGATGTTTTCAAAGATGAACCGAGCAGCGGTCTCAGCGGAGCAGTCGTGTACCGCTGCTGCTTCAGCCCATCGCGTGAGATAATCAGTCGCCGTAATGATGTACCGAGATTTGGAATGGCGAGCAACTGGTGCAATGGGCCCTACAAAATCGACAGCCCACTTCTCAAATGGCCGCAACACATGCACGGGGTGTAGCGGAAGCTCATCTCTGTGCGAAGGCCGTCCCAATCTCGTAAATATGTAGCGTTTCGCAAACGCCTGACTCTTTTATGCCTGGTAGAAACACCATAGACGATAAAATGCCTTTATTACGTTGGGTTTAGCCTCCCTCCTGCAATATCGCTGTGACATTCCCATCGCCAGTTCATGGTAAAACACCACCATAACCTCATCCAGGCCAGCTGTCTGGCTTTGCCACCGTCGATTGATAATCGGCCGCCCGGACAACCAAGTGGCGTTTCTGAAGCGGCGTGTAATCTTCGAGAACAGCATCACGGTAGTGGGATCACGATAGCGATAATAAGCCCGGTGGTCACAGGACCTCTTAAGCAACGGTCTGACGCTCAGAGCGATCATCTAACGGACCATCGTTTTCCCGACTCATCTGGATAAATGATCGAGCGACATTTGCTTGACCGGTTTAACAATTACGCCGAGCGTAAGCTCACGAGAGCTTAAGCCAGCGAATCGACCTTCAATACAGAGCTTATTGATCCGGTACTTTAAGCGAATAGTGGTAAATGTAAACTTACCGCCCAGAAGGTAGTGGCGGAACTTCTGGAGAGAGTACACCATTGCCAGCGCCTCCCGCTCGGTCGTGGTATAATTCTTCTCCGCATTAGATAGGCGTCGGCTGGCGAAGTATACCGGGTGGTCAACTGTCGTCTCCCCGGGTTGCGCTAATACGGCGCCAAGTGCAATCCCGGACGCATCAATGTGTACGTGGAACTACTTGTCCCAGTTTGGATGAACGAGAATGGGTGCCGTCGCCAATTTCTTTTTTAACGCGTCCAGTGCCTTCCTGCACTCTGCTGTCCATTCAAAAGCTTCCGACTTCCGCAACAGTTTCTCCAAAGGGGCAGTGATTTTGGCGTAGTTGCGGATAAAACGCCTGTAGTATCCAGTGTGCCCGAGCAATGCCCGCAACTGCTTCATGTTCTCGGGGGCCTCCATGTGGACAATAACCGCGACCTTGGCGGGATCAACGCAGACCCCTTGCTTACACACCACGTGACCCAAGAGTGTGCCGAATGGTACTGCAAAAATACATTTCTTCAAATTCAAGGAAATCTGCAGCTGGCGACACCGATCGAACATAACATGCAACAGGGAGGCGTGTTTCTTCAGCAGGCTGTAAACGGTCCAATCATCCATATAGACTTCCAGGAATTTGTGAATATACTCCCGGAAAGCAGCAATAACAATCCGGGAAAACACGGCTGGCGCGTTCTTCAGTCCAAACGGCATGACATGGTATGTGAATGATCCCCACTCGGTTGTGAATGTCGTCTTTGCCTTGTCCTCTTCAGCGATGCGCACCTGATGGTAGCCCGAAAATCCATCCGTGAAAGAGTAAGCTTCGTTTCCCGCGACATGATCTAGTACTTCGTCGCTGAAGGGAGTGGAAAACGGATCGTGAATACAAGCATTATTCAAACTCCGGTAATCTACGCAGACCCGAATTTCCGCTTTATCCTTCTTGTTCTGGATGACAATGGGACTTACCCACTCAGCTTCCTCTACAGGAAAAATGAGACCTGCAGCCAGCATTTTATCGATCTCCATCTTTACCTTCTCTTTGATGCGTGGATTTAACGGGTAGGGTCGGTGCTTGACCGGCCTAGCTCCTGGTTTCAGTGTGATGCGCATCTCACCCAAATCCCCTTTGATCCCCTTCAGGTCCGCAACTGAAGACGGGAATAGATCTTCATACTCCCGAAGGAGGCTGAAAATTTCTCTGGTCGTCTCCGCGTCCCAGTAATCTCCCACCGTTGCCAGTTTCAGTTTCTCCTTCGTTCCTATGTTCAACTTCTTTGTCTTTAGGGGCTGCAAATGGACTCCTTCTGTCGTTGGCTCGTCGCGGACACTCCGCTCGCCCTCCTTCTCGTCAAAATGGAGATGCCTCAGGTCCTCCAAACTGTCGTCCTCTGGTTCGCCGTCAACCCGTTGGCAAACCAACTCGCTCTTCACCCTTGAACGTGACGCCACCGGTCCCTCATTGGGCTCGGGATGGCGGAAAAACAGAACCTCCTTGACGGCTTGTAGGGCCTGAGATTCCTGTGCTGTCTCCCCTTCGAATGAGAAACTCTGGACGAACTTCTCCGCAACTGCTTGCCAAGAGCGGGTTCCCCGTTTCCGCTCTTCCGCTAGGTACCAGGCCTGGGGGATTGTACCCAGGGAGTGTATAAATCTGTGGACCCACAACTCCTCAGGGTAGATGGTGCTGCGCCACTGTTCCTCGCACGCCCGCAAGTGCTGTCGCGGGTCTGAATCTCCATGGTGTTTAAGTGCAATGCAGGGCCCTTCATCCTCTTTGAAGCGTGCCCGTAGTGCATCCGCCACCAGCTCCCATCGCAGTAGAGTGTTTCGGTGATTGTTCCACCATCGTCCTGATGTTGACTTGTCACCACATCCAGGGTGTCCAACTCATCTTGGACCGGTCTTCTGTGAGGATAAAAGTATTTTCTTGCTTGCACATGTTTGACAACGTGAGGTACCCGCGGATCGTCCCCGCCCACCGGACACTGCGCGATAGCGGCGCAACGCGTGAGTGATCTCGTATCCCCTTCTTTGTAATCTTCCCATACCAAGCTGAGTTCAGGGGTTCGAGCTGCACCTCCCATACAAAACAAATCTGTTGCGGTCGGGTTCGTCTCGTCGTCCGCCTCCCGTGATCATCGATAAGGGTGGTCCATTATGCGGCGTCCTCCCGGGCTATCCACCGGTTACGTGTGTTACGGTCACGTGCGGGTCGGCCCAGGTCACCAGCACCTCCCCATCCTCAAAAATCATCAGCTCCTTCTTGAGGTCGATGATCGCATAATTCTCAAAAGCCCAATCAATGCCAAGTAAAGCAGGATAGGGGTCCTTATCGCCCATGATATCAATAACTTCAAAGTCGGCGTATGTCTTCATCCCCGCAACATCAACCTCGACACCCTCGAGTCGGCCAATTGGCAGAATACAGTACTGGTTCGCCATCCTGAGTTGGATTGGCGAATAAGCGAGCCGGGGCTTTCCAAGAGCCTCCCATGTCTTTCGTGGCAATATGTTGACGTCGGACCCCAGGTCCAACATCGTGTCGCTGATTTGGAATCCTGCGATCTGTGTGTTAAATCGAAATTCTTTGCCCGTTCGTTGCTTGTTTCGCTTGACACGCTGCACGTATTGAGGCGTAGTGTCTACCAAGTTTCTGGGTTCTGCGCGCCCCTGCAGCGCGCCGTCCAACACCTGTCTGAGCTGCTGCCGTAGTCCGGTGTCATCAACAATCCTGAGAAGCAGCCTGAGCCAGTCCGCAACTACAGCATCTGCGGCGTTCTGATCCCTGGTTTCCGGCAGCTGGGACTCCTCCAGCCCTCCGTCTTTTCGCAGCTGGGCGAATGCCTCAACCGCCTCCTGAAAGTACTTCTTCTGCACCTCGGGCCGAATCAACTTCTTTGGGGATGCCGGCCGCACCACTCGTACTGGCTCCTTCTCGTGGGCATCCTCACCAGTCTTCTTTCCGCCTCTCGTTATTATTGCAACATTCTGCATGTCAGGGGTTGCGACCCCTCGCGGTTCTGAGCCTATCAGATTCGTGGCCCTCTGCCGCGCCCGCTCTTCCCACTTTTTAATGAGTTCTGGGCAATCTTCAGTGGCGTGGGCGTTGACCCGGCACTGGGAGCACCAGGGTCGTCGTGGAAGGGGACATTCGCGAGCCACATGACCCTCCTGGTCACAGTTGTAGCATTTTACCGGCCCGCGTCCTCCTGTTCGGCCTCCCCGCATGCCGCCACCTCTTCCCCTCGCAGCCTCGTTGACCCGGTACGAGGGACGATCCAGTCGATCCGCAAGTGCGTCTAGCGCCCTGCACTGCTCCTTGTTGTGCGTCGTGGACACACAGAATTCGCAGTATACGTTATTCGGCACCGTGGAGTACTTCTGTAATATCGGGCACATCCGAGGAGGATGCCCTATCGTTCGGCAAATTTCGCAGTAGTCTGGGGTGGAGGACCCCGGTTGCGGTGGAAACCCCGCAAAGGCCTGTTGCGTCTGGTATACCCCCTGCGGGTTCATTGCCGTGCCACCCCCTGGTGGTGGCCCCCCCTGGATAGCCACAACTGAGGGTCCAACTCCCGCGCCGCGCAACCGAGGACATTCGGTTGCGACGTGCCCCTCGACCAGGCAATGAGTACACCAAACATTCGGTCGCGCTGGTCTTGTTGGCTGAATTTCTTTGAGCTTTTCAGTTAAACTAGCGATCTGATGTTACAACCCTATCAGCGAAGGGTCTTGCGGAGCCAGCCCCCCCCTGTATTCCTGGGGATATCCCGCCATGGCTTCAATCTTCATGGCCTGCTCTAGAGCATCCTGCAGATTATCAATCTTCTGCTGAGTGAGAGAGGTTCGCGTCAAGGGAAGTAGAGCCTTGATGAACCAGTCCCTCTGGTGGTTTGGATCGATCGGGTAGCTCAGTTTCCCGATCGCGTCCTTGAATCGCCGCATCAACTCCCATGCGGTCTCGCCTTCCTTCTGCTTAATTTCCCATAGCTCGGACAGACCCTGCTGGTCCGTCTGGGGGAGCTTGAATTCGCGGACAAAATCCCGCTTTACGTCCGCAATTACAGGATTAGGGTGCGCCTCATACCACTTGATGAACCACCGCAGAGCTCTCTCTCTGAGCGTGGTTTGGAACTCTATCAACTTCCCTGCATCCGGTGTCTGTCGCGCCCTCCAGATGGCTTCGTACAAATACCGGTGTTGTTCTACATCGTCGTTTCCCCGGCGAGCAAGGTAGGTGAAAAGATCAGCCATGTCCCAGGCGGCGATTATTAAGATAAAAACCCTTAGGGTCTGGATTGCGTGGTCATGGAAAAAGCTACACTCGTAACGGCTGGCATTGCAGGCGTTACCGGCGCGTGAACACACTAGATAGCGACTTAATGCTTATGGCCCGAACAAAAATATTTCTTGAAGTTGATAAAAGTACAGAGAAAGTCGGGATGCGGCCATGCGGGCAGTGCGACGTAGGGTTGCGCGGGAGAGGGGGTGGTCGATCTCACAAAACATCTCTGCATTCACATCGCGCCATTCATAGCTGGTACTTTCTTGAGCTGCATCTTTTCCTATCCCGTTAATCGTTACTGCTCTTTCTCGCATCCTCGGGCTCCCATGCACCCGCTGTACGTCTGCTGCTGTCCCGTCTCCTGTTCGGGTATCCAATCCCATGGTTCCTGTCCTCTGAGGCGCCTCCTTCTGGTTCTTCTTCTCAATCTCCCTTCTCTTCAAGTCTCTCATTACCCTTCTTCGCCACCTATCGGCGATCTGTGCCCGCCGATGTGCACGTAACTCCCGCAACTTGCATGCGGCCTCAACGTCCATCCCCCGTTCCCTACTCCTACAATCTACACAGCATCGGTCCCCTCAATCCTTCCCCCAGTACGGGTGGCTTACGCTTCCATACTCGTTTTGTGGAATTCAATCAACCCTTCGTCCACCATTAGGGCCTTGATCCACAGCGGAATTTCCTTCATGATTTCATATGCTGATGGCTCTGACCTCGACCTTGAGAAAAGATTGGTAGAAATCGGTGTAAACTCCCTAACGTGTCCTTCCAACGGTGGTCTTTTAAAACTCGCCATCGGGTTAGTTAAATTGTCTACCCGGTGTAGCATACCTGAAATGTTGATATTACTGCCGGTTTATCTTAAAACATTAACCCGAGCATATCGTTTATGTCTCATGGCAGAGTTGTAAAAATCTGGTAAGAAACCTTCCAATTAAATGGTATCAGCTAATTTGAGTCAGAGAAAAGAACAAGCTCCCTGACCACCGCCTCCTTTTTCTTAATCAGCTCCACCTGCTGAGTAATAAAATGGTCAAGATGATCATCCCACCATCGCCGTATTGCTCCTTCAAAGATCCTCGAGACCATGATCTAGATCCCCTCAGAACATGCGGGTCCCGGCAACGGAACCATTTGTTGGCGAAAAATAAGGTCTCGCGGGCAAGACCCAGGTTCACAGGGTTGTGGCCAACAAGGGTCCGGTGTAGTCTAGTAACACGCCGGCATTTTCACCCTGTTCGGGAAGAACAGAGCGTCTCCCCCGAGGCGTGCCGCGACCACATGGGAAAGGGGAAGAAATCACAGACGAGGAATAAACCCGCAACCACAGAAAGAAAGAGAATCCATTACATGTACCAGAATATTCATGCAAGATCACCAATCAAGTATACAGACAGTCGCAACTTAAAAATTTTAAAGCAGTGTAAACACATCATAACCCGTAACCCAAAACATAGAGACAACAATCCTTCCTTATATTATTCTTCAGCCAAGTACATGATTACACAACTTTCTTCTCTGATAACTCATAAATCAGATACAGATGGATCTAAGAACAGAGAATACAAAGCATAGAGAGTAGAGACCAATTGAGAGAACAAGTCTGATTCCTCCGCGGCTGCTCCTGCATTCAATCATCCCGCAACAGCAACCGATCAACCAATCAACCAACCTCTCTTCTTCAGCCGGGTGATTGCCTTTTATTCACCCGCTCGTCGCGACTGGCGGCTTCTCTGCGTCTTTGCTATGACTTTTCCCGACTTCTCTTCTGATGTCTGCATGCTCTACTTCCTGTTTGCTGCTGTATCTCTTTCATCTGTACTTCTTTCTATTCCATCTTCAGTTATCAAGTGCTTCCGCACCGCCTTGGTAGCTCCGCAACTCCTGGTCGCGCGGTGCAGTCGCGTTAGCTATGTGTATTCCCTCCGCAACTCAAAAAGAGTCCAAGTTCAAAATTCAAAACTTAAACAAAAACAAGGGCCCCAACACTCGGCTACCATTGACATTCCTCCCCTTGATGTTGAGATGCAGTAACCTTCTACCCCCCTCCTATACCTATCATCATCCACACGACCCTTGGAGTACATTCCCTCTGAATCCACTCCATCTGTTTTGCTTGATTCTCCTTCAGCAACATTCTTGGGCTCTTCATGCTTTGACCATATTTTTACTTGTTCTTCCGTCATTCCCCCTGATGACCCATATGTGTGCCTCCCTTCCCATACTGATGATTTAGGTAGCTTTGCAGCATCATGTGGTTTCCTCGACCTTTCCCTTTCTTCCCATAATCACGATGATACCCTCTGTATCTATGATTTCCTTCGCAGCATGAGTTCCCGCTCTTCCTCCCAGAGTTCTCATTCATCTCCCTCTACTCGATCTATGAGTCCTAGACTTCCTACCCTGACTACTCCCTCCCATAGTTGTTATTGGATGTCTACCCTATACTCATGATGCCATCATTATTCTCCTTCCTCCCATTTCTTGTCTTGTGACACTATTCCACCAGCCCTCTCGTCCACACATTGTATTGGCTACGCCGATGGGGAAATTTGTTATTCCTGGAATCTTGCCTCGGTCGCATGGGCCATATTTACCCCCTTGCATACTCTCGTTCTTACAAATTGGGTCTGCATTGGTAATGCCACAAATAATTAGGCCGAATATGATGCAGTACGTGGTCTCTTAGTTGATGCCCTCTCTCATCACATCCTCCATCTGCACGTTTGTTTGGATTCCCTGCTTCTTATCTTACAACTTAATGGTGTCTACTGTGTGCATAAAACTATCTTGTTTAGACAATATTTACGAGTGAAACTTTTGATGCATGAATTTAGATTCATTACTTTCAACCATATACCTAGAAGTCAAAATCACTACGTAGATCAAATCGCAAATCATGTTCTAGACTAGCATTTATCACACACAAGACTGTAACATTTAACACCATCAAAAAAATGCATATACATCACATATATCATATAACATGTGTTTTTAGAGTCCATCTACTCTGAAACATATGACATGCCCATAACATGTTACAAAAACAAAACTACAAAAATGAGGGGCACCACTTGCCCCTACATAGACAATGGGGGGCACCACCTACCCTACATCTAATCACTCTTTGGAGGATCTCAAGCCAACGGCTCTGCCCCCGCAGCTCGTAGATCACGCACAGTATGACTGGCCATCGCCATGCGTTGCATGATACCTCACCATTCCGAGGGTAGCCCAATACATAACTCTATGTACTGGTCATCTAAATCCTGCCAACCATGCTCCGACACACCAGTCAGAAGCCCCTCACATCTACGACAGATGTCCTCCAACAGAACGGTCATATCCTCGTTCTGTGTCATCCTTGATCCACTTGCACTTGTCGCTCCAGCTGCTGCAGGTCGTCCCATATATCCGGCCGGTTTTACCGGGGCTATATCTGCATTCCAAAAAGTATAAGGATTAGTACCATGAATACTAGTCACAAACTCTAAAATGCACATAACAGATTAGTTGCTTTTCACTTACCATCAGGCCCCCATACTTGACCAGGTGGAAGCAACAAGGTCGGATATCCCCAATAACTCATCCCACTACAGGGATAGTCGTCTATGTACAATGGCATCTGATCCCAATGGGCGAAGAACTCTGGTCGGAACACCCGTCCGACCGCCCCTCCCCCCCCTCTACATAGTAGACGTCCCCACCAATGCATCTGGGGCTCTCTCGGACCCCCATCAAGTAACTGTACACAAGGTCGTAAGGTTGGGATATTCTCAAAGAAGAAGGAGAAAAATACAGTCCCATAAGCACAATCATGATTCACTTGTCGCTTACATAGCGACAACTATTGTTTCACCGAAACCAACATCATCTGGGCCCACCCATAGTAGGTCCCACTCAACACACTATCTACAATCATCATTCGCCCTCCAGTGATGTGATGGAATGCCTGGTTGCCCAAGATCTGCAACACTACTGCTACTACTGCCCAGGTCTCCAACCTCTCTAGATCCCCAATCGATATCTGAGTCCCTTTGACTCAGACACTTGGTCGACAATGTCGCTCAATGAACTCCATGATGTTACGCCCCCGCGCAACACTGGCTGTGCATTTCCCACCATCCCTAATGGTGGGAGACTAGTCAGGAAATACAGATCCTGGACTGTCAACTCAATCATGTGCCCCTGCACTATAAACACCTCATGATCTGGATCCCAATAACTGATAATCCAGGCCAACAGGGGCTCCCCAGCCCTCATCAAAGGGTTCTCCAAAAATTTCAGAACCCCAAACCTAGGCAATGCACGGCGGGCACCCTGATCTGCTTGGATTTCCGTCCGTAATGTACCTAGGTCTCTCTCTCTCCAATTGATCCGTATATCTGCCATATCTTCACAAAAAAATCATCTTTGTCAATCTACAGATAATCAAAACTGCATTCACTCACACCAAAAACTAAATCTCAGTCCATTCCAACACTGAAACCACCTCTATCTACCGGTCACACTTTTTCGCCAAACCCTGGGCCAAGTCACACTTTTCAGGCCCAAACCTGCATCCCAGGTCGCATTTTTTGCCCCAAAAGTGTGACCTGGCCGTAATGATGAAGTAGGAGCAGTTACTGAGATTTAAAACCCTAATCTGAACTTTGAATCCATCAAAAACAAAGAGTAGGATTAGGCCACTTACCTGCAACTGACGGATCATGATT
This sequence comes from Pinus albicaulis, assembly GCA_034641835.2. NCBI lineage: Eukaryota > Viridiplantae > Streptophyta > Pinopsida > Pinales > Pinaceae > Pinus > Pinus albicaulis. Next base: position 37,769,144 of record CM076584.1, read on the forward strand.
CCAACGGTCGGTTTGTACGCTACGATCACTACAATATTTAGGGCCTTCTCTCCTCTCCACATTCACCACAGCTACACAAGCAAATGAATGATTTTGGAGGGAAAATGCCTTATTAGAAGAAAAACCCTTGTTTTTTCTTTTGCCCGCTGCGACCAAACCGTAGCCCCGTTTGACACACCGTCTACACCGTTGGAAAGCTCTCATCAAGCACGCAAATGGGTATTTGTTATTTTTTCATGTTTTGACACTTCACTAGGACACATTTTTTCCACAAAGGGTCTATTCACCTCTCCTCCAAATTGAATTTCTTCACTTACAACACTTGTACTTGGGGCACCACTTTGCCTCCTTACTTGTCTTTGTTCGTGTTGATTTTCCTCATGAGATACCCTATTGTACTCATGTTTTTATGGTCCCCCATTGGACCTTGACTGTGTGGCAGCACAATCGAGTCGCCCTTGTTTAGAGCATTCGAGTTGAGTCATCATCGGTCATGGAGTCTATCCTGAGTCCCTTTGTATCTCGCTATAGCCTTACATCCTTCATTGCTTGGTCCCTATCTCGTGTTGCACATTATGGCCTTCAGTACCATTGTCCCCTATCCCTCATGATATTGTGTCAATCGCTGCCAAGCCATTCATGCCCTTTATGCTCTAACAAGGGAAGTCGTCCATCTGCTACTCAGTATTCACCATTTCATCATCATCAGTAGTGTCTGTATGTTCGTCGCTCCACTATTTTATCTCACGCCTTAGCTTGGGATCCCTTATTGCCTCACCTATGTCGGACCTCCTTCTGTCAACATCAGCTCATTTACTCCAGAAGCCAGGTTGAGAGGGCGGTGTACCTTGTTTCGAGCTCCTTTCCACATGATCACAATCTGTATACTTGATGGTCCAGTGATGCAGCAGCAGCTATTGGTGATTCCCGGGTGTGTGTGAGATGTCTCAACCCTCATGAGGGGGTGGCTCTGTAGGTAGCCCCCCACATGCCTGGATGTCTTCTTCATTTCCACCTTTGATGCAGCTCCTTACATTTGATGATGTCGGCCTCAACCACTTGCAACGCCTCTTTGATTTGCATATATCAGTCAAATTTTGCGAGCCCTTCCCCGTTTATAGGGGCATTTGGGGTGTATTTGTATCTCATGTACTAAACTATTATTGTATAAGTCCTGGCTGTTATTCTAGGCACAACATGTATGTGGGGTTCATCATTCTATTTTTTCTGGCTTGTATTTATGCCAGCATGTACTTTATAGTTCAGTTCTTTGTTTACTGGACATACTATTCTTTTGTATTTTGTCTCGGCGGGCATAGGTATGCCCCCCCCCGCCGCATTTAGCACAGGTACCAATTCATTAACTAGAGACTTGTTGCAACTGTAAGTCTCGTCTCCTTAGGGTCTAGTCCTTTAGCACATTTGATTACCTTACATTTCTCTCTCTAACTCCCCTCTCTATGTCTAGTGATTGAGTTCTTACAACGTACTTCGGTCATACGATTTTCTCCTAACACTCGTATGTTGGGGGGAAATCTGTTACACCATTTTTTGGTCATCTAACCTACTATCATTAGATGAACCCAAGTACACTATGTAAGACCAATTTTACCCTAAGTAAAATTGCCTTCACTATGTGAAATAACTTAGTAAAATGCCTTTATTAAGTTGTTTATGGTCTAAACAGGAAACCCCAAAAGGAAATAATAAACAAATCTATATTTGTTTATATTTCCTGGTCATATTTAACCCAAAACAAGGAAATCAATTAAATAAATCCTTATTTATTTGATTATTTCCTAGGAATAAGTTATTTAAACCCCATTTAAATAATATTCCTAGTTAAATTTGACTAAATCATTTATACATAATTAAATAAATCATTATTTATTTAATTATATTCCCACCATTCCCTTAAAATAGTAAATAAATCATTTATTTATTTATTATTTACAAATAAAGGAATTGACCTAAGTCAAAAATCCTTTTCCCTCCAACAAATATAATAAAATATTCCTAAAGGGTGATTCTAGAAGTTGATATAATATTTTATTCATGCACCATGTTCTAGATCGTCCTAATATTTTGTTATAAATAGAAGGGTTTTCCCCATTCATTAGTCACCTCCATTGCATTAGATCACTCTGGATCTATACACTTGGTCACATTTTTTCCATTTTGTCTTGTGAGCTCCCATTAAGTTCTATGTTTGTCTAGGTTTTCTACACCAACAAGGGAGAGAAATTTTAGATCTGAAATGTTGAGGACTTTCAAGAACCCATCCCACTAAGGAGAACTGGAAAACACCTTTCTTGTTTTCCTCTCAAGTGCCCCCTTTTCAATATAATATAAATATTCTTTCAAATACATTGTTCTTGTCTTGTTTATTGGATGCATGGAGCCACATTTTATTTTATCTTCTTAATGTCTTTTATGCTTAGATCTAGATTTATGCAGCATTATTTGGATCACCTAATTGCAGATTTAAAGATATTTGGTAGCCATAATCGATGTTAGGGCTATTTTTTATGCATATCTAAAGTGATCTTTTACGACGAAAGATTCATACTAACAAAAATAATTATGAATATGAGGATAACATCAATCCTATAATGGGAATAGATGAAAAAAATACCATTTTCCTCACTCAGGAGGATCAAGAACTATTTGAGCTTGAACAACTCAGATTAGAATCTGATGAATCCTTTGACTACAAACAAGGTTATGACTTTGCTATAAATGAAATTCACAGTCAATATAACCTTAGAAACAAGAAAAATAATAAGTCTTCTACTAGAAACAATTCCCAAAATCTAAATAAGAAAAATGTAGAAGCCCCAAAGACAAAAGCTTTGCAAATTCTCCCAAGGGAAAATATGCAAAACTCCAATCGTTCCAGTCGTAAAAAATCAACAAGTCCCAAAATTGTTGATATTACTGATGAAGTAGCTCAATCTTCCAAATATGCAAAGAAAGCTAATAATGCTAAAGCTTCTAATTCAGTAAAAACAACAAATTATGATCCTAAAAGGATTTCTGATGATTCTAAATCAGCAAATCCTAGAACAAATGATCCCAGAACACCTGCTGATAATTCTAAGTCTGATAAAACTTCTACTGCCACATAAATAGTCCCTAAAAATAAAATTAAAAGCAACAAAACTCAAGAAACTCAGACAAAGAATTTCAAGACAACTGAAGATAGAAATACAATTGTTGAAAATCAAGAAAACCAACACAGATTACAGTTACTAAAGATGAATTAGTTCAAATTAGTAAATTTCAACCCTCATTCAATATTCAGTCTAAAATTTCTAAGTTAAAAATACCTATTCCTTTAACAAAATTGGTTAAAAATGACTTATACAAATCAACCATAACTGAAACTTTGAATATGAATGATGGTGAAGATGCCATTAATTTGAATGATGATCAACCAAAGTTGATTTTTGTCCCTGATGTGAATGGAAAGCATTTAGATGGATCAATCCCTCCTTTCTATATCAGTCTTACCATCCATGATCAGATTTTACACAACGCTATGTTAGATTCAGGAGCTTCCCATAACTTAATGCCCAAAGCTATCATGGAAACCCTTAATCTAGAAATAACTAGGCCTTACAAAGATTTTTTTTCATTTGATTCTAGCAAAGTTAAGTGCTTAGGATTAATTAAAGACTTATGTGTGAATTTAGTTTAGTACCCTGGTAAGAGTATGGTAATGGACATTGTAATAGCTAACATCCCACCAAAGTATGGTATGCTTCTTTCTCACTCATGGGGAGAAAATTTGTAGGGATATCTTCAATTAGACATGAGCTATGCTACTATATCAGTGTTTGGTCAACCCAAAAAGCTATATATGGAAACATTAATGAAATTCATGGTCAGTAGTGCTGAGAGATCCATAAATTACCCCATTTATTATACACCAGCTGACCTTGACTCTTTTATTTTATGTAACTATGATAACAATGAAATCCAAACTAAATTTATTGATAAAAAGCCAAAACCAAACAATGACAACATATTTCATGAGTCCCTTTGGCACTTACACTTTGATGGCTCTGTGAAAAAATCAGGAGCAGGAGCAGGAGTATGGATTACAAATATGGAAACTGATCATTTAGAAGGACATGCCTTCAGACTCAACTTCAAATGTACCAATAACATGGAAAAGTATGAGGCACTCATTCTAGGCCTCCAGATCATCAGAAACTTAGGCGGAAAAATAATACTAATCATGGGAGATTTGGAATTAATCATAAAGAAAATAAATGGAGATTCTTATGTTTATAATCCTATACTAACCAGATACAGAGATATAGTGATAGATTTAACTGATGATTTATTGGAATGCAAGTTTGCTGCTATACCCAAAAAACAAAATGTTCAAGCACATTGTCTTGAAACTTTTGCTAGTACATGTAACTTACCATTCCAACCAACTCATAGGTACACTGCTGAGGTTAAACATAGACCAATTATCCCAGACAAACTCAAGTACTGGCAGATTTTCTCTCAAGATGAACAGATTTACCATTTATTAAATAATGAGGAAGAATTTCAAAATTGTAAAATAGATATGGAATTTAAAATAGATTCAGATTTTGATTGTGAAATAGATAACATAAATGTACATAAGTTTGATAAACCTACTTTATTTACTTAATCTGACATAGACATCTTAGAGAAGGTAGATATTGATGAAATCATTTAAGAAGAAATTGACTGTTATATCTAAAAGATAATTTTTTGCCTAAAGGTTTAATTCCTTTGGAAGACCTTTTTGATTCCAATGATGTACCTAAAAAGCCAAAAATGGAACTAGTTAGGCCTGAAATTGAGGAATTTAACATTGGAACAGAATTAAAACCAAAAATGATTAAAATGTCTAAATCTTCACCTCCACAAGAAAAGGAAAAATACATTGATCTTTTAAAGGAATATCAAGATGTGTTTGCTTGGAGTTATGAAGATCTAAAAGCTTATGACACAAACATAATCCAACACAAAATTCCCATAAAAGATGATCAAAAACCCTTCAAACAAAAATTAAGGAGAATTAATCCTATTCTATTACCTTTGATAGAAAAGGAATTAAAACGCATTTATGATGCTTAGATTATTGCACCAATTAGATATTATGATGGGGTTTCAAACCTAGTTCCAACAAGAAAGAAAACTAGAGAAATTAGGTTATGTGTGGACTTCAGAAATCTTAACAAAGTGATGGACACGTCAGTCCACGCCCAGGCTTACGCTTCCAATAACAATAACGTAGATATATAATGCCAATTTTGTTTGGTCTTACGTGGCATTTCAATTTAATGTAGATTATTTACATGTCAAATTTATGTTAATGGCTCACAACAGTGAGTCTCGAAATACTCCACCTCGATAGGATACGATGTGTTGGCTCGGCGATTTTCAATTAACTTCATGGTAACTACTCCAGTCCGGTCACTTGATCCTTGCGCCACCCGTTAGTAACCCTGGTTTCTCGCACATTCCTTCGGCATTTGTTTCATTTGGCGGTCTGTAGCTTACTCTCCAGTGGTTGCAGTGAGAGGGTTTCACCTTGATGAATCTCCTTACAGCTTGTTGTGGATTCACAGCTCCTGTGTATCCGGTTCCACTGTCAAACGAAGTCTATGATGCCGACGCTGCAATGCTCAACTTCTTTGTCGGGTTTGTTTCCTTTCGCTGTGTTCTGTCTGCTTTCTTTCTGGTATTATATCAACGTATACGTTTTAAAACACTGGTTTCCACTGCCCTTTCCTTGTTGATTTTCTCAGGCACTGATAGCTGGTTTGTGATTATGCACAGGTTATACTCGGCGGTTTCCTTTCCAACCGACTCTACTCCTGTTCAATGCTAAAACTAGTAAGTATTCTCTCCATGATTCAATCCACCAGTTTCCTTCTTCACACTATAACTCATGGGCTCCTTGTGAGCAGGTTCAGATTTTCCATTATCAACTATTCAATCAACAAATGTCGATGTACTCTTTCGTTTCACCAGGTAATTTTCTGAATCTCCTTCTCCGTCACTAGGCTTTGTTAACCCACCGTATAGAATCCAGGCTGACTTTGTATTTTGCTGTGCAAGTTCTTCAACTTTCTCCTGGCTTCTCAATACTTGAACATGGTTTGCTTCCGACCTTCAATTTCCAAGGGTAGGCCCTTCTGCTGAGTTTGTTGTAGATGGCATAGGCAACTCATTCTCGTTTATCTCCATCTTAGAATTGTAGTAGATGAGGGTTTGTTGTCTATCATTTAGTAATACTCTCTTTTCATGTAAGTTTGTTACTGGAATGTTTCAACGGCTATATTTACTGGTTGTTGCTGTAAAACCCTCTTATATCTTCAAGTTGCCAAAACTCGGGTTTTGACAGTCATAGGGTTTTGCTTTTGTTTTGCTCAAACCCAAACTATGAAACCGGGTTTTCAATCTCTTATGTAACTTAATTAATCTATGACTGGACTTTTATTTCAAATGGCTTTTTACTACAGAAAGAGACTTCAATTACTGTTCCTTGGTATGTTCAGTAAGAAAATAATACACAGCTTTAAAAGTTTGTACCTATGATTTAACACTGTTACAGATTGTCTGAATGCAAATTTGTCTTCCGCCAATTATGATGTCTTCTCACGGCGTTCCTTCACTCTTTGTTAGCCTGTAGCATCTTTAATCTGTAAAGAAAAAAATTTCATGTTTCCGCCCATCTGCACTATCTCAATAGTTTCGTTTATGTAAAGAAAGAAAAAAAACAATTTCTGGTTACTGTAAGGGGTAGGATTTCGACAGAGTCATTATGGTAGTATTCTGAGAGGAAATGTCAACACTGTTTGGAAATAGATGGTTTTGTGAAGAAAAAAATTATGTATAATTTTATTTCTCTCCAACCTTGATAATTTTCCAGAACCCCCGTAGAATATGACTTCTTTCTTTTTGTATCTCAGTGGGGGACCAGTTCGTTATTAGTTGGTAACTGTCCCACTGTCAGTTACACAGTTACATTTTAATCACTATTTCTATTTTTCTTTTATCACCTATGGAAATAAAACAACCAAATAACCCCCACTACGGATTCCTAATGAGAATTAAAAACAAAAATTCAGCTATACTGTTTAAAAACTTGCTACTAAAAAACAATCATCTAAAAACAAAATAACCATGTATAGGTTCAAGGACCTGTCCAAATGTCACATCAAACAAAGACAAAAACCTGTTGCCACTTGTTTACCCTTGGTCGGATGCTCCTGCATCAGGCTCTTGGGGTAACAAAAATTCATGGCTCCGCTCCATGAGATCATCCACTGAATAGCCAGCTTTCTGGATCTGTGCTGCGTCAAGCCAGGAACTTTCCTCAATAGGACAGTTCTTCCACTTGAACAAGTACTGTAAATAATCCTTTCTGTGTGTTCGCTTGGCTACTTGTGTGTCGAGGATACCCTCGATCTCAAGGGGCTGCGCCGCAGGCATCTACCTCAACCAAGAATCCTCGTTAACTTGGGTGTCCCGTTCTGGCCTTGCTGCCCCATCGTCTTTAGGACTGGAAATGTAAGGGTATAGATCTGCCACATTAAAAATGGGCGAAATGCCTATTCCTGACGACAACTGTAGTTCGTAGGCATTGGCAGAAAACTTGCGAAGAATTTTGCAGGGACCAATTTTTTTAAACTTCAGTTTGTTATACTCTCCTTTCGGGAAACGTTCCTTGCGTAGATGAGCAAGTACGTCGTCCCCAACATTAAATTGAATTTCCCGCCTTTTTAAATCTGCCTGCTATTTGTATCTTTGACCACTTTCATGCAACTTGAACTTCACCTGCTCGTGCAGATCACGCATTGCTTGAGCGAAATCTTCCCCATCTGCGCTTCTTTTTTCAAGTTTTCCCAAATCTCTCAGTTCATGCACTCCATGAGGATGCATGCCATACAGAACCTGAAAAGGACTATAACCCATGCTATGATTTGGAGAATCGTTGTATGCGAATTCCGCCTGGGCAAGTACGCGATCCCACATTCGCGAATTTTCTCCTATCAAACTTCGTAGCAGGTTCCCCAAACTCCTGTTCACCACCTCTGTTTGCCCATCAGTCTGTGGGTGATAAGCGGAGCTGAAATTCAATTGAGTGTCCAAATTTTTCCACATAGTACGCCAAAAGTGCCCTGTGAATCGCACATCCCTGTCAGAAATAATGGACTTCGGTAAACCATGCAGTCTAACAATCTCTGTGAAAAACAAGTGTGCTACGTGAGTAGCATCACTGGTTTTTCGACAAGGTATAAAATGTGCCATCTTCGAGAACCTATCTACCACCACCATCACTGAATAAAACCCTCACTGTGTCTTAGGAAGACCTAAGACAAAGTCCAAATTGACTGAATCCCATGGCCTGCTCGGTATGGGCAATGGTGTATAAAGTCCTGCATTCTGACTGTGACCTTTTGCTAACTGACACATTTTGCATATGTTTACATACCTATGCACGTCCCGTCGTAGCCTTGGCTAGTAATAGAAGTGTTCTATCTGAGATAACGTTTTTTCTATGCCGAAATGACCGGCTAGACCTCCACTGTGCTTTTCCCGAATAATGTTTTCCCGCATTGAACAGTCGGGAATGCATAACTGTCCTCCCCTAAATAACAATCCCTCTTGTAGATTATAGTCCAGCCATGGACTATTGTTTCGCAACAAAGGGTTCTGACATGCCTCATGGGCCTCCTTAAAATCTGTATCTGCCTGATATAGGTCCTTCAAATGCTCAAAACCCAACACCTGCACCATACTCTCCTGCAAGAGCAAAGCGCTTCTACTCAATGCATCTGCCACCTTGTTGGACTGCCCGCTGATATGCTTCAATACAAATGTAAAGCTTTGCAGATATTCCACCCACTCTGCATGCTTATGATTCAACTTATGCTACTGCATAACATACTGTAAAGCAGAATTATCAGAAAATAAAACAAACTCATTACCGAGCAAATAGTGCCTCCAGTGCTTCAAAGCTTGAACGACCGCATAAAATTCCTTGTCATAAGACGAATACTTCTGCCCACTTTCATTCAATTTCTCACTGAAATAAGCGACCGATCTATCCTCTTGGCTAAGTACTGCCCCGATGGCTGTACCGCTGGCATCACAACGAACCTGAAAATTTTTGTTGAAATCTAGCAATCTCAAGATCGTTCTTTCAGTGATCTTCTTCTTCAAAAACTGGAAACTATTTTTTGCTGCTTCAATCCAACAAAAAGGCTGATTCACCTTGTTAATTGTGTCCAACATGGGTGTGCAGATCCCGCTAAAATATCTGATAAACTTCCTATAGAAGCTTGCCAAACCATGAAAGCTTCGAATCTCAAACAAATTCTTTGGGGATGGCCAGCTAACTATGGCTGCAATTTTTTTTGGGTCCATCTTCAACTCGTTTTCTGCAATCACAAAACCTAGATAAACTAATTATTTTTGAAAAAAGTACACTTTTTCAAATTTATCAGTAGCTTGTTCTACTGCAATCCTCTTAATACACTTCGAACATGTCGAAAGTGTTCCTCCTTCGTTCTGCTGAAAATCAAAATATCATCCAAATAAAAAATCACAAATTTCCCAATGAACTCCTTCAGCACTTCATTCATTAGGCGCATAAAAGTACTAGGGGCGTTGCTCAGACCAAATGGCATCACTAGCCATTCGTACAGCCCTTCATTCGTCTTGAAGGCTGTCTTCCATTCATCCCCCTCTCGGATTCTAATCTGATGGTACCCACTCTTCAAATAAATATTTGAAAAATAAGCTGCCCCACTCAAACAGTCCATCATATCGTCCATTCTTGGTAACAGAAACCTGTACCTGATAGTAATTTTATTAATAGCCCTTGAGTCTGTACACATCCGCCACTCGCCTCCTTTCTTCGGAGCCAAAACTGTCAGAACTGCACAGGGGCTCATGCTTTCTCTAATCAGCCCTTTATCCAGCAAGTCCTGTACCTGCTTCCTAATTTCCTCGTTGTCCTTAGGACTCATGCGATAGGCTGCTTTATTCGGCAGACTAGCTCCTGGTATAAAGTCAATACAATGACTAATACTTCTCTTGGGGGGCAGTTCATCCGAAAGATCGTCCACTATGATATCTCCAAAATCTTGCAACATATCCTGGATCTCTTATGGCAGATCTGTGATCTTAGTGTGCAGGACCACTGTCCTTGGTCTCCGTACAACAGAAAAATTTACATCATTGTTTTCGATCTATTTCAAAAACTCTTTTCCGCCCATCACCAATGCTTTTACTCCACTAGCTTCTACCATACTTTCCTCTTTGATAGGCACAAGCGTGTGCTTGATTCCATCTTTAACGAACTTGTAACAGTTCATCTTCCCATCATGAACTAATTTTCTATCATACTGCCAGGGTCTTCCCAACAGAATATGACAGACATCCATTGGCATTACATCGCAGATAATTTTGTCCTTATATCTGCCTATCTGGAATTCCACCTCGCACTGTTCATCAACTAATAGTTGATGTCCTTTCTGTAGCCACAACACTTTGTAGGGAGTGGGATGTTTCAGCCGTTTCAGTCCCAACTTCTCCACCATTTCTGTGGCCACCAAATTATCGGTGCTCCCGCTGTTAATGATCAGTTTGCAGCACTTACCCTGTGATTTGCAAACTGTCCAGAACAAAGCCTTTCTTTGGTCTGGTTCCACAATCTCCTTTGCTGGTTTTATCAACACCTTGTTCAGCACCAAGGCTTCCCCTGTCTCTGGTGCATTTTCCACTTCCTGAGGCGGTGCTTCCGCTTCCTCAGTTTGGGCAACATAAGCTCTTCTCCCACCTGCGGGTTCACCTTCAGGACATTCATATGACTTGTGCCCCCACTTGTGGCACCTATAGCACTGGACAGCTCCTCTGCCCCGACCATTACCTCTTCCTCGCTGGTTTGGTCGTCCCCCTCTAGTGCTGTTGTCCTTTTCTGCTATTCCTGCAGATTTAGAACTGTTGCCTTCTTCATTGGAACCTGTACCTCTACCTCTGCCAAAGGCCTTCCCCTTTCCTCTGCCAGATCCACCTCCTCTCCTGGCATTCTGCTTCCGGATTATTTTCTCTTCCGCCTTCAAGGAAAACTGGTATGCCTCATCCAAAGTTCTGGGTGAGAGAATACCAATTTCATCCAGTATCTCCCCTCTCAATCCATTCACAAATCTTGTTGTTTTTTCGGGGGTATCTTCGATATACCCTGCCCTCAAATTTAACTTATAAAATTCTTCTGTATATTCTTTGACTGTCACTCCCCTTTGCCTCAAGTTCTGTACTTGCCTGTACAGCATAATTTGATAATCTTTAGGCAGAAACTTCTCTTTCATCTTGGCCTCCATTCTGGCCCACTTCTTTATAGGTTGTTTGTTTAGCCTTTTCCTTTCTGCCTGAATGTTGTCCCACCACAAGGACGCATGTCCTTTCAGCTTGGTGGCAGCAAATTTCACTCGCTTATCCTCACCGATTTCTTCAAAATCAAAGTATTTATTCACTTCGCTAAGCCAATCCAGCAACACATCTGCTGACAAGCTTCCATCATAAGTGGACAGCTCATGTTTTGGCTTATGACTGGATAACAAAACTAACCTCAGTAATCTAAGTTCAGGCGCCTCTCCTTCAAAACCATCTGCTTGTTCTGCAACATCCTCGTCACTATCATCCCCTCCTGCAGGGTCTCTCCTCCTTCCGGCTTCCACCGTTGCCAATCGCTCGTTCAAGATTCGTATTTCCTCTCTCAGTCCCTCTTCAGCTACTCTGCGAATCACTCTTCCTCTTCCCCGTCCTCGTCTACCAACCTCCATATTCTCTGTTCAGCAAACCTGCTCTGATACCAAATTGATGGACATGTCAGTCCATGCCCAGGCTTACGCTTCCAATAACAATAACGTAGATATATAACGCCAATTCTGTTTGGTCTTACGTGGCATTTCAATTTAATGTAGATTATTTACATGTCAGATTTATGTTAATGGCTCACAACAGTGAGTCTCGAAATACTCCACCTCCGTAGGATACGATCTTTTGGCTCAGCGATTTTCAATTAACTTCACGATAACTACTCCAGTCCGGTCACTCGATCCTTGCACCACCCGTCAGTAACCCTGGTTTCTCACACATTCCTTCGGCATTTGTTTCATTTGGCGGTCTGTAGCTTACTCTCCAGTGGTTGCAGTGCGAGGGTTTCACCTCGATGAATCTCCTTACAACTTGTTGTGGATTCATAGCTCCTGTGTATCCGGTTCCACTGTCAAACAAAGTCTATGATGCCGACGCTGCAATGCTCAACTTCTCCATCGGGTTTGTTTCCTTTCGCTGCATTTTGTCTGCTTTCTTTCTGGTATTCTATCAACGTATATGTTTTAAAACACTGGTTTCCGCTGCCCTTTCCTTGTTGATTTTCTTAGGCACTGATAGCTAGTTTGTGATTATGCACAGGTTATACTTGGCGGTTTCCTTTCCAACCGGCTCTACTCCTGTTCAACGCTGAAACTGGTAAGTCTTCTCTCCATGATTCAATCCACCAGTTTCCTTCTTCACACTATAACTCGTGGGCTCCTTGTGAGCAGGTTCAGATTTTCCGTTATCAACTATTCAATCAAAAATTTCGATGTACTCTTTCGTTTCACCAGGTAATTTTCTGAATCTCCTTCTCTGTCACTAGGCTTTGTTAACCCACCGTATAGACTCCAGGCTAACTTTTTATTTTGTTGTGTAGGTTCTTCGACTTTCTCCTGGCTTCTCAATACTCGGACGTGGTCTGCTTCCGACCTTCAATTTCCAAGGGTAGGCCCTTCTGCTGAGTTTGCTGTGGATGGCATAGGCAACTCGTTCTCGTTTATCTCCATCTTAGAATTGTAGTAGATGAGGGTTTGCTGTCTATCATTTAGTAATACTCTCTTTTCTTCTAAGTCTGTTACTGGAATGATTCAACGGCTAGATTTACTGGTTGTTGCTGTAAAACCCTCTTATATCTTCAAGTTGCCGAAACTCGGGTTTTGACAGTCCTAGGGTTCTGCTTTTGTTTTGCTCAAACCCAAACTATGAAACTGGGTTTTGAATGTCTTATGTAACTTAATTAATCTATTACTAGAATTTTATTTCAAATGGATTTTTACTACAGAAAGAGACTTCAATTATTGTTCCTTGGTATGTTCAGTAAGAAAATAATACACAGCTTTAAAAGTTTGTACCTATGATTTAACACTGTTACAGATTGTCTGAATGCAAATTTGTCTTCCACCAATTATGATGTCTTCTCACGACGTTCCTTCACTCTTTGTTAGCCTGTAGCATCTTTAATTTGTAAAGAAAACAATTTCATGTTTCCGCCCGTCTGCACTATCTCAACAGTTTCTTTTATGTAAAAAAAGAAAAAAAAACAATTTCTAGTTACTGTAAGGGGTAGGATTTCGACAGAGTCATTATGGTAGTATTCTGAGAGGAAATGTCAACATTGTTTGGACACAGATGGTTTTGTGAAGAAAAAAATTCTGGATAATTTTATTTCTCTCCAACCTTGATAATTTTCCAGAACCCCCGTGGAATATGACTTCTTTCTTTTTGTATCTCAGTGGGGGACCAGTTTGTTATCAGTTGGTAACTGTCCCACTGTCAGTTACACAGTTACATTTTAATCACTATTTCTATTTTTATTTTATCACCTATGAAAATAAAACAACCAAATAACCCCCACTATGGATTCCTAATGAGAATTAAAAACAAAAAGTCAGCTATACTGTTTAAAAACTTGCTACTGAAAAACAATCATCTAAAAACAAAATAACCATGTACAGGTTCACGGACCTATCCAAATGTCACATCAAACAAAGACAAAAACCTGCTACCACTTGGTTACCCTTGGTTGGATGCTCCTGCATCACAAAGTGTCTTTAAAGGATAATTACCCTTTACCAAAGATGGATCATATATTACAAAGGGTAGTTGGCTCCTCTAGAATTTCTTTGTTAGATGGTTTTTCAGGATACAACCAAATCCTAGTCCAAAAAGAAGATCAGGCTAAAACAACTTTCACCACTCCTTGGGGCTCTTTCATGTATCTGAAAATGCCCTTTGGTCTGATGAATGAAGGAGCAACCTTTCAAAGAGCTATGGACATAGCCTTTGCAAAGGAGATTCATGACTTCTTGGTAATTTATCTAGATGACATTACTATATTTTCCAAATCAAATAATGAACACTTGGATCATTTGAGACAGGTCTTTATTAAATGTCAGAAATTTCACATCTCTTTAAATCCCAAGAAAACTCTCTTTGGATTAGAGGAAGGTAAGTTACTACGACACATAATTTCCATGGAAGGTATTAGGATAGATCCTGCTAGGATAGAAGCAATTTTGAACATTCATCCACCTAGAAACATCAAAGAGTTACAAGCATTTTTAGGTTAAATTAATTTTTTGTGAAGATTTATTTCTAACTTAGCCAAAATCATCAGAGAACTGAATAACATGCTTAAAAAGGACTCAATTTTAAAATGGACTATTGTAGCCAAAAAATAATTTGAATCCATAAAGTAGGCTTTAACTAAAACACCAGTCCTAATCAGTCCAAATTTCAAGAAAGACTTTATAACTTTTTCTTTTGCATCAGAGCATACCATTGTTGCAGTTTTACTGCAAAAGAATGATCAAGGTTTTGAACAACCTATAGCTTTTTTCAGTATGACCCTTAGAGATGCACCTCTAAAATATATCATAATGGAGAAACAATCCTTAGCCTTGGTTAATTCCATAAAATATTTCAGAGTTTATATTCTCTATTCCCACATAATTGCCTATGTCCCTAATTCTGTAGTTAAAGACATTCTTACTCAGGATGGCCCTGATGGAAGGAGAGGTAAGTGGATTGCCACTATCCTATAATATGACATAGAGATTAAACCAACTAAACTCATTAACGGACAAGGATTAGCCAGATTCATGGCTAAATCTAAATGCAATGCATTAGACATAAATGTTATTGATCAGATTGATGACCAGGAAGAGATGGTGACTCCAACGATCAGTGAAACCTTTCTAGATTCACCTTGGTACTCAGATATTATCTTTGTACTTACCAACTTACAAGCTCCTCCTGGATTATCAAGGAAAAAATACAGATTTCTTAAACTTAAAGCAATGAGATTTTGTATTTTAGATAATGTGCTTTTTTGGAAAGAACAAAGTGGGATATTATTAAACTTTTTCCTGAAAGTAGAAGCTGATAAAATTCTTGAATAATTTCATGCAGCTGACTGTGGAGGGAATTTATATTGGAAAAGTACTGTAGATAATATCTTTAGAGCTGGTTTTTACTAGCCTAGCTTATTTTCTGATGTTAATAAATTTGTTACTTCATGTCATAAATGTCAAATCTTTGAAGGAAAAAATAAATTGTTACCCTTACCCTTAAAGCCTATTTCAACTAAAATTCCATTTCAACAATGGGGTTTAGACTTCAATGGAGCAATTCACTGCCCATCCTCTGGCCAACATAAGTGAATTTTGACTACCACAGATTACTTCACTAAGTGGATTGAAGCCAGTCCTACCAGACAAGCCACTCATACAGTCATTATCTCTTTCATAGAAAACAACGTTTTATCAAGATTTGGATGCCCTCAGAAAATTATTACTGATAATGCAACAACATTTAAATATAAGAAAATGATTGCCTTCTATCACAAGTATCATATTATCCTAGGTCACTCTACTGTATATTACCCCCAGGGTAATGGCCTAGCTGAATCCTCAAATAAAAGTCTTGTAAATATCATTAAAAAATTACTTGAAGACATCAAAAACACTTGGAATAAAAAGTTAGTCTATGCCTTATGGGAAGATAGACTTACTACCAAAAATTCAATTGGCACTTCCCCTTACCAAATTGTATATGGGATGGATGTTGTTTTTCCATCATCCTTAGGTGTTCTAGTAATGAAAATTATTCAAGAATCACAAGTGGAAATCAATGATATACAAAGGAGAATTAATCAAATTATTCATCTACAAAAAACAAGGGAAGAAGTCTATGAAAAATCTCAAGTCATTCAGGATAGAATCAAAAAAATGTTTGATAGAAGAAGTAAAGAAGAGGACTTTTACATCGGAGAACAAGTTTTAAAGTGGGATTCTAGGAGAGAAGACAAAGGTAAGCATAGGAAGTTTGATTTTCTATGGAAAGGACCTTATGTAATTTATGGATATAGGGATAAAAATACTTTATTTATCAAAGATTTGGATGGAACAGATATTCAAGAAGGACCAGTTAATGGTAGAATGCTCAAACACTAGTATTCCTTTGAATTAACCAATAGTTAGTCCCAGTTACTTTTACATCATTGTAAATATCCATTGAATATTTTAGATTGGATTGGATATTTTCTTTCCAAAGTTGAAGCTCGAAGAGAAGGCCCTAAGCTTTGAAGAGTAAGATGTTATAAATTTGAGTTTTTGCAAAAAAACAAAAGACAATTACTGGATCATCATGGTCAAAAGTGAAGGCTACTAGTCTTAGAGTTCTTGACATTTCACTAGGAAATGCCATCCCCATGTGAAGCCACTGTTAGGGTCCTATAAATATAGGATTCATAATTTTGAATTGTATTTTTATATTCTTGTAAAATATGTACATACCTTGCTTTCTACAAGTTGTTTTCCCATACTTTGAAAAAAATAAAAATAAAAAAGGAGGGTAAAAAGCCCTAAAAGAAAGATCAAAGGACTTAAAAAATATGTAGACCCAAAAAGAAAAAGGATGAGAATAAAACATGAAAGTGTGCAAGTCCAAATGCCACTACTTTTTACTTTTTGCAAATGGTTATGGCAGAGTATCAATAAATGCCATAATCTATGTTGAGTTAATCTTTTTAAACTTGACTTGTCATGTTTTCAATTTCCATGTTTTAGATAGTGAATAAAGTTATTTTAGATAGTCTAATCCTGACAGATCAGTAGATAGGTAGAGAATAGTGAGGATCTCATCAGTTTAATCTGAGCCCTCAGATGAAATAAGGTAGAATTAGATAGTTTATGCTTTCAAAATAATAAATGTTCCAAGGTTGCAAGCCTAAATGTACCTGATAAAAGGAAGAAAAAATGTTATAGTAATGTAGGGTAGGTAGAAAGAAGTGGGAAAAAGAATGTAATATTCATCATCGGGCAAAAATCACTAATTTTCCTTCCCCTGTAAGTATTATGTATTCTATACTACCGGTAAAAAAGGCTTAGAGCATTTCTCTAACTTTTGTCTGGACTGGACCCAAGACTCGATGACTGGATAGTGGAAAATGTTGAGTTCTTATGATTAAAATCCCCTTTACCATTATTTATCCCTCATTCATACATTTTAACTCATTTTCATAAGTAAAGATTCATTCTTACTTAATGAAACATAAAACCCCATTTGATTAACTTATAAACATAAAAAAACCCTCAAAAATACTTTATCCTAAGTAAATTGGTGAAATGATGAAATGAAAAACTTTGCTTTATTTATTCAGTTTACTTGGCAATTTAGTGTATTTTTGTGTATTCCATTTCCCCTTGTAATATTAACTTTAGACTTATGTTATTAATTCCCTAAAAATACCTTGTCCTATCTATATAATTCCCTTTATCTAAAATACCCCCTAAAACCCACTATTATAAAGATTTTGGACCAAAGACATTATCCACATGTTAAAATGAAAACCCAAATAATGCACCCTTTGGTCCAAAACTAACTCTAAATAAATATCCTGCCCCCTATAGTTATTAAATCATTTAAAAGATTTAATACTATATAATAAAATAAAAGTTGCACCAATGAGTTTTCTTTGGGTCTATCCTATTCCTTTTGAAATAGAAAAATACATCACCACCCCTCAGTTTTTTTTCCTTAAGTCTTTTAATCTAATTAAACATAAGATTCAAAAGACTTAACCCATTGCAATTGTTCCCACATACATTCATAACCTAGAGTTTTATTGAAATTTGACTAAGGTTTGTTTCAATTTAAATAACCTCTCACTTATACATATTCCACCATACAATATCAAGCCTCACGCTTTGTATGTATATATAAGCCCCGCCTATATGCAAAACCCCCTTTTTCATATGAAAACCTTGATTAAAATACATATCTCATAAAGGTTTTTATTACATTTTCAGTCGCCCACTTATACATTAAAACCCGGTCCCACCATTCCTTTTGGCGACATCTTCCAAGTTAATCTTGGTCTTTCACTCCCATACTCCAAATCCGACGGCGCAAGATTAATATCGCGCCCAAAAAATGATTGTCCGCCCAAATGAAAAATGGGCACGAAATGGGTTGTTTCACCCATTCCGCCACCCATGATGTGGCGAAAATCTATTGGATCAAGTTCGTTTCAATGAAAACCACTTACTGCCAGAAACGAACGCGAAAATCGCTGTCAGTTCCACATTTTAAACTAAATCCACTCCCGCCTAAGTTTTAACCTGCGATATATGATAAAGTCCAAATTAAAATAAAAGTTAAACCTTTTGAAAAACACTTATCATTTCCTTTTCACGCAGTATATCCATAATTTTCCTTTGCTCCCGACGGTATCAAGCTGCTTTCAATAATTTCTCACTCACAACCTTAGAATTTCACCATTAAATTCTGATCAGGAGCAGCTCTCTGCTCCAGCAATCCGTACCGGTCCTCATAAACGACCAACAACTTTCAAGACCCTTTTTCAACAGCCGAATAACTTCTTCTCAAGGTATTTTCCGACGATTAAAACCTGCAAAGTCAATTCTAAACCATCAATAAATAAAACAGGACTTTAAATTAAGATAATTCAATGGATTAAATTGCCTAAAAATGCCAAAAAGAGGCCAAACCCTAGCCAATTTTTTCCAGGAAGTTCTGTATTGCAAAAATCATGCCTTGAAGCCAATTTCCTCAAGTTTTAAGCCCTTGAAGACTAAATTTAAATATCTGAAAGGCTAAAACCTATGAATATACCTTGAAACCCTATTTATCTGTCAAACCAACTCAGAAAACCCCCGTTTTATGTTTGAGGCTAGTTTTTCATCCTCAGGTAAACTAAATTGAGCAAAAAGCCCAAAAGAATCCATATTTAGCCTAAAAGTTGTGCAATTTCTTCTTTGTTTGATAAAAAAAAAAAACTCCTGCAAACAGTTTAATCTTGTAGTAGTTATCACAAATGACTAAGAAACAGAGTACAAGAAAACCTGTTAGATCCAAAACACTTAAATCTGAAGGATCCAAAGCTCCTAAACCTACCCCAATCATCACTGCCAAATTTGTTGCAACAATGAATCCCCCCCAACCACCTGTATTTGTTGTGGAAAGCCTCCCTTTGACTGATGCTGACTACAAAATTGTTCTTCCTATTGTAGAATCAAACCTCTTGGATATACACAATTGGTGTTATGAGAAGTACCCGGACAAGGATGAAATACCTATTTGGGAAACTCATTCACCCAAATATAAGTTCCATTGACCCACCTTGGCCAAGATCTTATCAGATTATGTCAAAAATATTATGAACCAGCTCAAAGGGCCATAGTCAATGCTGATAGAGAAATCCTTTTCACCATTACAACAGAATCAATAAACCAAATGCTTCAATTATAGTTTGAGCCTCAATTAGTCCCCCTGACTATAGAATATTTGACCCAGTTGTACTTAGGCCTTCAATTCCCTAATAATTTCATGATATTTAAAAACTTTATGCCTTCCCATGTTGACATTCCTAAAATAAACTCTCCTTATTCTACTGCTAAGTTTCCTGAAGGGTCTAGACATATTATTTCAATGCTCTCCTTTATACTTGGATACTTTACAGATGGGCACATTGATGAGTCCATTCTAGGTTTCTTGTCAACCTTGTCTCCAAGCCAATCTCCATCAATCATCTTTGAATTTTCTAGTTTCATAGCCAACAATATCCATCATCAACTGATAAAATTACCCACTGAAGGAGTTTTTAGATACTCATCCTATCTTTTTCACTTATTTTTATTCTTTCAAGCTGATAAATTTCCTATTGCATTACAAAATATGGACTTGGAGGGTAAGCTGCTATCCATTATCTTCTGGACTTCCTTGCTCAGGAAAGAGGACAGTGATTTCACCTACATATATTTTTCAGACCTTTTTCTACATCCAACAATGAACATTTTGTATAAGCAAAGGTGCCGAGAGTTAGTGAGGAAATGAAAAGAATCCTGGAACTTTCAGAACAGAGTAAAATGGTAGATTGGTATCTCTATGAGAAGCATATAGAGTTAAGAATTTTTGGATCCAACTTATTAACTTATAAGTTGCCTAGATATATGAGCATGAGAATTTTTGCACTGGATTATTTGAGACAAATTCTCAATTATGATTCTATTAACTTCATTGCTACTAGAAAAAAGACTCAATTTAAGTTAAAGAATCAGGTTGGTCCCTTTATCATAAACCACAGAGAGGCAGAAAAAGAAATCACAAAGAGATTAACAGAGTTTAAATTTCAAGAAAGTTTTCCATGGAATTATGATCCTCAAGGGATCCTGAGCAATCTAAGGGTAAAATGAAAATTGAATCCCTTCATACATGAGCTTAAACCTGAGATTGAGAAATTTTCCAACCAAGTTGAATGGATGGAAAATACAATGACAGATACAACAAGTAATACAGAGAAAATAGGTAAAATGGATACAACACAGGCTCTAGAACTTGTAAAACAACCAGAGACATCAACAAAGAGAAGTAGGGAAGAGGGAGGTTATACAACAGAGACAATAATTCAGACCAAATTCAAAGTAATATATAACAAGAGGCTTAAACTTAGTTCACTTGACAAGGAAAAAGTAACCATTGATGTTGATGAGACAAAAGCTCCAGTAACCAATGATGATATAGCCACAACTATAATAAATGAAACCCTTATAGAAATAGAAAAGGAATCAACTACTAATAAGAATTATACACAGGTGATTAAGAAGAAGCATAGCATGGAGGCCTCTTCCTCACAATCAGCTGAGGAAAAGGACTTGGACATCAAGGATAAATACAAGCAGATTAAGCAGAAGAATGAGGAGATCAAAACAGAGATATATTCTCAATTCCTCAAACAGAAGCCTGGAAATAAAAATAGGCTATTTTCAGCCTTTGATTATTCTAGTAACAAGATGATCATGTCATTTCTACAACCTACTACCTCCACTCCTAAAACAGTAGCAGATTATAAGAAGGTGGACCTTGAGGTTGATACAGAAACTGTCCATGAGCTAGATCAAATTGAATTTCACAGAGAAAGCTCAAATATTCTTTATTCTACAATAGAAACCAAGGCAATGAGTGAAAATAAGCTACATAAAACCATCATTAATATGCAGGATCAGATGAATATAGACAAGGCATATTTATATGCCAAGGATCTAAGGATTAAAGCCTTAGAGGAATTATTTTTACAGGTGGGATATGATCCCTCAAACATTCAAGTAGCAGAACTATTGATAAAGAAAAAGAAAGATGACATAGCAGCTTTGAGGAAACCACTCAAGCTTCCTCAAAGTGAGCATCCACAAACCAAGGAAATCGTTCAAGATCACAGTGAGAAAGAAGAAATGATGAAGCTCATTCTTAAACTGACTGCTCAAATCAAAGAGATGGAGACCCAAATGGACCACCTTGTCAAAGAAAAAGAGATTGTAAATGAACATGAAACTCCTATAATTCCTACAGTTATTCTAGTAATAACTACAGGAGTTCCCTCCACTTTAGGAGAGAAACTAGCACCAAAATAAACACTAGCAACTGCAGTGCCAATGATTTCAGCTACTACTTCAACAACAGACTCTTCTACTACACATGTTAAACAAACAAATGAAGCAGGCCAGATTGTTAAAGCTATGGAAGAAATGTCTTTGAAAACCAATGAAATCAACAGCCTAAAGAAGATAATTGATAATATTGAAGCTACAAACAATGCAACACTGATAAATTCTAAAAACCATGAACAAAATGCAATCAGATTGGGATAACAAATCAAAAGCTTACAAAAAGAGTTAACTTTCACTGAGAAAATTTCATACATAAAGAATCATCTATGGAAAAACATAATTGAAGCCATTCACACTCAATGGCCTTGAATTTAGGTTATATATGAGCAGCGAGATTTATTATTAGCAGCTCAGGAAGAGATTCAAAAGACCAAGGATGAGTTAATTGATAATCTTGCTCAGGCTTTAAAACTCATCACATTCTTGAACAACAAGAACAGGGCAGAACTAGAGGAATTACAGGTATTAGACAGAACAGAAACAATCTTACAGATTAAAAAGGTTGTAATTAAGAAGAATTTGATGAAAAATCTGGAAGAGAAATGTGAATCAATGAACATTTCCATAACAAAGTTTATGGTAAAATACACAAACTTAAGACAGAGGGGCCTGCTAGACATCCATGTTTTTAATGAAAAACTAATGTCTCTGAAATATTTTGATAAAAATATCAGGGAATTTTCTAAGGAGCAAGTCAACAAACCATTAACACAAGGCACTCCCGTAGGAAAAGTCCTCCTTCGACATTTTGAAGATCTATTCTTGTTACAACATGAGATTAAACATCTCTTTGTTTTCAAGCTCACTTTCGCTAAATACACAGAGGCTGATGAAAATTTCAGGAAGCTGAAGAATGTTCAAACTCCCAAGGCAGAACAGTGGCAATAATTTACGGACTTTATGTAACAATAAAAGGTTAAATGGTGAAGGAAGATTACCTTGAAAAACAGTAAAAAAGAACAATAAAATAAAAACACAGTCTGCTGATTTTACTGCAAAAAGACATATTTTTACAGCAGTAAACAGTGATCTAATAGTCAAAGTGTATCAGCTTTAAAGAGTATCAGGTAAAGAGTATCAGATGAAAGAGTGTTAGCGAAGGCAAGTCAAAAGCCTGATATTTTCTAGCAGCTAGCAAGCAGGACAACTAGTCAATCAAAAGATCCTTATTAGATAAAACAGTTCTATTTATTTTGGATAAGAGGACGGCTTGTTGATTTGTTAAGAGACTGTCCCTCTTATTATGTAAAGATATTTTTTTTCCTAAAGATATTCCTAGATTTCTCCTAGGATAATTGTAGTTACATTTTGTATAAATACTTCTACATTAGAAGTATTCGGCGTGGAATAAAATTGCTAGACTTATTATAGACATTTTTGTTGAAAATTGGAGGCTATTGTGTGTTTGAATTCGAAGTAGCAGACTGGAATCATAATTCAGGATCCCTGTGATAAGATAATGAGTGAATTACTTCCTACTTGTCACTGTTTCCTTTTCTAAGTTTCATGCATTCATTTTATGTTTGTTCTATCTGAATGTGTAACTAGGAGAATTACTATAGGATTAGTCAAGTTCTCCCTATCTTTAACTAGTTGCCATTTTAACATTTTCTTCTGATTTCCAGTGCAAGGAAACCTTAATTGCTCCTTCTCCCATTTGAAATTTGCCTTCTTATTACATTTTCTGGATCAAAGGATCCTTAAGTGCCCTTTATCCCAATCATACCACCTCACAAAAAACCACTTTCTCAAATCTCTGAGGGTTATCTATCTTGCCCTGAATATATTTGTACCTTTTTGGCCTTGATTTCTAGTGCTGCTAGCTTGATTTAGACCCCATAGCCCAATGGACAAGTAGATTTATCTCTACCTTACCTCCAAGTGATTTTTTCCCACCAAAACCTTTAAACCAAAACCAAATTGTACTTTCATAACTAGCCTAATATTTACAAATTAAAACAAAGTTAAACTTTAAAGAGAGAGCCCTCTCTAAAGCCTAGGAAGGTTAGATCCTAGAGTTTGAAGTAGGTTTGTGCTTACCTCGAACTATTTATTTTTTGAACTTGGAGAAATTACTGAATGATAACATGGTTAAAATATTGTGCAAGAGAAAATTTATTTGCCCCACGGAACTGCCTAGAGTGGTTCAGAGGAGTGAGGACATCACCTCCTCCGGTGGGTCATCTTTCTCCTTCGCTGCTCACAAAGGATGTCGCCGGAATGATGGTTGTTGTTGTGTGATCAATTCAAATCAAATAGTTGGTGGAGGATGCATTGTGGTAGGTGCTAGGTTGAATTCTCGGTTTCTTGTGAAACAAAAAAACTGAAACTTTCTGTTGTTGCTATCTTTCGATCCCATCAAAAATTAATTTTGTCATCTTTCTCCTTCTTCCTGCATCCTTCTCCATCAGATTTTAATTCTTCCATCCTTCTGCTGTCTACGGGCAGTTGGAATTAATATTCCAACACTCCCCCTTAATTACATTTGTTGTTCTCTTTCATGTTCAGACATTTTCTGAGATAGTTAAAAATTTTCTGCATTAATGGCTTTGTGAGGATATCAACAAAATTTTCCTCTGTTTTGCAGTGCTGCAAAACAATCTCACCATTATTAACCATTTCTCTTATAAAATGAAAATTTTCATCAATATGCTTTGTTCTCTTATGGAAGACATAATTCTTTGATAAAGCTATTGCTAAGCTATTATCATAATAAATTATTGTTCCTTTGCCCTATTCATGACATAAATCTCTGAGCATTCTTCTCATACATACTTCTTGGCATGCTGTTGCTGTTGCTGCCACATATTCTGCCTCTGCTGTTGATAAAGAAACTATTGGTTGCTTCTTGGAAGCCCATGAAATGGCCCCCGATCCCAAATGAAACACATATCCAGATGTGCTCTTCCTGTCATCTACACTTCCAGCCCAATCACTATTAGTATAACCAATCAATTTAAAATTTTCTGAAGTGGTGTATTCAATTCCATACCTCTTTGTTCCTTTCACATACATCAGAATTCTTTTTGCTTCTTTCCAATGTGCCTCCTTTGGCCTTTCCATAAATATGGAAATTTATCTTACATCATTCATAATATCTGGCCTAGTTACAGTCAAATACATAAGGGTTCCAACTATACTTTTATACAAACTTGGATCAAAGTCCTTGTTGTTGTCTTCTTTGCTCAATTTTAACCCCATGACAGTTGGAGTTACGGCTGCCTTGTTGTTCTGCATGTTGAATCTTTTCAACACTTCTTCAACATATTTTTCTTGGGAAATAAAAATGCCATTTTCATTTTTCCCTACTTCTATTCCAAGAAAACATCTCAAAAAACCCAAATTAGTCATTTCAAATTCACTCTTCATGACTGCTTAATCAGCAATGAGAGAAACTTCATTGCCAATAAAGATTAAATAATCTACATATAAAACAACAATAAGAATCTTACCATCATTTTCTTTTATGTAGAGTGTGGGTTCTCCATCACATTTATCAAATCCATTTTTATTCAGGTAAGCATCTATCCTGCTGTACCATGCTCTCGGTGCTTGCTTCAGCCCATAAAGAGCTTTCTTCAACTTGCATACTTTTTGCTCTTGGCCTTCAATCTCATACCGTGGAGGTTGTTCAACATATACCTCTTTTTTCAACACTCCATTCAGGAATGCAGATTTCACATCCATTTGGTAAACCTTCCATTTCATTTGTGCTGCTATGGACAACATTGTTTTCATTATTTCCATCCTTGCAACCGGTGCAAAAGTTTCCTCATAATATCTTCCTTGTTGCTGCTTATAGCCTTTTACAACAAGTCTTTCTTTGTGCCTTTCAATCTTGCCTTCAGCATTTCTCTTGGTCTTATAGACCCATTTTACTCCAATGACTTCTTTACCTTTAGGGAGGTCCACTAACTCCCATATATTTCTCTTTTCTATTTCACCAATCTCTTCGTTCATTGCTTCAATCCATTTTTCTTCTCTTACAACTTCTTCAAAATGAATTGGGACATCAACATGACAATACAAAGAAAAAAAAGGGTTCATACCAGCATTATAATTTACCTCTCCTTGTATATAAATCTCACTCAGATTTCTAAATCTCGATCTTCTTGGTGTACTTGGAGTTCCACATGAACTTGAGGGAGTTTCAGTTTTCTGTGGTGTGCTTGGAGAGGCACTTCCTTAATTTCTCAAGGTTGTTCTATTTCCATCTTGTGGTGTGGTTTGTTGTGCTTGTGGATCTAAGGATTAAAGCCTTAGAGGAATTAGTTTTACAGGTGGGATATGATCCCTCAAACTTTCAAGTAGTAGAAATATTGATAAAGAAAAAGAACGATGACATAGAAGCTTTGAGGAAACAACTCAAGCTTCCTCAAAGTGAACATCCACAAACCAAGGAAATTCTTCAAGATCAGAGTGAGAAATAAGAAATGATGAAGCTCATTCTTAAATTGACTGCTCAAATCAAAGAGATGGAGACCCAAATGGACCACCTTGTCAAAGAAAAAGAGATTCTAAAGGAACATGAAACTCCTATAATTCCTATAGTTATTCCAGTAATAACTACAACAATGCCCTCCACTTTAGGAGAGAAACTAGCACCAAAAGAAACACTGGCAACTGCAGTGCCAGTGATTTCAGCTACTGCTTCAGCAACAAACTCTTCTACTACACATGTTCAACAAATAGATGAAGCAGGCCAAATTTTTAAAGCTATGAAGGAAGTGTCTTTGAAAACCAATGAAATCAACAGCCTAAATAATATGATTGATAATCTTGAAGCTACAAAAAATAAAACACTAATAACTACTTAAAACCATGAACAAAAGGCAATCAGACTGGGAGAACAAATCAAAAGCTTACAAAAAGAGTTAACTTTCACTGAGAAGATTTCATACATAAAGAATCATCTATGAACAAACATAATTGAAGCCATTCACACTCAATGGCCTTCAATTCAGGTTATATATGAGTAGAGAGATTTATTATTAGTAGCTCAGGAAGAGATTCAAAAGACCAAGGATGAGTTAACTGATAAGTCTGCTCAGGCTTTAAAAATCATTACATTTTTAAACAACAAGAACATGGCAGAACTGGAGGAATTATAGGTATTTGAAAGAACAAAAACAATCTTATAGATTAAAAAGGTTGTAACTAAGAATAATTTGACGAAAAATTTGGAAGAGAAATGTGAATCAATGACCATTGCCATAGCAAAGTTTATGGTAAAATACACAAACTTAAAACAGAGGGGCCTAACAGACATCCATGTTTTTAATGAAAAACTAATGCCCCAGAAATATTATGATAAAAATATCAGGTAATTTTCTAAGGAGCAAGTCAACAAACCATTAACACAAGGCACTCCCATAGGAAAAGTCCTCCTTCAGCATTTTGAAGATCTGTTCTTTTTACAACATGAGATTAAACATCTCTTTGTTTTCAAGCCCACTTTTGCTAAATACACAAAGGCTGATGAAAATTTTAGGAAAATGAAGAATGTTCAAATTCCCAAGGTAGAACAGTGGCAAGCATTTACTGATTTTATGTAACAATAAGAGGTAAAATAGTGAAGGAAGATTACCTTGAAAAACAGTAAAAAAGAATAGTGAAATAAAAAGACAGTCTGCTGATTTTACTGCAAAAAGACATATTTTTACAGAAATAAATAGTGATCTAATAGTCAAAGTGTATCAACATTAAAGAGTATCAGGTAAAGAGTATCAGATGAAAGAGTGTCAGCTAAGGCAATTCAAAATCCTGATATTTTCTAGCAGCCAGTAAGTAGGACAACTAGTCAATTAAAAGATCCTTGTTAGATAAAATAGTTCTATTTATTTTGGATAAGAGGACAGCTTGCTAATTTGTTAAGTAGCTATCCCTCTTATTACGTAAAGATATTTTTTTTTCCTAAATATATTCCTAGATTTCTCCTAGGATATCTATAATTACATTTTGCATAAATACTTCTACATTAGAAGTATTTAGTGTGGAATAAAATTGCTGGATGTATTATAGACATTTTCATTGAACATTGGAGGCTATTGTGTGTTTGAATTCGAAGTAGCAGACTGGACAAGCTAACTGGCATCATAATTTAGGATCCCTGTGATAAGCTGATGAGTGAAGTACTTCCTACTTGTCACTTTTTCCTTTTCTAAGTTTCATGCATTCATTTTATCTTTGTTCTGTCTGAATGTGTAACTAGGAGTATTACTACAGGATTAGTCAAGTGCTCCATGTCTTTAACTAGTTGCCATTTTAATGTTTTCTTCTGATTTCCAGTGCAAGGAACCCTTAATTGCTCCTTCTCATGTTTGACATCTGCCTTCTTCTTCCATTTTCCGGATCAAAGGATCCCCAAGTGCCCTTTATCCTGATCATACCACCTCAGAAAAAACCAGTTTCCCAAATCTCTGAGGGTTATCTATCTTTCCCTAAATATATTTGTACCTTTTTGGCCTTGATTTCTAGTGCTGCTAACTTGATTTAGACCCCATAGCCCAATGGAAAAGTAGATTTCTCTCTATCTTACCTCCAAGTGATTTTCTCCCACCAAACCTTTTAAACCAAAACCAAATTGTACTTTCATAATTAGCCTAATATTTACAAATTAAAACAGAGTTAAAATTTAGAGAGAGAGCCCTCTCTGAACCCTAGGAAGGCTAGATCCTAGAGTTTGAAGTAGGTTTATGGTTACCTCTAGTATTCTTTGACTAAAAATTCAAAATCCCACAACTTAAGAAATTACTAGAGTGATAACATATTGGCAACCATAATGGGGACTGACCAGTCTCCAGTTTTAAGTTTAGTCTTAAAGGAAAATCTTTAAATTATCCTTTTTACTTTACGATTACTTTTATAGGTTGTGGGTATAAAAACAGTCATTCTGGCTTCTAGGAAAACCTACTATACCATGTCTAACCCGGATCCTAAACCTGCAATTATAGTAGATAACCCAGATCATATTGGTAAAAAGAAAAAAACAAACTGTCAATTTAGAAATTGAAGTACCATTAAGAAATCTAATTATTTACCCAAAGAGTTAGTAAATCTAAATGATATTGATTTTGATCTGAAGTTTGAATATTCATTGTTTAAAACTAAATTTGAAGCTGATTTGAAAAATACTGTTATAGATCATGTTTTCATTTCATTTTTGAATACAAAATAGAAAAATATTTCAGTAGGAACAAAATCAAATAAATCTGAATATCAAAATACATTTGAAAAGATTAATGTTTCATTTATTAAAGATATTAATGAAGCTATTGAATTAGCTCATTTTTTGTCTTACATAAAACCTCCAGTTTCTCAATTTCATACAACAATAATACCAACAACAAATTCATCTTTATATGTTGTTACTTCATTTATAGATACTACTACAAGTTCATCTACAGATCATTTCATTCCTAAATTTCCTTTGCATCCTAGGATATTATCTCCTTCATCCACTCAATCCACTGCATCCACTATTTTGCATTCAGATTTTATAAGCACCACATATTTATTTCCCAGCAATTCCATTTACATACCAACTTCATTTCCCAACTCTTCAACTACAGTTTTCAGTTCACCAACTGCCATATCCAGCACTACCCTTATCATTACTGTTATACCTCCCAACTCAGCAAAGCTTCAAGCCATGGCTACTAGGTATGCTCCCCTTGTCTTACCCCAAAACCTCCATGACATGCCTCAAGATTATCAAAAAAATGTACCATTGTTTGATGGAATTTCGCAATATACTACTCAACAACATGTAACTAAAATGACAGATTGCTGTGAAATATATGAAATTGTGAGTCAGATGTCTGGATGAGGTTATTTGCCCAGAGTTTGACAGGAGAAGTTAAAAAATGGTTCAAAAATTTAGCTCCTGGTAGTGTATTTGATTTAGCTATATTTCATAGAATATTTTTAAATAAATGGGAAAAGAAAAAGAACCCCCTTTAAATTTTTTCTGAGTTTGATGCCATGAAAAGATCTCCCACTGAGTCTGTCCAAGACTATTGCACTAGGTACAATAGTGTCTACAATACAATACCTGCAAATCTTAAACCTACAACTTATTCTGTTCTGCTCAAATTCCCTGATGGATTTGATACAGTTATGGCCTATCAATTAAGAGAAAGAGATGCCCAAACCTTAGAAAAGATGCAATTAGATGCTGTTAGTGTAGAAATCAATATTTTAGCAAGGAAGGCCAGACTTAGAAATGAAAGAAGGGTTACAATTAAAGAAGAAAGTTCAAACTTAGATGGTAAAATATATTTAATTGCTAAAACTTTAGAAAGGGTGGTAGATAGATTAGATAATATAGAAAGAAAACCTCAATGGGATAATCAACCTCAGATCAGAAATCCCAATTTCAAAAAAAAAAAAAAATTTGGAAAAGTTAAAGAAATAGCTCCAGACCAAAACATTAGGCCCCCATTCCAGGAAAACTACGCTGAAAGTTCTCAAAATAATGATGAAGATGAGGATAACATCAATCCTATAATGGGAATAGATGAAAACAATACCATTTTCCTCACTCAAGAGGATCAAGAACTATTTGAAGCTCATATTAGAATCTGGTGAATCCTTTGACTACAAACAAGGTTATGAATTTGCTATAAATGAAATTCACAGTCACTATAACCTTAGAAATAAGAAAAATAATGAGTCTTCTACAAAAAAAATTCCCAAAATCAAAATAAGAAAAATGTAGAAGCCCCAAAGACAAAAGCTTTGCAAATTCTCCCAAGGGAAAATAAGAAAAACTCCAATCCTTACAGTCCTAAAAAATCAACAAGTCCCAAAATTGTTGATATTACTGATGAAGTAGCTCAATCTTCCAAAGATGCACAGAAAGCTAATACTGCTAAAGCTTCTAATTTAGTAAAAACAACAAATTTTGATCCTAGAAGGATTTCTGCTGATTCTTAGTCAGCAAATCCTAGAATAGATAATCCCAGAGCACCTGCTGATAATTATAAGTCTGATAAAACTTCTACTGCCACACAAACAGTCCCTGAAAATAAAATTAAAAGCAACAAAACTCAAGAAACTCATACAAATAATTTCAAGACAACTGAAGATAGAAATACAACTATTGAAAATCAAGAAAAACCAACTCAGATTACAGTTACTAAAGATGAATTAGTTCAAATTAGTAAATCTCAACCCTCATTCAATATTCAGTCTAAAATTGCTAAGTTAAAAATACCTATTCCCTTAACAAAATTGGTTAAAAATGAATTATACAAATCAACCATAACTGAAACTTTGAATATGAATGATGGTGAAGATGCCATTAATTTGAATGATGATCAACCAGAGTTGATTTCTGTCCCTGATGTGAATGGAAAGCATTTAGATGGATCATTCCCTCCTTTCGGGATCAGTCTTACCATCCATGATCAGATTTTACACAATGCTATGTTAGATTTAGGAGCTTCCAATAACTTAATTCCCAAAGCTATCATGAAAACTCTTAATCTAGAAATAACTAGGCCTTACAAATATTTTTTTTCATTTGATTCTATCAAAGTTAAGTGCTTAGGATTAATTAAAGACTTATGTGTGAATTTAGTTCAGTACCCTGGTAAGAGTATGGTAATGGACATTGTAGTAGCTAACATCCCACCAAAGTATGGTATGCTTCTTTCTCGCTCATGGGGAGAAAAGTTGCAGGGATCTCTACAATTGGACATGAGATATGCTACTATATCAGTGTTTGGTCAACCCAAAAAGCTATATAGGGAAACATTAATGAAATTCATGGTCAGTAGTGTTGAGAGATCCATAAATTACCCCATTTATTCTACACCAACTGACCTTGACTCTTTTATTTTATGTAACTCTGATAACAATGAAATCCAAATTAAATTTATTGATAAAAAGCCAAAACCAAACAATGAAAACATATTTCATGAGTCCCTTTGGCACTTACACTTTGATGGCTCTGTGAAAAAATCAGGAGTAGGAGCAGGAGTATGGATTACAAATATGGAAACTAAACATTCAGAAGGGCATGCCTTCAGACTCAACTTCAAATGTACCAATAACATGGCAAAGTATGAGGCACTCATTCTAGGCCTCCAGATCATCAGAAACTTATGAGGAAAAAGAATATTAATCATGGGAGATTTGGAATTAATCATAAAGAAAATAAATAGAGATTATTATTTTTATAATCCTATACTAGCCAAATACAAAGATACAGTGATAGATTTAACTGATGATTTATTGGAATGCAAGTTTGCTGCTATACCCAGAAAACAAAATGTTAAAGCACATTGTCTGGAAACTTTTGCTAGTACATGTAACTTACCATTCCACCCAACTCATAGGTACACTGTTGAGGTTAAACATAGACCAATTATCCCAGACAAACTCAAGTACTAGCAGATTTTCTCTCAAGATGAACAAATTTACTATTTCTTAAATAATGAGGAAGAATTTCAAAATTGTAAAATAGATATGGAATTTAAAATAGATTCAGATTTTGATTGTGAAATAGATAACATAAATGTACATAAGTTTGATAAACCTACTGTATTTACTCAATTTGACATAGACAGCTTAGGGAAGGTATATATTGATGAAATCATTGAAGAAGAAATTGACATGTTAGATCTAAAAGATAATTTTTTTCCTAAAGGGTTAATTCCTTTGGAAGACCTTTTTGATTCCAATGATGTACCTAAAAAGCCAAAAATGGAACCAATTAGGCCTGAAATTGAGGAATTTAACATTGGAACAGAATTAAAACCAAAAATGATTAAACTGTCTAAATCTTCACCTCCACAAGAAAAGGAAAAATACATTGATCTTTTAAAGGAATATCAAGATGTGTTTGCTTGGAGTTATGAATATCTCAAAGCTTATGACACAAACATAATCCAACAAAAAATTCCCATAAAAGATGATCAAAAACCCTTGAAACAAAAATTAAGGAGAATTAATCCTTTTTTATAACCTTTGATAGAAAAGGAAGAAAAACGCATGTATGATTCTTAGATTATTGCACCAATTAGATATTTTGATGGGTTTCAAACCTAGTTCCAAAAAGAAAGAAAACTAGAGAAATTAGGCTATGTGTCGACTTTACAAATCTTAAAAAAGTGTCTTTAAAGGATAATTACCCTTTACCAAAGATGGATCATATATTACAAAGGGTAGTAGGCTCCTCTAGAATTTCTTTGTTAGATGGTTTTTCAGGATACAACCAAATCCTAGTCCAAAAGGAAGATCGGGCTAAAACAACTTTCACCACTCCTTGGGGCACTTTCATGTATGTGAAAATTCCCTTTGTTCTGATGAATTCAGGAGCAACCTTTCAGAGAGCTATGGACATAGCATTTGCAAAGGAGATTCATGACTTCTTGGTAATTTATCTAGATGACATTACTGTATTTTCCAAATCAAATAATGAACACTTGGATCATTTGAGACAGGTCTTTATTAAATGTAGGAAATTTGACATCTCTTTAAATCCCAAGAAAACTCTCTTTGGATTAGAGGAAGGTAAGTTACTAGGACACATAATTTCCAAATAAGGTATTAGGATAGATCCTGCTAAGATAGAAGCAATTCTAAACATTCATCCACCTAGAAACATCAAAGAGTTACAAGCATTTTTAGGTAAAATTAATTTTTTGAGAAGATTTATTTCTAACTTAGTCGAAATCATCAGATAACTGAATAACATGCTTAAAAAGGACTCAATTTTAAAATGTATTGTTTTAGCCAAACAATAATTCTAATCAGTCCATATTTCAAGAAAGACTTTATAGTTTTTTCTTTTGCATCAGAGCATACCATTGCTGCAGTTTTACTGCAAAATCATGATCAATATTTTGAACAACCTATAGATCTTTTCAGTATGACCCTTAGAGATGCACCTCTGAAATATAACATAATGGATAAACAAGCCTTAGCCTTGGTTAATGCCATAAAATATTTCAGATTTTATATTCTCTATTCCCACATAATTGCCTATGTCCCTAATTCTGTAGTTAAAGACATTCTTACTCAGGATGGCCCTAATGGAAGGAGAGGTAAGTGGATTGCCACTATCCTAGAATATGACATAGAGATTAAACCAACAAAACTCATTAAAGGACAAGGATTAGCCAGATTCATGGTTGAATCCAAATGCAATGCATTAGACATAAATGTTATTGCTCAGATTGATGACCAGGAAGATATGGCGACTCCAACGATCAGTGAAACCTTTCTAGATTCACCTTGGTACTCAGATATTATCTTTGTACTTACCAACTTACAAGCTCCTCCTGGATTATCAAGGACAAAAGCCAGATTTCTTAAACTTAAAGCAATGAGATTTTGTATTTTAGATAATGTGATTTTTTGGAAAGAACAAAGTGGGATATTATTAAACTTTTTATTGAACGTAGAAGATGATAAAATTCTTGAATAATTTCATGCAGCTGACTGTGGAGGGAATTTATATTGGAAAATTACTGCAAATAATATCCTTAGAGTTGGTTTTTACTGGCCTACCTTATTTGCTGATGTTAAGAAATTTGTTACTACATGTCATAAATGTCAAGTTTTTGAAGGCAAAAAGAAATGGTTACCCTTACCCTTAAAGCCTATTTCAACTGAAATTCGATTTCAACAATGG
Source organism: Pinus albicaulis (assembly GCA_034641835.2). Taxonomy (NCBI): domain Eukaryota; kingdom Viridiplantae; phylum Streptophyta; class Pinopsida; order Pinales; family Pinaceae; genus Pinus; species Pinus albicaulis. The sequence continues at coordinate 37,803,638 of CM076584.1, forward strand.
GGTTTAGAATTCAATGGAGAAATTCACCCCCCATCCTCTGGCCAACATAAGTGAATTTTTACTGCCACAGATTACTTTACTAAGTGGATTTAAGCCATTCCTACCATACAAGCCACTGATACAATCATTATCTCTTTCATAGAAAACAACCTTTTATCAAGATTTGAATGCCCTCAGAAAATTATTATTGATAATGCAGCAACATTTAAATCTAAGAAAATGATTGCCTTCTGTCACAAGTATCATATTACCCTAGGTCACTTTACTGCATGTTACCCCCAGGGTAATGGCCTAACTGAATCCTCAAATAAAAGTCTTGTAAATATCATTAAAAAATTACTTGAAAATAAAAAAAAGACTTGGAATAAAAATTTAGTCTATGCCTTATGGGCAGATAGGCTTACTACCAAAAAATCAATTGGCACTTCCCCTTACCAAATTGTATACGGGATGGATGTTGTTTTTCCATCATCCTTAGCTGTTCTAGTAATGAAAATTATTCAAGAATCACAAGTGGAAATCAATGATATACAAAGGAGAATTAATGAAACTATTCATCTACAACAAACAAGGCAAGAATTCTATGAAAAATCTCAAGTCGTTTAGGATAGAATCAATAAATTTTTTTATAGAAGAAGTAAAGAAGAGGACTTTTACATCGGAGATCAAGTTTTAAAGTGGGATTCTAGGAGAGAGGACAAAGGTAAGCATGGGAAGTTTGATTTTCTATGGAAAGGACCTTATGTAATTTATGGATATAGGGATAAAAATGCTTTCTTTATCAAATATTTGGATGGAAAAGATATTCAAGAAGGACCAGTTAATGGTAGAATGCTCAAACACTAGTATTCCTCTGAATTAACCAATATTTAGTCCCAGTTACTTTTACATCATTGTAAATATCCATTGAAGTTTTTAGATTGGATTGGATATTTTCTTTCCAAAGTTGAAGCCCGAAGAGAAGGCCCTAAGCTTTGAAGAGTAATATGTTATAAATACGAGTTTTTGCAAAAAACAAAAGACAATTACTGGATCATCATGGTCAAAAGTGAAGGCTACTAGTCTTAGAGTTCTTGACATTTCACTAGGAAATGCCATCCCCATGTGAAGCCACTGTTAGGGTCCTATAAATATAGGATTCATAATTTTGAATTGACTTTTGATAGTCTTGTAAAATATGTACATACCTTGCTTTCTACAAGTTTGTTTCCCATACTTTGAAAAAAAAAAAAGAAGAAGGTAAAAAGTCCTAAAAGAAAGATCAAAGGACTTAAAAAATATATAGACCCAAAAAGAAAAAGGATGAAAATAAAACATGAAAGTGTGCTAGTCCAAATGCCACTACTTTTTACTTTTTGCAAATGGTTATGGCAGAGTGTCAATAAATGCCATAATCCATGTCGAGTTAAACTGTTTAAACTTGACTTGTCATGTTTTCAATTTCCATGTTTTAGATAGTGAATAAAGTTTTGTCAGACAGTTCAATCCTGACAGATCAGTAGATAGGTAGAGAATAATGAGGATCTCATCAGTTTAATCTGAGCCCTCAGATGAAATAAGGTAGAATTAGATATTTTATGGGTTCAAAAGAATAAATGTTTCAAGGTTGCAAGCCTAAATGCACCTGATAAAAGGAAGAAAAAATGCTATAGTAATGTTGGGTAGGTAGAAAGAAGTGGGAAAAAGCATGTAATATTCATCACCAAGCAAAAATCACTAATTTCCCTTCCCCAATAAGTATTATTTATTCTATACTACCAGTAAAAAAGACTCAAAGCATTTCTCTAACTTTTGTCTAGACTGGACCCAAGACTCGATGACTAGATAGTGGAAAATGTTGAGTTCTTATGATTAAAATCCCCTTCACCATTATTTAGCCCTCATTCATACATTTTAACTCATTTTCATAAGTAAAGATTCATTCTTACTTAATGAAACATAAAACCCCATTTGATTAACTTAGAAACATACAAAAACCCTCAAAAATACTTTATCCTAGGTATATTGGTGAAATGAAGAAATGAAAATCTTTGCTTTATTTATTCAGTTTACTTGGTAATTTAGTGTATTTTTGTGTATTCCATTTCAACTTGTCATATTAACTTTAGTCTTATGCTATTAATTCCCTAAAAATACCTTGTCCTATCTATATAATTTCCTTTATCTAAAATACCCCCTAAAACCCACTATTATAAAGTTTTTGGACCAAAGATATTATCCATATGTTAAAATGAAAACCCAAATAATGTGCCATTTGGTCTAAAACTAACTTTAAATAAATATCCCGCCCCCTATAGTTATTAAATCATTCAAAAGATTTAATACTATATAATAAAATAAAAGTTGCGCCAATGAGTTTTCTTTGGGCCTATCCTATGCCTTTTGAAATAGAAAAATACATCACCACCCCTCAGTTTTTTTTTCCTTAAGTCTTTTAATCTAATTAAAAATAGATTCAAAAGACTTAACCCATTGCAATTTTCCCCACATACATTCATAACCTAAAGTTTTATTGAAATTTGAATAAGGTTTGTTTCAATTTAAATAACCCCGCACTTATACATATTCCACCATAAAATATAAAGCCTCACGCTTTATATGTATATATAAGCCCCGCCTACATGCACAACCCCCTTTTTCATATGAAAACCTTGATTAAAATACATATCTTATAAAGGTTTTTATTACATTTTCAGTCGCTCGCTTATACATTAAAACCCGGTCCCACCATGCCTTTTGGCCACATCTTCCAAGTTAATCTTGGCCTTTCACTCCCATAATCCAAATCCGATGGCGCAAGATCAATATCACGCCCAAAAAATGATCGTCTGCCCAAACAAAAAATGGACGCGAAATGGGTTGTTTCACCCATTCCTCCTCCCGTGACATGGCGAAAATCTATTGGATCGTGTACGTTTCAACGAAAACCACTTACTGCCGAAAACGAACATGAAAATAGCTGCCGGTTTCACATTTTAAACTAAATCTGCTCCCGCCTGAGTTTTAACCTACAATATATGATAAATTCCAAATTAAAATAAAAGTTAAACCTTTGGAAAAACACTTATCATTTCCTTTTCATGCAATATATGCATCATTTTCCTTTGCTCCCGACGGTATTAAGCCGCTTTCAAGCATTTCTCTCTCACAACCTTAGAATTTCACCATTACAGTTTGATCAGGGGCGGCTCTCTGCTCCAGCAATCCGGACCGGTCCTCATAAATGATCTACATCTTTCAAGACCCTTTTTCAACAGTCGAATAACTTCTTTACAAGGTATTTTCTAACGATTAAAACCTGTAAAGTCAATTCTAAAACGTCAATAAATAAACGAGGACTTTAAATTAAGAGAATTCATCGAACAAAATTGCCCAAAAATGCCAAAAAGAGGCCAAACCCTGGCCAATTTTTTCCAGGAAGTTTTGTATTGCAAAAATCACGCCTTGAAGCCAATTTCCTCAAGTTTTAAGCCCCTGAAGACTAAATTTAAATATCTAAAAGGCTGAAACCTCTTAATATACCTTGAAACCCTATTTATCTATCAAACCAACTCAGAAAACCCCTGTTTTCTATTTGAGGCTATTTTTTCATCCTCAGATAAACTAAATTGAGCAAAAAGCCCAAAAGAATCCATATTTAGCATAAAATTTGTGCAATTTCTTCTCTGTTTGATATAAAAAAAAAAAAAACTCCTGCAAATAGTTTAATCTTGCAGTAGTTATCCAAAATGACTAAGAAACAGAGTACAAGCAAACCTGTTAGATCCAAAACACTTAAATTTGAAGGATCCAAAGCTCCTAAACCTACCCCAATCATCACTGCCAGATTTGCTGCAACATTGAATCCCCTCCAACCACCTGTAGTTGTTGTGGAAAGCCTCCCTTTGACTCATGTTGACTACAAAATTGTTCATCCTATTGTAGAATTCAACCTCTTGGATATACACAATTGGTGTTATGAAAAGTACCTAGACAAGGATGAAATACATATTTGGGAAACTCATTTTCCCAAATATAAGTTCCATTGACCCACCTTGGCCAAGATCTTATCAGATTATGTCAAAAATATTATGAACTAGATCAAAGGGCCATAGTCAATGCTGATAGAGAAATCCTTTTCACCATTACAACAGAATCAATAAACCAAATGCTTCAATTACAGTTTGAGCCTCAATTAGTCCCCCTGACTATAGAATATTTGACCCAGTTGTACTTAGGCCTTGACTTCCCTAATAATTTCATGATATTTCAAAACTTTATGCCTTCCCATGTTGACATTCCTAAAATAAACCCTCCTTAATCCACTGCTAAATTTCTTGAAGGGTATAGACATATTATTTCAGTGCTCTCCTTTATACTTGGATACTTTACAGATGAGCACACTGATGAGTCCATTCTAGGTTTCCTGTCAACCTTGTCTCTAGGCCAACCTCCATCAATCATATTTGAATTTTCTAGTTTCATAGCCAACAATATCCATCATCAGCTGATAAAATTACCTACTGAAGGAGTTTTTAGATACTCATCCTATCTGTTTCACTTATTTTTATTCTTTCAAGCTAATAAATTTCCTATTGCATTACAAAAGATGGACTTGGAGGGTAAGCCTCTATGCATTATCTTCTATACTTCCTTGCTCAGGAAAGAGGACAGTGATTTCACCTACATAGATTTTTCAGACCTTTTTCTACATCCAACAATGAACATTTTGTATAAAACAAAGCCGCCCAGAGTTAGTGAGGAAATAAAAAGAATCCTGGAACTTTCAGAATAGAATAAAATGGGAGATTGGTATCTCTATGAGAAGCATATAGAGTTAAGAATTTTTGGATCCAACTTATTACCTTATAAGTTGCCTAGATATATGAGCATGAGAATTTTTGAACTGGAGTATTTGACACAAATTCTCAATTCTGATTCTATTAACTTCATTGCTGCTAGAAAAAAGACTCAATTTAAGTTAAAGAATTAGGTTGGTCCCTTTATCATAAACCACAGAGAGGAAGAAAAATAAATCAAAAAGAGATTATCAGAGTTTAAATTTCAAGAAAGTTTTCCATGGAATTATGATCCTCAAGGGATCCTGAGCAGTCTAAGGGTAAAATCCAAATTGACTCCCTTCATACATGAGCTTAAACCTGAGATTGAGAAATTTTCCAACCAAGTTGAATGGCTGGAAAATACAATGATAGATACAACAAGTAATACAAAGACAATAGGTAAAATGGATACAACACAGGCTCTAGAACTTGTAAAACAACTATAGACATCAGCAAAGAGAAGTAAGGAAGATGGAGGTTATACAACAGAGACAACAACTGAGTCCAAATTCAAAATAATCTATAACAAGAGGCTTAAACTCAGTTCACTTGACAAGGAAAATGTAACCATTGATGTTGATGAGACAGAAGCTCCAGTAACCAATGATGATATAGCCACAACTATAATCAATGAAACCCTTATAGAAATAGAAAAGGAATCAACTGAAAATAAAAATGATACATAGATGATTAAGAAGAAGCATAACATGGAGACCTCTTCCTCACAATCAACCGAGGAAAAGGACTTGGACATCAAGGAGAAATACAAGCAGATTAAGCAGAAGAATGAGGAGATCAAAACATAGATATATTCTCAATTCCTCAAATAGAAGCTTGGAAATCAAAATAGGGTATTGTCAGCCTTTGATTATTCTAGTAACAAGATGATCATGTCATTTCTACAACCTACTACCTCCACTCCTAAAACAACAACATATTATAAGAAGGTGGACCTTGAGGTTGATACATAAACTGTCCATGAGCTAGATCAAAATAAATTTCACAGAGAAATCTTAGAGATGCTTTATTATACAGTAGAAACCAAGGCAGTGAGTGCAAATAAGCTACATAAAACCATCATTAGTATGCAGGATCAAATGAAGATAGACAAGGCATCTTTATATGCCAAGGATCAAAGGATTAAATCCTTAGAGGAATTAGTTTTACAGGTGGGATATGATCCCTCAAACATTCAAGTAGCAGAACTATTGATAAAGAAAAAGAACGATGACATAGCAACTTTGAGGAAACAGCTCAAGATTCCTCAAAGTGAGCATCCACAAACCAAGGAAATCCTTCAAGATCGGAGTGAGAAAGAAGAAATGATGAAGCTCATTCTTAAACTGACTGCTGAAATCAAAGAGATGGAGACCCAAATGGACCACCTTGTCAAAGAAAAAGAGATTGTAAAGGAACATGAAACTCCTATAATTCCTACAGTTATTCCAGTAATAACTACAGGATTTCCCTCCACTTTAGGAGAGAAACTAGCACCAAAAGAAACACTAGCAATTGCAGTGCAAGTGATTTCAGCTACTACTTCAACAACAGACTCTTCTACTACACATGTTCAACAAACAGATGAAGCAAGCCAGATTGTTAAAGCTATGGAAGAAATGTCTTTGAAAACCAATGAAATCAACAGCCTAAAGAATATTATTGATAATATTGAAGCTACAAACAAGGCAACACTGATAACTTCTAAAAACCATGAACAAAACACAATCAAATTGGGAGAACAAATCAAAATATTACAAAAAGGGTTAAATTTCACTGAGTAGATTTCATACATAAAGAATCATCTATGGACAAACATAATTGAAGCCATTCACACTCAATGACCTTGAATTCAGGTTATATATGAGCAGAGAGATTTATTATTAGCAGCTCAGGTAGAGATTCAAAAGACCAAGGATGAGTTAATTGATAAGCCTGCTTAGGCTTTAAAACTCGTCACATTATTGAACAGCAAGAATAGGGCAGAACTGGAGGAATTACAGGTATTAGACAGAACAGAAACAATCTTACAGATTAAAAAGGTTGTAACTAAGAAGAATTTGATGAACAATCTGGAAGAGACATGTGAATCAATGAACATTTCCGTAACAAAGTTTATGGTAAAATACACAAACTTAAGACAGAGGGGCCTGCCATACATCCATGTTTTTAATGAAAAACTAATTTCCCTGAAAGATTATGATAAAAATATCAAGGAATTTGCTAAGGAGCAAGTCAAAAAACCATTAACACAAGGCACTCCCATAGGAAAAGTCCTCCTTCAGCATTTTGAAGATCTGTTCTTTTTACAACATGGGATTAAACATCTCTTTGTTTTCAAGCCCACTTTTGCTAAATACATAGAGGCTGATGAAAATTTCAGGAAGTTGAAGAATGTTCAAATTCCCAAGGTAGAACAGTGGAATGAATTCACTGACTTGATGTAACAATAAGAGGTTAAACGGTGAAGGAAGATTACCATGAAAAACAGTAAAATAAAAATACAATCTGCTGATTTTACTGCAAAAGACATATTTTTACAGTAGTAAATAGTGATCTAATAGTCAAAGTGTATCAGCGTTAAAGAGTATCAGGTAAATAGTATCAGATGAAAGAGTGTCAACGAAGGCAAGTCAAAAGCCTGATATTTTCTACCATCTAGCAAGCAATACAACTAGTCAATCAAAATATCCTTGTTAGATAAAACAGTTCTATTTATTTTGGATAAGAGGATGGCTTGTTGATTTGTTAAGCAACTGTCCCTCTTATTATGTAAAGATATTTTTTTTTCCTTAAGATATTCCTAGATTTCTCCTCGGATATTTGTAATTACATTTTGTATAAATACTTCTACATTAGAAGTATTCAGCGTGGAATAAAATTGTTGGACTTATTATAGACATTTTTGTTGAACATTGGACGCTATTGTGTGTTTGAATTCGAAGTAGCAGAGTGGAAAAGCTGGCTGGAATCATAATTCAGGATCCCTGTGATAAGCTGATGAGTGAATTAATTTCTACTTGTAACTGTTTCCTTTTCTAAGTTTCATGCATTCATTTTATGTTTGTTCTGTATGAATGTTAAACTAGGAGCATTACTATAGGATTAGTCAAGTGCTCCTTGTCTTTAACTAGTTTCCATTTTAATGTTTTCTTCTGATTTCTGGTGCCAGGAAACCTTAATTTCTCCTTCTCCCATTTGACCTTTGCCTTCTTCTTCCATTTTCTGGATCAAAGGATCCTTAAGTGCCCTTTATCCCAATCATACCACCTCACAAAAAACCACTTTCCCAAATCTCTGAGGGTTATCTATCTTTCCCTGAATATATTTGTACATTTTTGGCCTTGATTTCTAGTGTTGCTAGCTTGATTTAGACCCCATAGCCCAATGGACAAGTACACTTCTCTCTATCTTACCTCCAAGTGATTTTTTCCCACCAAAACCTTTAAACCAAAACCAAATTGTACTTTCATAACTAGCCTAATATTTACAAATTAAAACAAAGTTAAAGTTTAAAGAGAGAACCCTCTTTGAAGCCTAGGAGGGCTAGATCCTAGAGTTTGAAGTAGGTTTGTGGTTACCTCGAACTATTTCTTCCTTGAACCTGGAGAAATTACTGAATGATAACAGGGTTAAAATATTGTGCAAGAGAAAATTTCTTTGCCCCACGAAACTGCCTTGAGTGGTTCAGAGGAGTGACGACATCACCTCCTCTGGTGGGTCATCTTTCTCCTTCGCTGCTCAAAAATGTTGTCGCCGGAATGATGGTTGCTGCTATGTGATCAATTCAAATCAAATGGTTGGTGGAGGACGCATTGCGGTAGGTGCTGGGTTGAATGCTTTGTTTCTTGCCAAACAAAAAGCTGAAACTTTCTACTACTGTTATCTTTCGATCCCATCAAAAAATAATTTTGTCATCTTTCTGCTTCTTCCTGCATCCTTCTCCATCAGATTTTAATTCTTCCATCTTTCTGCTATATGCGGGCAGTTGGAATTAATATTCCAACACTCCCCCTTAATTACAACTGTTGTTCTCTTTCATGCTCGGATATTTTCTGAGATAGTTAAAACTTTTCTGGGTTAATGGCTTTATGAGGATATCAACAATTTTTTCCTCTGTTCTGTAGTGCTACAAAACAATCTCACCATTATTAACCAGTTCTCTTATAAAATGAAATTTTGCATCAATATGATTTGTTCTCTTATGGAAGACATAATTATTTGATAAAGCTATCACTGAGCTATTATCATAATAAATTATTGTTCCTTTGCCCTATTCATGACATAAATCTCTGAGCATTCTTCTCATCCATACTGCTTAGCATGCTGCTGCTGTTACTGCCACATATTATGCCTCTGCTGTTGATAAAGAAACTATTGGTTGCTTCTTGGAGGCCCATGAAATGGCCCCCGATCCCAAATGAAACACATATCCAGATGTGCTCTTCCTGTCATCTACACTTCCAGCCCAATCACTATCAGTATAACCAATCAATTTAAAATTTTCTGAAGTGGTGTATTCAATTCCTTACCTCTTTGTTCCTTTCACATACCTCAGAATTATTTTTTCTTCTTTCCAATGTGCCTCCTTTGGCCTTTCCATAAATATGGAAATTAAACTTACAACATGCATAATATCTGGCCTAGTTGCATCCAAATACATAAGGCTTCCAACTATACTTTTATACAAACTTGGATCAAAGTCCTTGCTACTGTCTTCTTTGCCCAATTTTATCCCCATGACAGTTGGAGTTACGGCTGCCTTTTTGTCCTGCATGTTGAATCTTTTCAACACTTCTTCAACATATTTTTCTTGGGAAATAAAAATACGATTTTCATTTTTCCCTAATTCTATTCCAAGAAAACATCTCAAAAAACCCAAATTAGTCATTTCAAATTCACTCTTCATGACTTCTTTAAAATCAGCAATGAGAGAAACTTCATTGCCAGTAAATATTAAATCATCTACATATAAAAAAACAATAAGAATATTACTATCATTTTCTTTTACGTAGAGTGTGGGTCCTCCATCAAATTTCTCAAATCCATTTTCAGTCAGGTAAGCATCTATCCTGCTGTACCATGCTCTTGGTGCTCGCTTCAGCCCATAAAGAGCTTTCTTCAACTTGCATACTTTGTGCTCTTGGCCTTCAATCTCATAGCGTGGAGGTTGTTTAAAATATACCTCTTCTTTCAACACTCCATTCAGGAATGCAGATTTCGCGTCCATTTGGTAAACCTTCCATTTAATTTGTGCTGCTATGGAAAACATTGTTCCCACTATTTCCATCCTTGCAACCGGTGCAAAATTTTCCTCATAATCTCTTCCTTGTTGCTGCTTATAGCCTTTGACAACAAGTCTTGATTTGTGCCTTTGAATCTTGCCTTCAGCATTGCTCTTGGTCTTATAGACCCATTTTACTCCAATGACTTCTTTACCTTTAGGGAGGTCCACTAACTCCCATGTATTACTCTTTTCTATTGCACCAATCTCTTCGTTCATTGCTTCAATCCATTTTTATTCTTTTACAACTTCTTCAAAATGAATTTGGTCATGAACATGACAATACAAAGAAAATAAAGGGTTCATACCAACATTATCATTTACCTCTCCTTGTTCATAATTCTCATTCAGATTTCTGAATCTCGGTCTTCTTGGTGTACTTGGAGTTCCACTTGAACTTGAGGGAGTTTCAGTTCCTTGTGGTGTACTTGGAGAGGCACTTCCTTGATTTCTCAAGGTTGTTCTATTTCTAGCTTGTGGTGTGGTTTGTTGTGCTTATGGTGGTGGAGGAGGAGCCACCAAGGAGGGATTATTTGCTGATGTCCCTTCCTCTTGTTCTTCGTGAGACATTTCTTCACATTCACTATTTTCTCTACGCTCCCATCCCAAGTTTCTTCTTCAATAAACTGCACATCTATGCTTATCATTACTTTCTTGGTGGATGGATTATAGAGTTTGTATGCCTTGGACTCATCACTGTATCCAAAAAAGATAGACTTCTCCCCCTTGCTGTCAATCTTATATCTCTACTGATCTGCGACATCTACATAAGTCACACATCCAAAAAATTTCATGTGAGTGACAAACTACTTTGTTCCACTCCATTATTCTTCCGGAACTCTGTTCATGACATCTTTGGTTGAGAATCTATTCAAGATATACACTGCACAATTGAAAGCTTTAGCCCAATACTCATTTGGCAAATGTTTTTCCTTCAACATAATTCTGACCATGTCCATGATGGTCCTATTCTTCCTTTCTGCAACACTGTTTTGCTGTGGTGTGTACCTTGTGGTAAACTACTTATGTATTCTATTCTCCCTACAAAAACGTAGGAACTCTTTGGAGATGTTTTCTACACCTTTGTCAGTTCTTAGCACTTTGATGTAGTGCCCACTCTGCTTCTCAACAAAAGCTTTGAAGTGGCAGAACTGTTCAAACACTTCACTCTTTTGTTTCAAGAAATGCACCCATGTCTTTCTAGTGTAATCATCTATGAATGTCAAAACATATTTGCTACCAGCTAAAGATGGTGTTTGCATTGGTCCACAGAAATCAGAATGGAAAATTTCTAAGGGTTCCTTTTCCCTTATGCTCTTTCCTACTGGAAATACTTCTCTATGTTGTTTTCCCAAGATGTAGCCTTCACAAAGGTTGTCTGGTTTCTCAATCAGTGGTAATCCTTTTACCATTCCCTTTCTGTGAAACAATTTCAGGCCTCCGAAATTGAGATGTCCAAATCTCAAGTGCCATAACCAGTTTTCATCTTTCACTTCCTCTTGAAATGTAATATTCCTACTTAGCCTAAGCTAAGAGGAATATTCATTTTTGTTTTACTTTCTATTGCATGAATAAATGAATAAAGGAGGACATGTAAAACTCCTGAAAACACTGAATAAATCAATGCCCATGTGAACAAAGATAAATCAGGGCCATGTAAATAAATCACTTGCAGGTGTGAAATGGGTTTGAGCTGTGAGACTAGGTCAACCTTGACCAAATCTAGAGTGTTGTCTAGGTTCAATGTATCTCATGAAGGGACAATGCAGTTCTAGAAGGAGGCCCCTCATGTGAAAGGAGTTAACTCATCAAGGTGGTTTAGGGTTTGCAAAGGCTTTCATATTATAAAAGGAAGGGGAAGACAACAAGAGAAGGTTTTTTATTGATTATATTTTTGAGTATCTTGTCTGCTTAGACAAATACTATTCTCTTTTGTTTAGTAGAGAATTGCACTGCTTAGCACTTGGAGTTCCTATGCAGGGATTTCACCTCTTCCTTTGAGGATTCTTGGAGGAGTATTTGCTGATTTGATCCAATATCAAGCTTGAGGCCAAGCTATACTTCCAATTTCAGTGCAGACCCAGTGAGGGTTTGTCTGCTTTTGCAAGCTGCAACAAGTGGGATTCTAGATCTGCAGAGAACTAGCTTGTTTTGGGAGCCTCTTCTCATGGAGTGTGTCTTTTAACCTCCTGGAAGAGTGCCTCTCCTGTTTGTGCTTCAGATCTGTATCTTAGCAGTTGGCCATCTAAGTTATTCAAGCTACATCTTAGTTTTTATTGAGGAACTGCGTTATTCTCATATGAGATTCTTCAGGTTGTTTTGATCCCAATTTTGATGAGAGATCTCTGGTGCTGGGCTTTTCCTTTCACTTTGGTGATCCATGGATTAGCTTGCTGATCCATGTTTTGTTTAGATCTGATCTATTGTAATGTAAATTCATATTCATAAATTACTTCAGAATTTTACAAATCTGCAACTTAAAACTTAGATCTACTCTTATTTATGCATGATTTGATCAAAACCCCAAGGGGATCTTGTAAATAAGACTATCTAGTTTCCAGATCTAAAATGGATCTAATGTTTTGTCCACAGATCTGTCCTAGATCTGAGTTATAATATTCAGTTCCTGCAGCTCCTCAAAATAACATTGTTGAGCCATTTTGGCAGTTTCTATATATGTTGCAACCTTCTTTCTGAATATTTCTTGCTCTATTGTATCATGTATTCTACTGTACATTGAAAGAGCTTCATTGTAATTCTGATTTGTTGTTGCATAATCATAAGTTAATCATATTTGATGGCCTCCTACTCATACTTTCCAAAACTGCGTTATTTTTTAATCAGTTTTTTGTGCATAGTTGCAGCCCCTCTAGTAGGGTGTTTTTCAGCTAGACTAGGTGGTGGGAGATCTATTTACCACACCTAGTTTGATTTGTTTTTTCTCCCCCTCTGGATCTAGACCCCAAATCTGCTGAACTAAGGGATTTAAGGGTTGTAAACTCATTTATGTACATTAATCTCACAGGAGTGCGTTATTTCAGCAGGCTTGCTGTGCTATTCCAGATTTGGAATACTACAATGATATCAAAGATCCTTTCTTGGCATAGCCTGTGATTTCCTTGGAGCATCACAGCCATGTTGCATTCAGAAGAAAATGAACCTCTTACCGAGAGGGAGAAGAGGTATCAAAATAGAAGTCATAAGAAGTATGATTATACTACTGATGATCAAGACAAGGATAAAGCCCCTGAGACTGCAAGTGACAAATAAGGAGAAGAGTTTGCAAGACTCTTTTGGTGGCCATGTAAGATCTTTCCAAGGATATCAAAGAGATGAATATGTACAGAATGAGGGAATCTCCTGGGAGATTTCATCTAGGGGAAAGATTTGACATGTCTCATCACGGGACTGGTCAACCAGTGAACCAGCCACAAGTCCCACAAGCTTCACAATGCTCCACTATGCCTAACTTCTTGGCTGTGGAGAATGAAGGACCACAAGAGAAAGCTTCCCTTGAAGATTACTTTGTGGAGTATGATTCTCAGAGTTAGATATTCAAGGATCACTTGAGTTTCCAAGATTTTTTTCACCTCAACGATAGAAGAAGACCAAGGCATCAGTATAGAGATGGTGGGTTATTTCATAATCAGGATAGACACCACTCTATGGGAAGATTCTTTTTGCCCAAATTTTATGGATCATCCTCCAATTCTGCCAAGGCATGGTTAGAAAATCTAGATATTTACTTTCAATTGAACAAAGTCTCTGAGATTAAAGCCATTAACATTGCAGCTTTGCACTTTGAAGGTGAAGCACACAATTGGTGGTTCCATGGGTTGTCTACATTGGGACATATCAATGTGACTACCATTTCTAATTTTACTAGAAGACTGGTGGAGAGTTTTGACGGGAAGGATCCTGAAGCACCCTTCATAAGCCTTGGAAAGTTGAAGCAATCAAGGGATGCAGAGACTTATATCTCTGGGTTCTGAGATTATCAATCATGGTCCCTGATCTATCTGTAGCAAGGAGAGTCTACATGTTCATCGATGACCTGGAGGAACCTTTGCATGGGTTGGTTAAATATACCAATCCCATCACTTTGCATGATGCCATTGATAGGGATAGAGACCTCCAAGATGCCTTGCCAAAAGCAAAGGAAACTTTCCAGAGCAAGGCCCCTCACTTTTCTAAGGGGAAGGAAGGAAAAGTTGCTCCTCCCAAGGAGAGCTCTTTGAAGAAGCCTCTTGATATTGATCTTAGGAGGGAATTGAGGAAAAAAAAATTGTGTTTCACTTTCCAAGAGTCATGGGCACCGGGACATAGATGTGCTGCTGGGAAAGCACACTACATAGAACTCTTCTCATATTTTGAGGAGGAAGATGAAGATGATGAACCCAGGAGGGGTCACAGCACTGATGATGATGAGGAAGATAAAACACCCTCCAGAGATGGGAAGGGAGCCTTTGCTCCAATAAGTGGGACTCTTGCCTCCTTGAGAGGAGTGCCTAAGTACTTGAACCTAAGAGTACAAGGTTCAGTCATGAATCAGAGAGTATCTGTCTTGATTGACAGTGGGGCAATCCACAAGTTTATTGATGCTCATCTTGTGGAAAAGAGAGCAATCCCCACTGATAATTTTGAGGGATTTTTTGTTTTGGTCCCAGGAGATAGGACCATGTAATGCATGCAATATGTTCCATCACTCTATGTCACTATGGGATCCTACACTCTGGTAGATCACTTCTTTGTAGTTGACATACCAGACACCAACATCATTTTGGGTGTCCAATGGTTGATTACCTTGGGGAAGGTTACCACTGATTGGAAAGCTTTGCAGATGGAGTGGGTGGACTTGAAGAGTGGGAAACCACAAATTATCCAAGGCATGCACACTTATCCTTCACCTAGTACTTCCACACAAACAACAGAGATGGATTTGCGCAGTGGAAGCACAGATCTCACAGTCCTTTCTCTCATGTTCATGAGGATGCTGCAAGGGACATTATTATCTAATGGAAAGCCACCTGGAATGCCATCAGATTCATATATTGTGGGGAAGGCTCCACAAAGTGCTGCTCCAAATCTAGATCAAGGAAGGATTGGAGCAATGAGAGACCAAGTCACAGTGTTGGAGGGCTTGGGATAGCCCAAGTATGAGGGAGATCTTCTTCCTACATCACTATCTCCCTCTCTCTTTTCTGAATCTGCGTTATGGGAGGAGAAGAATGGGAGGATCAGCCTTCCAACAAATTTTTTTGGCATGTGTAATGTCAAAAAGGAGATCAACAACATGACAATCACTTCCATGGATGTATCAGCAGCACTATCATTGTTGAGCAATGTGGATCTTTATTGGAAATCTCAATTGCTTGTAGAATATTCCAAAGATCTCCACACAGGTATGATATTATATGGCATGCAACAAGAGGAGGGCTACTTAGTCCAAGGGGGAGTCATCTATTATCATGGTAAGGTATTCTTGGCTAGAGCTTCCAAGCTCAAGCAGAAGATCCTACAAGGAGCACATGAAGAATTATTCCTCAGCCATATGTATTCAATGAAGATCTATACCTTGATCATGAGGAGTTTTGATTGGGAAAGCATGAGAGAGGAATTACATCAGAAATTTCAAGAGTGCATTAGCTATGGAGAATTGGGGCAGCCAATGGACTCTTTTCAAGAGTTAGCTCAGCTAGCTCTTCCTTTGCTTGAAAGGAGGAAAATTCTCATGCACAATTCCATGTGTATGAAGGACTATGATGGTAAAAAGACTGATCATGCCAAGAAAGTTGTATTTTTTGATTTGTCACATTATTTTACCATGTTTTTGCAACCTATGACTCCTAAAGGGGGTGAGATATCATGTGGATCTCATAGCTTTTTGGGGGCCAATAGAAATTCTGAACTTGGCCACTACCTTGCTATGCAAAGGGAGATTCCTTTTCATGATGGGTGCTTCCAAAAGGCACCAAACTTATGTAACATCTTCAGCCATGTTAAGGTGACTCATGGAGAAAATGTGTGGTGGGAATGCCACTTGCCACACCTGTATCTAATGAAGACAAGAGGTGCATTGCGCTGGCATCACATGTGCGATTTTGACCCACCTCCTCAAGTTCAGATTTCAGTTTGCATATATGTAGTCTTGATTCCATACTTGGATGATATAGTTGTATTGTTTATGGGGTTGTATGGATAGAGGATGGGAAGTGTGTATGTACCACATGGTTTAGAACTTCTACCTTTACTTCATGATACATTTTTTAGATGTAGTATCACTTCAGCCATGTTTATTTCTATTGAGTTTTTCACTCCTAGTGGGATGGAATATGCACATATTATGTTGACCTTGGGGGAAAAATTCATGATGTATTAGCTTGTTGAGTACTTGGCTTATGATGAGGGCTTGATCCTTGATGATTCCATCAATGGAGGAGGATAAGTGCTACAGATCTTACCCTATCAGTTGCTTGAGGAAAAGAAACATTTTGGAGGGGAGGACTGTAATATTCCTACTTAGCCTAAGCTAAGAGGAATATTCATTTTTGTTTTAATTCCTATTGCATGAATAAATGAATAAAGGAGGACATGGAAAACTCTTGAAAAGACTGAATAAATCAATGCCCATGTGAACAAAGATAAATTAGGGCCATGTAAATAAATCACTTGCAGGTGTGAAAGGGGTTTGAGCTGTGAGACTGGGTCAACCTTGACCAAATCTACAGTGTTGTCTAGGTTCAATGCATCTCATGAAGGGACAATGCAGTTATAGAAGGAGGCCCCTCATGTGAAAGGAGCTAACTCATCAATGTGGTTTAGGGTTTGCAAAGGCTTTCATCTTATAAAAGGAAGGGGAAGGTAGCAAGAGAATGTTTTTGATTGATTATATTTATGAGTATCTTGTTTTCTTAGAAAAATACTATTCTCTGTTGTTTAGTAGAGAATTGTGTTGCTTAGCACTTGGAGTTCCTATGTAGGGATTTCACCTCTTCCTTTAAGGATTCTTGGAGGAGTATTTTTTTATTTGATCCACTATCAGGCTTGAGGCCAAGATCTACTTCCAATTTCAGTGCAGATCCAGTGAGGGTTTGTCTGATTTTGCAAGCTGCAACAAGTGGGATTCTAGATCTGCATAGATCTAGCTTGTTTTGGGAGCCTCTTCTCATGGAGTGTGTCTTTTAACCTATTGGAAGAGTGACTCTCCTGTTTGTGATTCAGATCTATATCTTGGCAGCTGGCCATCTATGTTATTCAAGCTACAACCTAGTTTTCATTAAGGAACTATGTTATTCTCATATAAGATTCTTCAGGGTGTTTTGATCCCAATTTTGATGAGAGATATCTGGTGCTGGGCTTTTCCTTTCACTTTGGTGATCCATGGATTAGATTGATGATCCATGTTATATTTAGATTTGATCTATTGTAATGTAAATTCACATTCAGAAATTATTGCAACATTTTACAGATCTGCAACTTAAAACTCATATCTACTCTTGTTTATGCATGATTTGATCAAAACCCCAAGGGGATCTTGTAAATAAGACTATCTAGTTTCCAGTTATGAAATGGATCTGATTTTTTGTCCACAGATCTATCCTAGATTTGATTTGTAGTATTCAGCTACTACAGCTCCTCAAAATAACGTTGTTGAGCCATTTTGGCAGTTTCTATATATGTTGCAGCCTTCTTTCTGAAGATTTCTTGCTCTATTGTCTCATGTATTCTACTATATATTGAAATAGCTTCATTGTAATTATGATTTTCTGCTGCATACTCATAAGTTAATCATATTTTATGGCCTCCTTCTCATACTGTCCAAGACTTCATTATTTCTGAAGCAGTTTGTTATGCATAGCTGCAGGCCCTCTAGTAGGGTGTTTTTTAGCTAGACAAGGTGGTGGGAGATCTGTTTACCACACCTAGTTTGATTTGTTTTTGCTCCCCCTCTAGATCTAGACCCCAGATCTACTTATCTAAGGGATCCAAGGGTTGTAAAATTATTTTTGTACATAAATCTCCCAGGAGTGCTTTATTTCAGAAGGCTTGTTGTGCTATTCCAGATTTGGAATACATCATGAAAGACCTCTTGTGTTACAGCTGCTACATTTCTTCTTTTATTCAAGTCTATTTTGAGCTTGAGAGGAAACATCCTATTGCTTTTCATCTGCACCTCTACAATGAATTTCTTGCTTGGATTTATGTCCATGATTGTGCACACATAGTCCTTAAAGAATACATTGTAGCCCTTGTTTATGAGCTGTCCAATGCTCAAAATATTACATTTCAAGCCAGACACATAATATAAATCTAGAGCAAACTTATGTTCTCCTTTTCTTGTCTGGATACTTACTCTTCCATTTCCCATGACAGAGACCTTACTATCAGTCCCTATTGTTACTTCAGATTTAACATTTTTATCTAGATTGGAAAACATTGCTATGTTACTACAACTTGAGTCTAATAAGCATACATCATCTTGTCTATCTTGTTCTACATTACATGTTAACAACACATTATTATGGTTCTTTTCTTCTTTTGTAAAATTAGCATTCTTCCTATTATTCATGTCATTTTTCTTTTTCCTTCATTCATTGGCATAGTGCCCATATTTATTGCAACAATGAAATTGGACTTGGGATTTATCATACCTTTGTCCATGAGCTTGATGTTGGCTTGAGCCTTCATTTTGGTTCTAATTGCTTCCCCTTCCACTCAAACTTGCAGGGTTGTTTCTTCCACCTCTTTATGGGTTTCTTCCTGTTCCTCGGTTGTTTTCTCTACCTTGACCTCTGCCTTAGCCAAAAGACATTTGAGTCTTGAAATCTTGTTCCAATGAGGAATCTTTTCCTCTATTCAGTTTGTGTTCATGAGACATCAGGGATGCACTAAGCTCATCCACTATAA
Source organism: Pinus albicaulis (assembly GCA_034641835.2). Taxonomy (NCBI): domain Eukaryota; kingdom Viridiplantae; phylum Streptophyta; class Pinopsida; order Pinales; family Pinaceae; genus Pinus; species Pinus albicaulis. Next base: position 37,822,646 of record CM076584.1, read on the forward strand.
ATAGTGAGAGATCCTTTGTCTCTTCTATTGCCACTACTATGGCATCAAATCTTGAGGGTAGAATTCTCAAGATTTTCTCCACTATTCTTCTTTCTTCAAGTGCCTCTCCATGAGACCTTATCTGGGTAACCAACTCAATAACATGATTGAAGAATGAATCTATAGTTTCAGACTCTTTCATATAGAGAGCTTCAAAATATCTCCTTAACATTTGCAACTTTGATGTCTTCACCTTCTCCATGCCTTGATAGGTTGTTTTGAGAATATCCCACACCTCCTTAGACTTTTTTGCTACTGCAATCCTTGGGAAAATAATCTCGTGCACTGATTATCTCTTAACAAGTCTCTTTCTTCTGCTGTCAAAGTAGCCAACGCTGTTGTGTCTTATAGCCCTAGGTAGCCATTCTCAACTAGCTCCCATATGTCCTATGAAGCAAACAAGGCTCTCATCATGATTGCCCAATATTCATGGTTCTTCCCATTAAACTGTGGAATTTGGGGATTCGTCAAGCTAGTGCCTACTGTTGCCATCGTAACTATGCAAACACGACAGTTTTCTTGACTGTGTTAAAAAAACAAACGAAACAATCAAAATCTTTTGACTGTGTAAACAAATAGACGCTTTCTCTCTGCTAGAGAAATCCACTTCAAAAACCTTCTTACAACTTCTGCAGTGAAGAGCGATCTCTGCTTCGTTCACTGAGCGCCTAGACTAGCTCTGATATCGTGTTGGAAATTTCTGATAATTTCGAACACACAGAGGAAATAAAATTTCCTCAACTCAACACATAGATTTAATACAAATTGTGGACAGAAAGATGGCATAAACACTCTATTTGATTAAAAAAAATTTATGTTACAAAATAAAAGTCTTCAAAACGAAGTTCTGGATTACAATGGAAATATTTTGGCTGCTTCAGACACACAACGCTTCAAAAATTGCTCTCTGTCTCTCTATTTTTTCTTTTCTACCTTCGGGCAAGAAATTACATTACATAGTTCACTAAAATGCGCACGACATATTACATTATATATGTATATATATTATAAATATTTCATATTTATAATATATATATTAAAATATATATAACTAAAGTTTTAAAACATAAAATGTTTCGCGGTAAAAAAAAGATTTAACCCAAAGTTAAAACTTTAAAACATAATGCGGAAAATAAAAAATTAAATCAAAACATTTCAAACTTCATACGTTCGTTATTCAATGGGGTCAAAATATTGTGCAAGAGAAAATTTCTTTGCCCCATAGAATTGACTTGAGTTGTTCAGAGGAGTGATGACATCACCTCCTCCAGTGGGTCATCTTCCTCCTTCGCTGCTCACAAAGGATGCCACCAGAATGATGGTTGATATTGTGCGATCAATTCAAATCAAATGGTTGGTGTAGGATTCATTGCAGTAGGTGCTAGGTTGAATGCTCGGTTTCTTGCCAAACAAAAAACCGAAACTTTCTGCTGTTGTTGTCTTTCGATCCCATCAAAAATTAATTTTTCCATCTTTCTAATTCTGCCTGTGTCCTTCTCCATCAGAGTTTAATTATTCCGTCCTTCTACTGTCTACAGGCAGTTGGAATTAATATTCCAACAATAATGGGAAAATATCACTCCTATAATCTAAATCTATATTTAGGAAATAATTTAATAGTCAAAGTGTGTAGACAATTTGGTAATGTAACCAGCTAGCTTCTACAAAGAAAAAAAAGAATAACAATATATGGGAAGCTCACTTCTATGACAATATATACTTGGTAAAATTCAGACAATGCCATTCCACTCCACTCTTTGATTAAAGATTTTAAAGACTAGTAAACAAATATAATAAGAAGTTATGACATCCTGGGTGTCAAAGATTACAAAAATGTGATGTTATTATATTCCTACAAATACGAAAAATATTTGACAAATATAATTTCCATCGACCCTAACAACTAACACACAGAGGGAATTGATGATCAGATCCACCAAGTGCAGCGAATGGACCATTTTCAAGGCTTGGGACGTGTATACATATAATCGATATCTTCATATATTTCACTTTCCTCATTGGTTTATTTCCACTCATCTTCATTAAACTTTGAATGCACCCTATTCTTTCTAGCTAGAGCTTGGCCCTAGAATTCTGATATCTTATGATCTTCATCCTGCAGCACCAAGTTCTGTAAGTTCCACTTCAAACTGAAATTCAAGAAACAAATTCATAGATATGAGTTTTGATAATTTATGTCTTACTTTTGTGGGAGTGTTTTTGATGGATTTTTCCTTATAATTGGAAACCCAAACTTCACTCTTTTCTGCAATTAAAATAAAGTTAGAACAAACTTCACTTTTCTCTGCAATTAAAATAAATTTACAACAATGTATATTCTAGAAATACTTTGGAATCAGACCATAAACAATATTTTAGAATCAAAGGAAAAATCACTTCTTCAAATTCAAAAAATATTTCCTAGATATGATAAAAATTACTCTAAAAATAAATTTCAAGATAATGTCATAGACCAAATGCTCAGTGCCTCTGATACCTTGCGATAGTAATCACAAGGTGATTGAGTGGCAAGTCAATAATGATATCACCATACCCAACACCAGAAACTTCGCCATATAGAAAACTGATATGATATTGCTCTTGATAATCAACTCTGAAGATCACTGAACAATATAAATGTCTACAATGGATGCAAGGAGAAGTTATATATATAGGGCAGTTCACATATTTTTTGTCGTGATCGTGATCAATAGTCAAACATTGAGAACATACACATCTATTTCGACATTAAAAGTGTACCTTTGTCGACTTTATAACACGTAAATTTGTGGAGTGGCCTCGAATTTATACCCTTTTCATAGATAGTTGAAATTTTGACATGCTTCATACAAACCATAATAATATTTCAAACCCCATTACTCTCCCATCGGTATTATTTGGTCATGTATGTGCATCAGAGGCATTTAAATTGCATCCTATTGAAATAGCAAAGTCAACCAATAATTAGGGTAGGAAGGTGTGTGAAGACAAATTGGCAAAAACAATTGTCAATCTCCATTAAACTCTTGGTAAATTCACAACTTGGGTAGTTTTTGGTAAGATTCATGAGTAAGCTTCCCTTCATTCATTGCCATTAAGGGAAAAATTATTATGTTACAGGATTTATGAAGGATAAATTATAATGACAATTCATCGCTGTTGTGGTGGATTCGACACATGGGTGTACGAAATCACACAAGCTTAGAGAGTGTGGTCTACTCTCTAAACTATTGGTAATAGGAAGTATGTGGGGGGAGCTCAAAATCATAAAACTTAAATGAAATAATATGTTGAAGTATGCTCTGGTTAAAAAACTAAAACTAAAAACACAAAAGAAGCTATATAGAGAGTTCCAAATAGTAATAATGCAAATGATGGCTTGATGGCCTCTTCTTATTAAATGTTCGAAATAAAAGAAAATCTTACCCACTTTCCAAAGGGCACCTAGACAATGGCTCTAGGTCCCGATGAAAGGATGTTTGTCTTTCAAGTTCTGCCTCTGATGCAGTCTAACTCTCTCTCTCTGCTGTCGTGGACTAAGATGTTGGGTGGCCAACTATCGAGTCCTCTTTAGCTCCATCTCCGGGTCACACACAATGCTGGTGTTTCTTGGGAAACTTTGGCCAGCATAACCTTGTGATCACCATTTGTTTATCTCTTGCTGGGTTTATATAGGTGAGCTTCAAATCCTCCTTCCCTCCCTTGGTACATGATGGATGGTGACCCAAGGGAGAGGTGTGATTCCATTGTGTGCTCAAATATTCTTTTGTGTGCTCACATAATGTCTAAGGAGGCGCTGGTGGGTGTCCTTAGGTGGCTTTCACATAAGGAGTAACTATCCTTTTTGTTGTGCTCCCGGAAAGTGACTTTTTTCCATTTCTAGGAATTCACACTTATTGGGAAAAAGGGCATGCAAAAGGCACTCTTCTCGAAGGAAAAAGCACACATTTGAGCATTTATGACTAGTTCAAATCTGATTTTCTCAAAACCTTAGAGATTTTAAATACTTCTTGATTCCATAATGTATTCCTGTCCTGTAAATCCTCGGGCTTGACATTAATTGATGTCGTCTTCTGCTGTACGATTTTCCAGTGTTAACAGTTGCATGTGAGGTCTAGGAAGAACTGTATAGCCGAAATACATTATAGTTTCTTTTCTATATCATATGTAGAGAGAGAGAGAGAGAGAGAGAAAGAGAGAGAGAGAGGCATGTGTGTACTTTTGGAATCGACAACACCTTGCACCATTTCCGAGATAACCATGGCCTAATGGACCCCTTGCAAGCAGACAAAATATACAACATATTTACAAAATTTCAATGAGGCGGGCATGTACCATGCTCGTGATGCTATGGCTAGTTAAACAAATTTGACAGATACATGTGTTGTCTAAGTCACTACTGTGGTAGTGATGCTGGTGGTTGTTGATGATGACTGCTGATGCCCTCAGGGGCCTTTTTTATTTGACGATAAGTGGAATGTGGTACCCATATGCATAATCTTGGTATAGCATATCATTGCACAATGTATGCATATGTACTGGCTGGGACCTTCCCGTGTAAGCATTGTTGTCAAAGATGCTTATGAAAGCACGGGTCTTCGACGTATCTTGATCAAAGTGCAATGGTTGTAATGTACGATACCATCGTGACATGAAATATTTTGTTGTAGTCGAATGTCAAGAGGATCGAGGACATCTATGGAAAATGATGTCTAACATAGTGCCACTTGAGGATACCCCTTTGCATGGGGAGGGGTCATCCAAGGTACCGCTTCCTTTTTGGAAAAGAGGCATTGAGGTTGACAAAAAGGAAGCCTTAACCGAACCATGATGGGTTTAACATAGGCATGTTGGTGAGTGGTAGCTGAAAACAGATGATGGGGATTCAGTGGCCCAAGGTCGAAGTATGCTTGAGCAGCTTGGCGGTAGTCATAGGTATTTCTTAAGGGAAAAGTCCCTGGAGTCGGTAGGACTTCCAGGGTGGGTATGAACCAGCTATGATTGTCATAATGGTGCATGCATGGGGGGGTGAAATACTTTGACCAAGGGAGATGGGGGATTGCTTCCATGGGAGAAAAGGTGAAATATGAGGGCAAAGTGGCGAAGGGCATCATTTTTGGTCTTTGTACACTTACCAAAAGAATAAAATAATGGGGTTTGGTTTGTACAAAACATAGAGATGGGTACCCAAAAACATGAAAGAGGGTCGCTCACTGAAGGTGTGAGGATGGTGTTTTGCTGGGGGTATGGGTCCCATTGGCTAATCTCATGTGCAGGGTTGATGAAGCAGAAGATGTCGCAGATGGGTTGATGTTGATGGAGGTATGGCGGGCCAAATGCGGTGCGTGGAGGTTCACTTTCATTTTGCTTGTACAACCAGATCGTCCGGGGAGGGGGTTGAGATTAAATGGTGAACTTGGCCTTATGCATGATATGTGGATGGGCATGAGGTGATTCTCGGACTAAAATGTTATGGCCATGGTGTCACTTGTGGGGTGATGTATGGTCTACTTTGGATGACGATCGTCATGGAGGGGAGGCTCTACCGACCATTGTGAACGTTTATCATGTGCATGGTGAGGTGATGATAAACATGGTTGGGTATGAGGACCCTATGGTTTATTTATAATAGAGAAATTATGTTAGGATATGAAATTTTCTATGGGATTCTATCATGCTGAGGGTAGAATGATACCTACTCCGAAACTTTCAGTGGGTGGTGCTATGAATGGTTTGTGGGTTCTTCGTGAAAAAAGCAACTAACTCAAGTGAAAGCATATTCTTTTCATCCAATTTTATTGAAAAACATAAATTTTGGAAAGGAATATGGGAGGTTGCATACCTGCCGGCACTGAAAAGATATTTTTTCAGGAGTGTGAATGTGTGGCATCGCCTCTGTTTGTTATGGAGTTTTGATTACCGTGTTGCTTTCGGACTGGTGATCAGATACTCTAAGCTCCAATTTTTTCTTGGGAGTTGTTACCTGGGTCCTAGTTTTGATTTTAGTTGTGGTTTCCCCCAGACTGAGATCATGGGGGAGGGCGTTGTCGGTTAGTGCCCCCTGACTACATATTACTGCTACCTATGTGACATTAGGTCAAAGACCTGACCAAGCCATATGTAGTAATCGATGTGCATAAATGTCAAGAAGATGAGGCAACCAGGTTTCCTTTTCCCTGGTTGGTGTATGGTGGATTTTGTGGAGGAGGGACAAATGGTTGTCGACCTGGTGACCTTTGTTCCTCCTGTAGGTACTGAATAGTACGCGGTTCATTTCCAGATGCCTAGATGGAGGGATCCTTTTGATAGGATCGCTCTACCGCACGTAAGGCATCCCTATATCGCGGGACCTCTGGGCAATGATAGGTGTAGTGCCCGTAGATGCCACAGATAGCGCATGCCTGATTGGTACACAGCGGTTTTCTTGTACTTTTGGTGGCAAGTTCATTTTTTGGGGAATGTCTTTTTGAGGTGCCTGCCTCGCAGCTGAGGAGTGGTTTTTAATTCGTCCAACTACAGGCATATGTGGGTAGGGTGTCCTATGACATCACATATAGCGCAGGCTGATGATTCCCTTTGCATGGTGGGGGTCACCTCTTTCTTTCCTTTCTTAGCGATTTTCTTTATCATGGTCGCCATTTTCGCAGTGGGAATTTCCCTTGCAGGGGTGGTTTCGACTGCTACCTAGGTAGGTTTGGGCTCCTCAAGACCGGGGGGCTTTAACCCAAATGCAGTAACGCTGGTAACTGGGATTCCTGGAGGAGGAATGAGATACCACATTGGGAATTCCAATGATATATTGGGTAATACCAGTGTTTCCAAGACCTGCTGGGAGGTGAAGCCAGGACATGGGTAGAGGAAAAGATATTGGGAGGAAGCATAGACTAGGGAGGCTACAGTAGCTGATGCCTTGGTGTCATTACTACTTGATTCTGTGTCTTGACTACCCTCGGTGCTTGATGTGGACATCATGCATACCGGGGACCCTGTGGCATCGGGCGATACCTCAGGGATAATATGAGGATCTCCTAGGAATGACCCTAGGACGGATGACAGTTTGAATTGGCCAGGGTCATATTCTTGATACCGTAAAAGAACATCTGTGGTTGTATCTACATAGGGTAGAACCATATCTGTGTTGTTCAAGGGATGCTTTTCAGTGTGCGTCATCTGGTCTATTGTGATGATTCGATCCTTGTGGGGGAACATCATGATGCGGAAAACAGATGATGCTATGGAAGACATGGTGTACATGTAACTCCAACCAAGGAGTATACTGTAATCCAAGTGAGCATCCAAGACTTTGATGTCTATGTGGAACGTCTTGTCGGCTAAGCAGACTGGTACATTTTTGATCCAGGTGGATATCGGTGGCCGCCCACCTATTCCATTTGGACCCGCAGCATCAATTCTTTCAGTTTTCCAGCTTCAGCACAGCTTACTATTTCTGCGCCAGGTTTTGGTCCTGCCGCCTGGGAGCGTTCAGGGCATTAATAATCCCGGTGGATATTGGTGGCCACACCCATATTCCCCATTTGAACCCCCACCGCCAGTTCTTTTAGTTTGCCGGTTTATTTTAACCTGTTTAAACTTGAGTTTTAGGGTCTTAAGCTTAGGAGCCGTTTTGAGGCTGTAGCGCAGGGCGGAGAGCAACATGAGTCCATGGACCGATGTTGCTCGTTCAAAAATTGAAGTCCTCGGATAGATCTTTCTAACGAGCTATTGAACGCGTCAAACGGAGATCGGATGCCAAAGTTACGCCCCTGGGAAGTTGAACCACCAATTTACCGAAACGGGACCCACAGTTTTGGCGCTTCATCTCCTACGGTTAGGGTTTTGGACGTTTCGGATTCTACATTGTTTCTCAACAATAAATAGGCCCTCGACCCTCATTGTAAGACAGTTCAGGGGGCTGGGAGCCGATACATCTCTTCTCAGAGATAAGCGCTACCAGTGCCCTATTTCGCCCGCTTATCTCCATCGTATGCACTGTAACACGATTCGGTGCGGTAATAGCCACATCTCTTCTCGAGATGCGGCATGATGTCTGCTCATCTTTTCCATTATGTACATGTGGGCTATGACCTCAATATATGTGATTGAGAGGCTGCGTCGCCTGTCTCTTTTCGAGAAGATCTTAACTGCCGGTAACCTAGCTTATTCCATTATGTTTGTAAGCTTGTATTGGAGTCATTCATTTATTAATAAAATGAAAGCACTATTCTTTGCAGCATCTACTGTATTTACTAGTTATGTCGTAATTATTAATTCTGCGCAAATCCGGATCAGTGGTATCAGAGCGGGTCTGCTCTTTCTCTGTGTTTCTCTTCATGTCCCCAATGCGGCCAGGGTATAAGGAGTTCAACCTCGCAACCCCGACGACCCCCCATGGCGGAAGGAAAGAAAGACGAGGGAGCAGGAGATCCTGTAAAAATCTTGCTCGAGGATGCCCTCGAGAAGAACGCGATGATGGACAATTTTTTTTCAGATCCTTCAATGGCTGCCCAGCGGTGGCACATCTACATCCAGCACGGCTGCCAACACCCAGTTCAGCAAAATTCCCCCCCCCCCCCCATGGAGGAACTTAACGCAATGGAGACCATTGCTTCCTAAGGAGGGAGGAATGATCCAGGTGGATATCGGTGGCCACAGTAAACTGGACCCATGACATCGATTCTTTCGGTTCCGGCTTGTCACAGCTTACTATTTATAGCGGTTGGGTCCTGCCTGCCGGGCTCGTTTTGAGCATTAATAATCCCGGTGGATATTGGTGTTACCATCCGTCATTTGAACCACATCGATTATTTTAGTTTGTGGTTGGCACAACATATTTTACTTCGATTTTGGATGTTAAACTTCCCGGAGCCGTTTTGAGGCCTAACGACGTTTTTGGAAAAACGAGAGGCATGGTCATGGACCAATATTGCCACGTTCCCAAGTATTTCCTCCGATAGATCTTTCTAACGAACTATTGAGCGTGTAAAACGGAGATCGGGTGCCAAAGTTATGCCCCCGGGAAGTTGAACCACCAATTTACCCAAACGGGCGCCCACAGTTTTGGCGCCTCATCTCCTACGGTTAGGTTTTTGGACGTTTCAGATTCTACGTTGTTTCTCAACAATATGTTCTGGTGCCATTTGCCAAACGGTCGGGGCATGGACAATATCTCTTCCTGATACGTGTCTTCTGATGCTGTCGCATCATACGGCGCTGTTCTGTAAACACAGGTTGGGGCGGTAGCATACATCTCCCCTATGGGGGATATTGCGGTGCTCTGGCTCATCTTTTCCATTATGTGCACTTAATGAGCTGCGACTCAATATATACCGATTGTTCGTCGCCACATCTCTTATTCTGGGAATGTATTTTGTAGCGCTAGCTTATTTCCGTATGTTTGTAGCTTATTTGGAGTCATTCATTTATTAGCAAATGGCTTTTCTATTTCATGCATCTCTTGTGTTGTAGTTTATATACACATACGATACACATTGCGTTCTGCATAAAATCCGGATCAATTTTGGAAAGATAAGCCGAGAAATTTAGAAAGTCTTGTTATTAACTGCAGGTGTGATGACGAGTTTGGAAAACAAGAACTCCTAAATTCTGCCATACATTCTTTGACATGATGCATGTGGATGCACCCTCATCAATGACACATCATTGAATTGTGATATTTTGTACCAATACTGGTATCTGGAAGGCGACCATGGAGGGAAGCCTAGGGGTGGCTTTGTCTCAGTCAAAAGCCATCATGTGCGTGTTAGCAGGGTCGACAGTGCCTAATGTGGAAAGTAGGGCTTTCCATTGCTTTGGGCACGATTGCAGTACTTCCAATGTATACATATCAGCAGGTGATTCAGCTAAATCATATACGATGCTGTAATTGTGGGCTACTTTGGAGTAGTTACCTATTCGCCTATTAGGCCCTTTTACCATTTTTTCCAATGGTTCCAACAGAATCTTTGGAATGGTTAAAGGTGCATTCGGCATGCTCGTACTAGCCCCTGATGTACTGGTGTCTGGTGGGGTGTCATAGCTACGATTCTGAGTTTGGAAAAACATTTCTTCCCTAGTCATGTAAATTTCATGGTTTTTTTTCCCGGAATCATCGGGTTTTTTCTATTGAGTGCTGACCATTCCTTGATGGGGGAAGGGTTCTTGCATAACCGCGGTTGTCTGGGAAGATCCTCCTTGTCCTCGGTTACTTTGAAGCTTTTTAAGCTCAGGGATTTCGGGACAGTGGTGAGTATAGTGCCCGTGCTCATCACATATTGAACAAGAATGGTTTGTTCATAAAGGTGGCATTTTTCCTTGCTTTTGGGCATTGCTTGGCTCTTGGTTCTGATTCTAGTTGGAGTTACCTCCAGCCTATGATCACGGTGGGTGCTGTTAATTGCTGCCCCCCTCTCTAGGGTTCCCCTTGGGCTTGTTTTTTACCTTTCTTTTAACCACGTTAAAAGGGTAGTTCTCCTAATCATACTGGTGTGGTTGATTTTGGGATGGCTGCACAAAGTTCACCTGTGCATTGTTTTGAGTAGGTGGGCTATGTGATTGGGACTGAGCATACTACTGTCCCATGTTTGCACCTGGTCATTGGGGGGGAGTTCTTCCATCAGGTTTTCTTCCTGCATACTGGGTACCCTTAGCCAGAGGATAAGGTCCTCCTTGGTGATATGTTGGCGCGCTATTAGTCAAATTTTGCTGCTGCATATGATGACTTTGAAATCTGGGTTGAGACATGTTCTAGGTAGACCCATGTGTGTAACCAAGATTTCGACTGCTGCTGCCTAGGTACCTTGGGTCATTGACCCAATAAGTCCGTCTATAGAGTTAGACGTGCCTGGAAATTCTTGATAATATTGCAGGCGTGGGGCATTAGCAAAGATATTGTCTATGTATCCTGATTGCGTGTAGATCAGTTCCAGATGTTGGGCTTTATTGATTTCATCCTCTTCGAATGTGGGGTTATGTTGCGCCACATCCTTTGAAATCTCCGCCGTCAGAGTTTTCAAGAATAAATATAAAAGGACTTGGTTGTCGAGTTGTGCTTTGCATAAACTGCGACACTATCTCCACTCATGGAGATGTTCTGAAATATGGGTAGAGGGGGATTGTCGGAAATGAGTCAGTAGCTCCATTCCCAAATCGTGGTGAATGGGTAACTAAAAGTATGTGAGGAACATGGTAGCAAGGGCGCTAAAGGTTCTATGTGAAGCAGGGGGTTTCTCTACGTACCATTTCATGGCCACTCCCGTAAGAGTGCGTTGAAACAACCTCAATTGAATAGTATCTTCAATGATGCTATTTGATGAGCACCATAGGTGTAAGGTCATTATATGATTTCCTGGGTCTTCCGCTTTCTTTCCTTAAAAATTTGGTATGTCTGAAGGGAGCTTCGTGGGCATGGTAGGCCAATTTGGGTCGTGTGCAATGGGGTAATTGGTGAGCTTGGTCAATCTGGTAGATTTAACGCCGCTAAGAAGGATGATTGGGAGGTTGACGCCATGGAAATGTGTGAAGACACAAATTTCTGGTTAGAACGAGGGTTAGTCTGTGACGTACCCTGTTGTGAATTCAACTAGCTTCTTGTATGGGATGCACTCCTCTGCCCCCCAGGGGACGAGGGGGGAGTGGTGTGCAGTGTGGTGTTGGGAGACCGACTATGGTTCCCAACTAAGGTTGCTCCAAGAAAGGAGGAACCAACCACTATGGCAACGTTCTGTCTTTGACGCCTAAACGAAGAAAGACCTGGAACCCCTCCCGATAATGGGGGGAGGTCCAAAATATGCCTGGACCGACGAGGTTCCATTGGAATTGTTTTGAGTGTCGACAAGGTTAGGTTTTGGAAAAAAATTTTGAGGGGATCGAGTCTGTGATCACGACAAATTTATGGCCACAAACATAAAACAAAGTGAAAATGAAATGAATTTTCCTTTAACTTAATATGTGTGATCAATCAAGCAAAAAATGGTTTTGTTTGTTTGCACGTGATACTCAAAATCCTAGAAAAGTTAATAAGTCCTCACACACTCAAAAGTAATTGGGCCTTGAGAGGATTTCTTGCGAGTGCTGGTACAACGTCCTATAAGAGATGGTGACGCCCCCAGTTAGCCGAAGAGAATCAACCGAGGTAAGGGTAGAGGGTCTGGCGCTTGCCTTCACCGTCACCTATAGGGTAAAGGATGCCCTAGTTTTGGCCACTAAGAACCACCTTCCCACGTGAGCATTTGAGTCTTGGGCTTCTTGGTAGTTAGATAATAGTACAGAGTATCACCCAGTTCAAGTAGCCCAAACTAATACTACATGTACTGCGCCTAAGCCTAACCCCCTCTGAATCGGGTCTCTGTCGCGCACGAGTTTTCTTTTCCATGGGCTGATAGGTGGATTTTAAAGCTCCATAAGAACACAACTTCTACATTTCAATGTGAAGTGTGATCAAGGCCGCTTATTAGATGCCTACCCCCTTGATCCTAACTTAATCTTTAAATTCTCTTGTGGCCCCTGTGGGGAGAATTTAGTGAGTTGGTTTAAGTTATTTTTAGGTGGCTTTATTTTCTTAGTGGGTGAATGTGTGTGAGCATATGGTGAAAAATCAACATATGGATATCAGTGATCCTTTACAAAAGTCCCCTAGTTAAACTATGTGACATTGTTCCTTGCTAAAATAGAAAGCATTTGCAGATAATGGGCCGCTTCTAAAACCTCCTAGTTAGTCTATGTGAGTGACTAAAGGGAGATGGCGAATCACAAATGTAGAGTGTTCATATGCTTGTCTAGGGTCACCAAATGGTGTAAAGACAACAGAGATTACTGGCTCTAATTGGTATTTCAATCCCAGTCCCGCAATTTCCTAAATGCAAAAATTGAATTTAAACTAAACAATTTCTACACTTGCTTATGCATGTGTGGTCATAAGCCACTTACTTGGACTAGTTAAGCTAGGTGTGCATACCATAATTTTCAAAAAACATAAATTGTTTGGAAATTAATGGTTAATTCGCCCACTACTTAAACTATGTGAATAGTTTTGCAAAAACCAACTTAAATGAAAACTAACGAAAATCTACGAAAAAGCAGCAAAAAATCAGTTCTCAGAAGCTGTAGGGTATCAACACAGGTGTTGGAAGATACATTAGGGGCTTCCCAACACACTTAGAAGCAGAAAAATGCAGAAAATAGGGGAAAAAAATCTCTCTGCAATCTGTGCGCAAAAACCCTTGACAGGTGCGCCTTCCTGCATGCAGGTCACTCCTGAACGCGTGCAATGCACCTCTGTGTGAAAAAATTGCGTGCAAAATTCCTGCAAGTAAAAGATTAGGAGCTGCCTTCTTCAGTCTGTCACCTCAGTGATTCTAGGGACTACAAGATGGGTCATAGGACTATCAGCTCCACTACAGCATAGACCAAGGGTCTCCTGCAAAAGATGGCACAACCACATAAACTTGAAACACGTCAGTGGAGTCGCCAATGCTGTTGTGGTGGATTCGACACACGGGTGCATGAAATCACACGAGCTTAGAGAGTGTGGTCTACTCTCTAAACTATTGGTAACAAGTATTATGTGGGGGGAGCTCAAAAGCATAAAACTTAAATGAAATAATATGCTAAAGTATGCTCTGGTTAAAAAACTAAATTAAAAACACAAAAGAAGCTATATAGAGAGTTCCAAACAGTAATAATGCAAACGATGGCTCGATGGCCTCTTCCTATTAAATGTTTGAAATAAAATAAAATATTACCCACTTGCCAAAGGGCCCCTAGGCAATGGCTCTAGGTCTGGATGCAAGGATGTTTGTCTTTCAAGTTCTGCCTCTGATGCAGTCTAACTCTCTCTCTCTACTGTGGTGGACTAGGATGTTGGGTGGCCAACTATTGAGTCCTCTTTAGCTCCAGCTCCGGGTCACACACAATGCTGGTGTTGCTTGGGCAACTTTGGTCAGCATAACCTTGTGATCACCATTTGTTCATCTCTTGGTAGGTTTATATAGGTGAGATTCAAATCCTCCTTCCCTCCCTTGGTACATGATGGATGGTGACCCAAGGGAGAGGTGTGATTCCATTGTGTGCTCAATTATTCTTTTGTGTGCTCACATAATGTCTAAGGAGGCACTGGTGGCCATCCTTAGGTGACTTTCACATAAGGAGTAACTGTCCTTTGCTTGTTTTGGTCCCGTAAAGTGACTTTTTTCCATTTATAGGAATGCATTCTTATCGGGAAAAAGGGCTCACAGAAGGCGCTCTTCTCGAAGGAAAAAGTGCGCATTTGAGCATTTATGACTAGTTCAAATATGATTTTCTCAAAACATTAGAGATTTTAAATACTTCTTGATTCCATAATGTATTCCTGTCCTGTAAATCCTTGGGCTCGACATTAATTGATGTCGTCTTCTGCTGTACGATTTTCTAGTGTTAACAATCGCCTTTGAAGTTTTTGACCTCGCCCTCTCAATTTTTTTGACAAAGGTGACTTTGGATTAGTCACACAACGTGACTTTGTATCAATCAAATATGATATCATATGATTGACAGGTATCATTAGCGTTTCTTTTATTGCTTTCAAGTATAATGGAATGTGAAGACTTATATGCACTCCTCAAGCTAACATTTATACTTAATATGGGTAAATATAAAAGGAAACTAAGGTGAAAGTTATTTTATGACATCACATAGTATTAAAAATGGGGTTGTTAGGGTTTTTGTAACATTTTTTTTCCAATTATTTAATGCAACTAATTTGTTAGTTGTATTATATAGCTATTTAAAGAACTATCCAATAATGATCATTGTTATTTTTATTTTTAGATTGTTATAGAATAATTTAGGTCTAGATAAGTAATTAAAATTCCCATTTAATGGGTGTATTTAATATAATTTAATAAATAGATAAAGTTTTATTTTTTTAAGATGATGATGTCAACCATGGGGGATGATTCACCATTTTTTAAGTAAAAGGGTAAAAATATTTAAAAATAATAAAACTACTTTTTCAACTCGTAATTTCAAATTATCTCCCAAATTTTTTACTCAAATTTCAATTGGGAGTACTCATCGGATGCAAAATTTCATTACTCATCCAAGGGGTACCCATGGTGCGTACTTTCAATGGACCCTACTACACGAAAAATGAGAAATACATTAAAAAAACGTGATTACAATCACATTTTTCATGTATTTCTCATTTTTTGTGTAGGAGGACCCATCGAAAGTATGCAACATGGGTACTCCTTGGATGAGGAATTAAATTTTACATCCAGCAAGTACTCTTTCTCGAAATTTGAGTAAAAACTTTGAGAGATAAGTTGAAAAAGTAGTTTTTTCATTTTTCCCTCTGAAATTTGATGATTTCATCAAATCTTATTTTATAATTTCCACTATTATTTTATAATTTCCTTAGGAGGCCCATTTTAGACCTCAAAATTCCCCTAATGTTCCATATTACTCAAATCCTATCCAGTTCCATAGTGTTGGATTTCTTCATGACAATGCATCTTCAGACGTTCCAAATCTCTCTCCTCTTCCATAATGACCACAACAGATTGTAAAATTCCAACACTGTGATTGAGTTGGCCATATGAAAGATAATTGTTTTGATCTTCACCCGTGTAAGCATTGTGGTCGGAACACTCATTCTTCACACAGATGCTTCAGAAACAAGCCTCCTGCAAGAACAATGATTCATCTTGGATGGATCGCTTCATGGCAATGGGCATCAATAGCCAAGAAGATGTTTCAGTCATATATCAGAACTTGTTATAGATTATTGAATAGTATTGCATTTGATTTTTCTCCATCATCTCACCTTGTATTTGATATGGGGGAAATGATGGTCATCTACAAGCTTCAAAGCCACATCAACCGAGCCTGAGCCACAACCTGCCATTCCATATTCAGAGTTGTAACCAGAGACATAGATGCCCATGAGAATGCCTTTGGTTTTTGGTCAGCCTTAAACCATATATGTGAGGTTGAGCTTCTTCCTCTTCAAAGAATTGGGGACAATTCCTCTAGCAGAAGACTTCAACTTCTTATTAGTTTTGGAGGAGTTCCAGGAAATGCATCAAGCATTCCAGAGTTGGTGATAATCCTTAAATCATCGCATGTTGTAGACCTCCCTTCTTCTAGGTTGCAGGTCTCCCTCTTCAAAACATTAAGATCACTTCCTCTAGAAGAGGACCTCAGATGTTGCCATATTTGGAAGAGTTCTGGGAACTGCACTAAGAATTCTAGTGTTGGTGGTCATCCTTAAACCGCCTCCTTATGCCAACATTTCATAGAGTTCATTCAGCCTAGTGTCACCATGCATACTTTCCACATTTTTAGTACAAATCTCTTCTTTGAATCATACATACCCCTTCGGATTGAGGGGGGAATTTTGGAAACCTAGTCTGCTAAGGGTTAAGGTGTGGGAAATGAATGGCCATAGGGAGTCCAAGAGACCTTGGAATATGGAATCCAAGAGTCACGCCTAATGTACAATAAATATATATCATTGTGAATAATATTGCACCTCACGCTTATCTTATCTCCTTGTGTGCTTACCATGCCTGGGTTTAACACTGCACATCACCAACAACAGTCTGATCCAATGTGCATCTTTTAGAGTTAGCAAAATTGACATGTGGTTATTCTTAATGATTATCTCTTAAACTTTTTTTTTTTTGTCAAATCTAACTCGAGTTATTTTATATCGAGTTTGTGTAGCACATGAGTTTGTAGATTTATGGAGGCTCTTGCTTTACTTGTCGGTTAATTTTTTTTGGAGATCATGAGTACTATGTTTTTGGGCCAAGAATTTTTTTTTCAGGTTATTAAGGTTTCAAATATTAAAATGAAGAAATGATATAATCCTATGAAAAGGATTTTCATTAGAGAATGACCATATATGTATTTGGTTGACATTGAAATGTATGCTTGGTGGTTATGAAAGGCTTGCTTGTTGGCTAGTCATCTAAATTTAGGTGAATTTATTTTATTTTCATGGTAATTGGATGTTTCAAGTTATTGTTGTCATCATCAGTCTTCTTTTGTAGAAGTTTTTTCTTTGTGGCTAGTGGAAACATAGTTTCCAATTTTTTGTTATTAAGATGGGTAAAAAATTGCAGGAGCTTTCTGATAAGGCAACATATGAAATTTATAAAGAAGCAACTCAATTGTAGTCATTTGTAGCTTTATTGCAAGCAGAGAATGCAACTCTTAAAAATAGTTTACAAACTTCAATATCTGAGAAAATCCAAAAGGTTGACCATCTAGATTCAACCATGGAGAATTATTTCTAGATGCTTGGAAATGAATTTCAAGAGAAGATTGACCTCCTTGATGACTTTCAAGAGGAAGTTGACTTTTTTTCTGACTCAAGAACAAAAAATTTAAAGAAGCAACTAGAAGAGAAAAATAATCAACATGTTATGGAAATTAATTATTTCAAACAAACAATGTTGGAAAAATATCAAATTTGAAACAAGATCATGATGCATTGTCTCAACAGTTGATTTAGAAGGATGAGGTCATTCAAAAGCTACAAGAATATAAGCAGGAACTTAAATTGGAAGTTATTTGTATTTAGAAATTTGAAATGGAGACAATTGATGTTAAGGTGTCAAACTTTCTTTCTTCCACACTTGATGATGTTTTTTGTTAGAAGACTGAAGTTGATGATCATGATGCATCACATGCCTGTCACACCCAGTATTGAAAAATATACTACTTGTATTGGTTATCGATTGTTAAGAAAAATGGGATATATCGGAGGAGGACTTGAGAAGGATGGACGAGGAATTGTTTCTACTATTAACCCTGTAGGCAGACATCAAGATAATGTCTTGGATACAATCCTATTTTTGCCTCATCACCTACATCCAATTGTAATGTGCTTGAAGAAAATTCTCTTGTAAATTGTGATAAAAATATTGATAACATGGTTGCTAATGTCATTCCAGATGAAAATGGTGTGGCACCCAACTTTGAGTCTAAAAAAGTAAAAAATAAGCTATATGCACATCCTCATAAGAAGAAATCACCCAAGCATCACCATTCCTGGTCAATTACTAGTTGTTACAGAAGAGACATGAAAGAACGAATTGTGGACCAGTGCCAACGATCAAGATTGATTGTGGATGGATCGATGAATGGTTGTGGCATAATTTGGACCAATGCTTGAATAATTCGTATCAATGTGTTGCATCAGTTGTTTGTTGTTGATTCCCATTGTTCCCTCAGTTTTTATTTGAGGGGGAAATTTTCTGACAACGAATATTGTTGATTCTTGCTCCTTCAGCAGTTGTGTTTTAGGGGAGGTAGTTAGATGGTGACAGATTTTGTTGTCATTGCTTTGTTGACAATTGTCATTTTTTGTGTTTGATCAATGTGATGGTGACGATGTTCAAACAACTTCGGGAGTGTTTTTGTATGGTCTATGAGTTGATTTTCCATATTTACATGCATCATTGGTTATTTGTTGGTTCATGGTGTTGCATTTGTGTGAAGCCTTTGTCCCAGTTCTTTACCAACACCTAGTTTCTTAGAAGTATTTTTTGGAGAAGTTGACAATGGTTTCCACCCTTTTTCCTCTGCAAAAATCCTACTTCAAAGATCTACCGAACTCATTGAGGTTTCACACCTCTCATCTTCATAGTTTTGGTACTTGAACATTTCATACTTCTTAATTGGAGTTCTTGCCATTCAGTGGATCGTTATGGGATCTACAGTTTTAGTTCCATGATAGTTTGAGCACTGAAATATTTCTCTCTTTTGGGGGGGAGTTTTTTTCCTACATGTTTTTCTCTCTTTCTATGCTTATGAGAGTTTGTACATGAGTACCTAATCAGGCCTCGTTCCGTGACCCATTATTTTTTTACTTTTTTCTTTATTTACTCCCTATGTTTTATTTAAGGGGGGGTGTTCGAGTTTGTATTTTCCAATGCTTCACTTCCCTATGAGCTAATTATGGTGAATTGTAAGCTCACATAGGTACTTTCATTTGTCCAGTTGTCATAGTTATCCTTAACTGACATTGGGCCTCCTCCATTGCTATATAATGGAGGTCTTATATGTGCTTTACATAATAATTTGAATAATAAAATAATCTTACAATCCTAATCCTCCAGATCCTCCAGGATACAATGTCAAAGACCTGACACTTATCACCTTCTCAAACACTCGATTATCTAGTATTTAACTTGCAGTTTTTTGTTTTACAATATTGTAGTAGATACATTAATTTTGTTAAATTTGTTATCATTTTGGACTAATTACTCAATTAGTTGGTGGTTAAAAATATTTGGTTTCCCATTGGGTAGATTTAAACCACCTACAATAAAACATGTTTAAGTTGGATGGATTTCTAATGTACTTGGTTTTTATGATATTCTAAGGTAATATAAATTGATTTACAAAAAAAAAAAATATTATGCTAGAATGACACATATTGTAATGATTAGCTTATGGAATTGGATGGGAGACAAAATGATCATTATATGAAAATTATGTAGGAAAAAACACAACTCCCACTTATCTCTTATTCTATGATAAAATATGTAACTTGACTAAGACCCAGGCTTACTGTTTAACATGATGTTTATGATTCATTTCCACCTTTTAATGGCAATCCCAATTCCCACAGTTAACACTCAGACTTATTTGAACTTGTACGGAAACTTCATTTCACAATTACCGACATAATTATTCCAAGACCATGATTATACATACAACAATATCAAATACGTTGTTTGCAAGTATGGGTTCATTTGTTTTTGGTTGTTTTGAGAACCAAACACATCTCAACACAACCTGCAACTTTATGTTGGAACCCACGTTCAAATAAATCCACAGAGTTACAACTTCAGCGATGTAGCCAAATAAATATATCAATTAGAAAACTCTTGAATCAGGTTTAAATGTTTATGCAGTCCACTAATGGAAATGCATTCATTATTGAAGTTAGGCCATTGATTCAATGAAGATAGCGGTATACATGAATTTCAAGGTATTCAATACCATTTACGTTGCATATTGGAAGAAATAACCACATTGTAGTCCGTCTACCATCCGCTTTTAACTCTGCCAATACGCTTTACCACTGCCAAGCTAAATAAATTTAGTGTTGTATTTTGTTTTAGACCACGGATGCACAAATCATCACAGTAACCAAGAAAACAAAAAATATGATTCCAAAATGGTTGGAATACGTTGCATACTTATTCATTATTGAAACTCCACAAATTTGTGATTATATATCTCACGCAGGCTTTAAATCACACATTACTTACATCCAACCTCAAGGCTTACCATACGCCATCATGCTGCTATTCCACTTGAGTTTAACGCTGCCAATCAACACCGTCCTTGCTTCAATGCTTTAATACACAGCTCGACTTTCTCATGCGTTGCCCAATTTCTGCTTCACCAACAACGAAGACTCCAAAAATACACCAACGTTCCTGCATTTTCTTCTGAATACACCTACGTTCCCATGTTCACATACATACAACATATACATGTACATTTGTAGACTTAGAAATGAAGCATATAAAGCAAAACACAATTTCACTAACACTGCATGGGCTGAATATTACATTTATCACCCCTCTGCATTTTCAATCCTTACAACTTGCACACTTCTCTCTTCCTCTCCCTGCTTTGCCTCCCTATTTTCCCATTATTTATACTTAAAATATGAAACCATTCCTTTCAAAATAGGTTTCTTCTAGATTTTTCTCAACTAATCACTACCTCCCTATTTTCAAGTGCCTACCCCTATGTTGGCTCTATATCCACGCAGGGAAAGAAACCAACTACTAATTTTATTCCTAATTTATTTAAACATAAAAAAAAACTGACAATCCTCATAAATAAATAACAATAATGACAAAAATAAATAAATATAATACTACTAATGTTTATTGTTTTGGATTAGCCACAACATGTGACCAAAACATCACATTGCTGGCTAAGTTCTCGATGCTCCTGCATCAGACTCCCGAGGAAAAAATTGATCTGTTAATGCTTTGGAATCAATTCCGAAGTTCTGTAGCTCTGTTGCAGTCATCCAACTACCGTCTTCCACTGGCTGTCCTCTCCACTTGACTAAATATACTGATAATAGGTTTGACTCCTGGTTTTCTTTGACACTCTCTTCTCCAAAATGGTTTCAACTTCCCTCTTCCCTGCTTTGGGCATCTGCTCTTCCCAATTTACCGTTGGAATTTCTTCTATTGTGGCATCCCCTTGTAGTTCTTCTTCTGGTTCTCGGTATAGGTGAAAATTTGTAATATTGAATATTGGTGATATTCCGATTCCTATTGGAAATGTAACTTCATATGAATTTGAAGAAAATTTCCTTACAACTTTACATGGCCCTATCTTCTTTAGTTTTAATTTGTTATAAGTTTTAACAAAAAATATTTCTTTCCTTAAATACACCATAACTAAATCACCTACTTGGAATTCTTTTTCTCGCCTCCTCATATCTGCTCTTTTCTTGTATTTTCTATTACTTTCCTGCAATCTACTTTTGACATCTTCCTGTAGTTCCTACATCTGTTCTGCAAATTCTTCAACCTTTGCGCTCCTTACTTTCTATTTTCCCAGATCTCTGAGTTCATACACACCTCTTGGATGCATTCCAAAATCAATCTGGAATGGAATCATACCAATACTTCGATTTAGAGTATCGTTGTAAGCAAACTCGGCCTGAGCAAGGGCTAAATCCAATTGTTTAGGATTTTTGTATATGAATCTTTTCAATATGTTTCCCAAACTTCTATTCATTAACTCAGTCTGTCCATCCATTTGAAAATGATATGTTGAACTGAAAATAAGGTTGGTACCTAGTTTCTTCCATAGATTTCTCCAGAAATTTCCCACGAACTTGGTATCCCTGTTAGACACAATGGTTACAGGGAACCCATGTAATCTTACAACTTCTGAAAAAAAACAGATTAGCAATATGTGTTGCAACACTTGTTTTCTTGCATGCAATAAAAAGAGCCATTTTATAAAATCTATCCACAATAACATAAATGGAATCATTTCCCTTTTGATTTTTGGAAAACCCAAAACAAAATTAATACTAACTGTATCCCACGGTCTATCGGGTATTGGTAATGGTTGATACAATCCTCTATTCTGACTTTTCCCCTTAGCATGCTGACAGATCCTACATTTTTCCACAAACCGTTTAACATCATTTTGCATCTTCAGCTAGTAATAAAAAGCGTTTACCTGAGAAAAGGTTTTTTCCTGTCCAAAATGTCCGGATAGACCTCCACTATGCTTCTCCTTGATTATGTTTTCCCTCATAGAACATTTAGGAATACATAACTTATTGTTTTTGAACAGTAATCCCCCTTGGATAAGATAATCCAACCACTGGCTTCTGTTATGGATTACTGGATTTTCTATGGCTGCATAAATTTCTTTAAACTCTGCATCACTTTTATACATGTCAACCATCTCCTCGAACCCTACAATACCAACTTGTAACTCCTGCATAATTAAGTTCACCCTACTCAAAGCATCAAAAAATTTGTTCAATTTACCACTCGTATGTTTTACTACAAAAGTGAAACTCTGTAAATATTCTACCCATTTGGCATGTTTCTGATTTAACTTTGGTTGATTGTTTATAAACTGTAATGCATGATTATCAAAATATAACAAAAACTCTTTTGGAAACAAATAATGTCTCCATTTTTTTAAGGCTTGTACAATAACATAAAATTCCTTGTCATAAGATGAATATTTCTTCTTTGATTCATTTATTTTTTCACTGAAGTATGCTATTGGTTTCTAATCTTGGCTCAGAACTGCTCCAATCACAATTCTACTAGCATCAGTTTCAACTTGGAAAAATTTCTCAAAATTTGGTAAAGCCAAGATTGGTTTTTCAGTAATTTTTTCTTTAGCAATTTAAAGTTTCGATCTGCTGCTTCTGTCCATTTGAATGGCTGATTAGTTTCTCTGATTTTTTCTATAATGGATGCACAAATATGACTAAAAATTCAAATAAATTTTCAACAAAAACTTGCAAGACGATGAAAGCTTCTTACCTCAAATATGCTTCTAGGAGTTGGCCAATTTACAATTGCTTGGATTTTCTCCAGATCCATTTTCAACCCTTCCTTAGAGACTACAAACCCCAAATAAATTAGTTATTCCTTCATAAAGCTGCATTTCTTCAAGTCTATCAGTAGTTTTTATTTTTTCAAAGTCTTTAGAACTAATTTAAGGTGTTCTAGATGCTCTTCTTTACTTTGACTAAAAATGAGAATATCATCAAGATAAACAATTACAAATTTTCCTATATATTCCTTAAAAACTTCATTCATCAACCTCATGAAGGTACTAGGTGCATTAGTAAGTCCAAAAGGAATTACTAACCATTCATACAAACCATTATTTGTTTTGAATGTGATTTTCCATTCACCCCCCTCTCTCATTCTTATCTAATGATACCCACTCTTCAAATCTATTTTAGAAAAATAATTTGACACACTCAAACAATCCATTAAATCATCCATTCATGGTAAAGGAAAGAGATACCTGATGGAGATTTTATTTATGGATTAAGAATCTGTGCACATGCGCCATCCACCTCCTTTCTTTGGACTGAGTACTCTTGGTACAACACATATACTGAGGCTTTCTCTGATTAATCCCTTATCCATCAATTCTTGCACTTGTCTTCCAACTTTAGCATTTTCTTGTGGTGTTAACCTGTAGGCTACTTTATTCGGAAAACTGGCTCCAGGGATTAGATCAATGTGGTGACTAATACTCCTAATGGGCAGTAACTCATTTGGCAACTCATCCACAACAATATCAACAAAATCATTCAACATATTGCGAATTTTTTCAGGTAAATCGTCTAAATTTGTAGAAGTTAAAATTACCTTGGGTCTCCCAACAATAGCAAAATGCATCTCCTCACCCTTCTCGATTTCTTGCAACAGGGTTTTTCCACTCATCAACATAACGTTGTTTCCAGGTGCTTCCTTTTCAATTTCCACTCTCAATGGCAGCAACGTATGCTTGCTCCAGTATTTCTCAAGAATATAAGTATTTCTTCTGCCATTGTGTATGGCTTTCTGGTCAAACTACAAGGGCCTTCCTAGCAATATGTGACATACATCCATCGACATTACATCACATAAAATATCATCCTTATAAGTACCAATCTAGATTTCAACTTTACATTTTTCAGTTACAATAATTTGATGGCCTTTTTGGAGCCACGATACTTGCAACACTTACCCTTTGACTTACATACAGTTCTGAAAATATTCTTTCTCTGAGCCGATTGTCTGGCTTCCTTAGCTTCTTTAAGCAATATCTTTTTCAATTACCAATTTGCAACACTTACCCTTTGACTTACATACAGTTCTGAACAGATTCTTTCTCTGAGCTGATTGTCTGGCTTCCTTAGCTTCTTTAAGCAATATCTTTTTCAACAACAAGGATTATCCGGCTCCAGGTGGTTCCTCTTTGGCTGCAGTCTAAGTAATCTCATACTTTGTTTCAGCAACATTCACACTATGTTGGGTTGCTGATCTATTGTGAGGACAATCCCATTGCATATGTCCCCATTCACCACATGCAAAGCACCGAACATCTCTTCCTCGGCCTCTACCTCTCGGCACAAATCTTCCGTGACCAGAATATCCTCTTTGTGGTGATCTATTACTTGAACTCCCTGCCTCATTCTAGGAGTGTTGAAATCTGGATTTAAATGTTCCCCTTCCTTTTGCCAGACTCTTGCTTCTATTTCTGTGATTTTTTTTGCGCAACATATTTTCTTCTGCCCTCCAAGCTGCTTGATAGGCATATTCAATCGTCTTCAGATTTAATAATTTGATCTCATCCTGTATTTCATATCTCAAACCATTTATATATCTAGCTACCTCTTATAAAAAAAATTAGTATATTCTTTGATAGGCATGCCATTTTGCTTTAAGTTTTTCAATTGTCTAAAAAGATTTAATTGATAATCTTTCAGCATAAACTTACCTTTCATTTTACTCACCATCTTATCCCACTGCTTGATTTTGGGTTTGCCTTTTCGTTCCCTAGACAAATGCAATTCATCCCACCATAGGGATGCATGGCCTTTCAATATCGTGGCTGCAAACTTCACTTTCTTCTTGTCATCGACTTCTTCATAGTTGAAATATTTGTCTAATGAATTGATCCAGTCCATTAGTACTTCCACACTAAGATTTTCATCATATAAAGGTACTTATACCTTTGTTCTGCTACTGAACTTTGCGAGTATCTTCATGAATTTGGCTGCCTCGCTTTCTTCTTCCACTTCTTCGTCGGTGGTTTCTTCTTCATCGACACTGGAAACACCATCATCTGTCGCCCTCCTCTGAGTAGTTTCCATGGTAGCCATTATTGTACGCAAGTGCTAGATTTCTTCTAGAAAAATTTTGTTTTCTATAGGTCTCCCCAGACCTATTCCCACTCCTCTTCTAGGCGGCATTCTCTGCAATGCTCAAGAACAACGCAAGGCTATGATACCAAAAATGATGTAGGAAAAAACACTACTTCCACTTATCTCTTATTCTTTGATAAAATATGTAACTTGAATAAGAACCAGGCTTACTATTTAAAATGATATCCCAATTCCCACAGTTAACACTCAGACTTATTTGAACATGTATGAAAAATTCATTTCGCAATTACCGACAGAATTCTTCCAAGACCATGATTATACATACAACAATATCAAATACATTGTTTGCAAGTATGGGTTCATTTTTTTTTATTTTTTTTGAGAACCAAACACATCTCAACACAACCTGCAACTTTATGTTGGAACCCACGTTCAAATAAACCACAGAGTTACAACTTCAGCGATGTAGCCAAATAAATATATCAATCAGCAAACTCTTGAATCAGGTTTAAATTTTTATGCAGTCCACTAATGGAAACACATTCATTATTGAAGTTGTGCCATTGATTTAATGAATATAGTGGTATACATGAAGTTCAAGGTATTCAATACCATTTACGCTGCATCCTGGAAGAAATCACCGCATCATAGTCTGTCTACCATCCAATATTAACTCTGCCAATACGCTTTACTACTGCCAAGCTAAATATCTTTAACGTTGTATTTTTTTTTAGACCACGGATGCACAAATCATCACAGTAACCAAGCAAACACAAAATACAATTCCAAACTGGTTTGAATATAGTGCATACTTATTCATTATCAAAACTCCAGGAATTTGTGATTATATATCTCACTGTTGATGCCTTAGAAATATGTGGAAACAAAAAAGGGGATAACCACCCATTCCGGACCTTAAAGCAGTTCCTTTTCTGTTTGGGTTAGTGGCTCCGACTGGGTGTAATGGGACTAGTTTCCCAGATTTGGGTTTTTTATGATAATTTGTGGGTTTTCTTTTCAAAAAAATTTAGAATAATGAATTACTACAAACTAATACAAATTTATTTCCAAGTGTAAAACTTTGAATTAAATTTAATCTAACCCAAGGATAATATTTAAATGCAATCTAAGGAGATATCTATTCAATCTGTGATGATGAAATCATCACAAATTTAATAGAATTATTACTGTGTAAGATCATTCTCTTGAAAAAATAGTTAATCAAAAGAAAATGAAAGATATATCACATTTATATAATGACCATGTATAAAATAACTAATTTCTACCTTTATATCGTATAATAGAGCAACTAATATTTCAGATAAAAATAATTAATTCTATATATGATTCATGAAAGTTGAGTTCATCACTAACTTTCAGAAACAAAAACAACATACATGATAAGAGTACTAGATGTGTATTACTCTATTTATCAGATTAGTGATAATAGGTCGTATCCAATTCTTCAATCAAAGAGTAATTCAAAGAATACAGAAGTGCACCAACAGTGATTCAACAAAATGATATTTATAATTGAAAAAGGGCATGTTCCATTACTTCATCAAGGCATTCACAAACTTACTTAGAAATAAGCATCATTTGAAAATGTTCTTAATAAAATCTTGGACCCTTCTCTAAATGCATGAGAAGGGTTTAAATACTAAAACTAAATACAAACTAATTAAATGATTTACAAAAATGTAGAGGAGGTTTCAAACAACCTTTATCTAAAACTTAACTTAAACAATAATCTAGGAATTTAGAACTGATAATCCTGACTTTATGGATCATGTATTTCTGTGGGATCGAAAGTTGGCAGATATCTAGCATTGTCTTGAACTCAGCTGGCTGAGATGTTCGTGATATAATTTGGTCCTTGAAGAGAGCATTTGAGATTGTCGACTGAGACTTTTGGGCTAATTCTGTGAGAAATAGAAGAGTTTGCTGCTAATGATAAGGTTTGATCAGAAAATTCCAATAATTTTCCTGATCAAACTTATTGACTTTCTTGATTATTTCTTGTTGTTGTTTTTCTCTCTGTGTCCATTTTAATTCTACTTCTTTTGTTATTGAAAACACATCATACGTGCTTTCTTCAAGAAGCCCTGTTTTAAATAATTGGTCACATAAGAGATGTATAACCTCATTTGATTTGCTGGATGTCTTGGTCGCTACTCTTTCTATTTGGATGATCTTTTCTTCCCATTCTGTAAATAATAATTCCTTGTGAAGCTTATCTATATGTGGTAGATTAGCTTGCTTTCCTATATCTGAGTTTTTCCACTAAATGTGTTCTTCAATTTTCTTTTTAAGTCTCTAACATTCTAGTTTTTGGATTGCAATTTGCTAAATCATTATTTTATTGGAATCACAATAGGAATCAATTGCAGCAGCTTTATGGAAAAATATTTTTTGTTGTTTCTTTATCAAAGCATTTATCTCAAGTGCTTCTTTAATGAACTTTTTTTATTATGATTTATTATGTAACTCTATCATGGCTTTTTCCAACTATGTATGTTTCTCTTTAAGCTCCGTGTGATGTTCTAACTTAAGATTTTCAATATCTTTATGGAACTGTGCTAAACTTTCTTTGATTTGTTTAGTAGTCTTGACTTTCTCTATATCTAACATCTGTTCTAACTCTTGTATTCTAGATTATTTCTGTTTCAACAAGGTTCTAACTTGATTTTCCTTATCTACAGTGGTTGTGGCATAAGCTCCTGCATAATGTGACAATTTAGTCAAATGATCAGTTGGATCCTCTAATGAATCCTTCCAAAGGACATCAACTGATTCATCTGTCATTTTAAGAGTAGTCTCATCAGTTCTCTTTCTCTTATTCCTTTTAACCACAGCTCTGTGGCTAGGACTATAGAAAATATCTAATGATGGAATGTCTTCAATCTGTAGGATGATTTGATCTGTAGAGTAAGTCGGAATGATTTCTTTGCTCTATGTTGTTGGGATTATCTGTAGAGGGTTGACAGTTTCAACTATTTTCTGAGAAGGCTCTGGCATTTGAAAACTTACTGCTTGGTCACTATTGACCTTTTCTTTAAGAGTGCTTATTGCCTGGGAAAATTGTTCCCATTCATTCACCAGGTCTTTACCTTGGGATGATTTAGACTGATCTACCATGCTCTGATATTTTTGAACTGCCTATAAATTTGATTTAGTGCCATTGTTCTTTGTTTTAACTTGCAACTCTATTTCTTGAAGAATTTGTTCGATTTCCGAATTTTCTTTCGTATATTCAGATTCATCCTCAGATTGATCTGACTTATCAGATTATTGTTGAGAGTGACCGATTCATTTTCAGAGCCATATTTCATTTCTTCATCGAGACTGACACTTGGCATATGTTTTTATTCTTCAATAACTAACAAATTCAAAGGGACATTTTTCAATCTCTCATTTCTATATACCTGAAAGGCTTCAGCCTCTTCTTGACTTGATTGACTAGAAATCCTTTTAACAATATCAGAAAAATCTTCGACTTCTTGGAAGAAGTCATCAAATTTGTCTTCTTGTTTTATGAAAGGCTTTGTTTTGATTTTTTCCATGTAAATTTTAATTACATCGTCGGGGTCATATAATCTTCCTAGCATAAATGCTAGATTCAACATCTAAATATTAGGAACCTCTTTGTATGTATGGTTGATATTAGCCAAATCGAAGGTGCCACACTGTAGAGGGAAATAAGGCCAAATAGCCTTTTTATCATCTTTTAACTGTTTTGTGACACCATTGATGAGTTGATAAGCTATCTCTCTCCCAAACAATCTATCTGTAACATAGTATGGAAAAACATGTGGAAGAGAAGAACTTACAAATACTCGAACATATGTGAATTTCTCTTCAGCAAACCATCTAGCTATAGGAATGATATCTTTACTGAATTATTTGGAAACCCTAGGGATTTTTTCGTTAAAAATAATTTGATACATAGGCAACATGACTCCATAACAGACTTTGTAGAAATGTAGGTGGAATTTAGAGTCCCAGAGTTCTTCATGGTATATGTGAATTGGGGTAGGGTTTTTAATGGTCCATTTCCAACCCATGATTGGAAATGTAAAAGTGAAACAAATGGAATCCATAACATAAGCAGACATGTAAAAAGGTGAATTTTCTTTGGACGAAACACTCTTCTTATTCCTATATTCGACAATATGTTTGGCTAAATAATTGGACAAAAGGTCTGACCAATTCAAAATGGATGAATTGACGATTGTGTCAATTAAGGGAACCCAATCTCTAGCGAACCTAGTACTATCAAGTTTGGAAAATAGCCTACACAACATACCGGCATCATAGCAATAAGGATAAGGGATTTGTGAAATGGGGTACGTACCAGATTTTTCCTGCTTTAATTTCCCTTCATTTTCTTTCCATTCATGGATGACCTTGATAAGGTATGGATGTTTAGCTTTGAACATTTTCACATGTCTATTATCATACTTCTGTTGCGGAGCTGGTAGATGATACATGGCTGTGAAATCTTCGGCTTTGAAAGAGCCCATAATATCTCCTCTAGAATTCTTGAAAACTCTATCTTCAATATTTAAGTTCTCAACTACCCACTTAACCATATCCATGTAAGGCATAATATTCGGTCTTGCAGCTATTCTATGAATAACAGAGCATGCAACGTCGAGAAGGGTTGCATTAGAGGTGGAATCAGTACCTCTCACAGATAGTTTTGTTATCAGCTTTGGTCCTTCATCCTCAAAAAGTTTGTACATAGCTTCCCATGAAGAGCTGCCATAATCCTTGTTACAGACAGTGTCTGAAAATAACGAAGGCATATCTGTATCCTCTGAAGATGATGCTTGAGACACCTCTTTACCCTTTTTACTCATCTCTGACTTTCTTAACTTGATAATTGATTTCCTGAGAGAAAAGTGAAATATATCATATAATGAGAATTTACAAAGATATATCAGGGATTTATTTCAAACTCACGTGAAAAAATGTCAATATTATCAATTATCTCTTCATAATTCCTTATGATTTCAAAATTTAATGCTTGACATGGCTTCACACACAATACTTATCAGTCGTTTAAAGCCGTTAAGATCTAGAATTCAATTTGATATGACATAAGTTGCTTTTCACACACTGATATCATTAAATGCGCAAGTCGCGATGATTCCTTTATAATATTTCATGATTGTCTCATAAATGTTGCGAAATGCGATCTGCGCAAATCGAAAATCGTAATATTTAAAAGATACGTTTAAGTCTATATTATAATCCGCGCATGATGCGATTTGTGAAAGCTTAAATTGGATGCGATAGCAAAAAAGGATTTATATTTTTGAGTTTATTCGCTTCGTTGGGTCTGTGGCTATCGCAACTTATATTACTTTGTTTCTTTAAGTTTTAACTAAATCAAGTGCGATGCGAAAAAGGAAAGTAAAAATTTTATTTCTTTGGAAAGGCTTTTTAAGTAGCGCATTTCACAATTTGCAGATTTTATGATTTAGGATTATTTTTGAAGGATAAAACATGTGATAAGTGATGCGCTTTAGGAAAAAAATTATTTTCTAAACTTGTTTTTAAAAGAAATTTTAAAACGGATTTTCCTATTTATTTCTAAAGGGTCCCTATTTATGAAAAATAAATGGGGGTTGTTGTATAGCACAACACTCACGCACGCTTTAAATCACACATTACTTACATCCAACCTCAGGGTTTACCATACGCCATCACACTACTATTCCACTTGAGTTTAAAACTGCCAATCAACACCGTACGTGTTTCAATGCTTCAATACACAGCTCAATTTTCGCATGCGTTGCCCAATTTCTGCTTCACAAACAACGAAGACTCCAGAAATACACCAACGTTCCTGCATTTTCTTCCGAATACACCTACATTCCTACGTTCACATACATACAGCGTATACATGTACATTTGTAGACTTAGAAATCAAACATATAATGCAAAACATAATTTCACTAACACTACATGGGCTGAATATTTCATTGATCGCCCCTCTTCATTTGCAATCCTTACAACTTGCACACTTCTCTCTTCCTCTCCTTGCTTTGCCTTCATATTTTCCCATTATTTATACTTAAAATATGAAACTGTTCCTTTCAGGATAGGTTTCTTCTAGAGTTTTCTCAACAAATCACTACCTCCCTATTTTCAAGTGCCTATCCCTATGTTGGCTCTATATCCACACAGGGAAAGAAAACAACTACTAATTTTATTGCCTGTAAATTGTGATAAAAATATTGATAACATGGTTGCTAATGTCATTCTAGATGAAAATGGTGTGGCAACCAACTTTGAGTCTAAAAAAGTAAAAAATAAGCTATATGCACATCCTCATAAGAAGAAATCGCCCAAGCATCACCATTCCTAGTCAATTACTAGTTGTTACATAAGAGACGTGAAAGAATGAATTGTGGACCAGTGCCGATAATCAAGATTGACTATGGATGGATTGATGAATGGTCATGGCATAATTTGAACCAATGCTTGAAGAATTCGTATCAATGTGTTGCATCAGTTGTTTGTTGTTGATTCCCATTTTTCCCTCAGTTTTTCTTTGAGGGGGAAATTTGCTGACAATGAAGATTTTTGATTCTTTCTCCTTCAACAGTTGTGTTTTAAGGGAGGTAGTTAGATGGTGATAGATATTGTTGTCGTTGCTTTATTGACAACTCTTATTTTTTGTGTTTGATCAATGTGATGGTGACGATGTTCAAACAACTTTGGGTGTGTTTTTGTATGGTCTATGAGTTGATTTTCCATATTTACATGCATCATTGGTTATTTTTTGGTTCATGGTGTTGCAATTGTGTGAAGCCTTTGTCCTGGTTCTTTACCAACACCTAGTTTCTTAGAAGCATTTTTTGGAGAAGTTGACAGTGGTTGCCACCCTTTTGCCTCTGCAATAATCTTACTTCAGAGATCTACCGACCTCATTGAGGTTTCACACCTCTCATCTTCATAGTTTTGGTACTTGAACATTTCATACTTCTTAATTGGAGCAGGCCTTTGTTCTTTCCATTCAGTGGATCGTTATGGGATCTGCAGTTTTAGTTCCATGATAGTTTGAGCACTGAAATATTTCTCTCTTTTGGAGGGGATTTTTTATCCCACATGTTTTTCTCTCTTTCTCTGCTTATGAGAGTTTGTACATGGGTACCTCATTAGGCCTCATTCCGAGACCCATTCTTTGTTTACTTTTTTCTTTATTTACTCCCTATGTTTTGTTTAAGGGGGGTGTTCGAGTTTGTATTTTCCAATGCTTGATTTCCCTATGAGCTAATTATGGTGAATTGTAAGCTCACATAGGTACTTTCATTTGTCCAATTTTCATAGTTATCCTTAACTGACATTGGGCCTCACCCATTGCTATATAATGGAGGTCTTATATGTGCTTTACATAATAATTTGACTAATAAAATACTCTTACAATCCTAATCCTCCTATCCTCTAGGATCCAGTTTCAAAGACCTGACATTTATCACCTTCTCAAACTCTTGATTATCTAGTATTTAACTTGCAGGTTTTTGTTTTACAATATTGTAGTAGATACGTTAATTTTGTTAAAGTTGTTAGAATTTTGGACAAATTACTCAATTATTTGGTGGTTAAAAATATTTGGTTTCCCATTGGGTAGATTGAAACCACCTACAATAAAACATGTTTAATTTGGATGGATTTCTAATGTACTTGGTTTTTATGATATTCCAAGGTAATATAAATTGATTTACAAAAAAAAAAATATTATGCTAGAATGACACATATTGTAATGTTGGCTTATGGAATTGGATGGGAGACAAAATGATCATTATATGAAAAACACTCTATATGATCAAAATGGAACACCAAATTGGCATGTGTTTTGGTCAATTTGTTATTGCATCTTTTAACATGAAACCATTCATATTTACAATTCAAGCTTGCAACTAGAGAGTGGATAGTACAAGAGACTCTAATAACTGTAAGATGATTGAGGTGAAGTGAACGAGACACAAATACCTTGGAAAAGAGAAGATGCCTTAAGGTAGGGATATTTTTCAGGGTCTCTAGTTTCCATGCAAAACTTGATTCAATTTTCCCCTAGGGAAAAGAATTATCCCCACCTTGAATCTGCCTCCCTTGGAGAAGATTCAAATTTATTAAGGTATAATTTTTAATCATTTAATTCTATGTCATGTAAACCTTTAGCTATTTTTTATTTTTTATTTTTAATCATGGTGAATTGGTAAAGCTTCAGAGTAATTTTGGTGGCATCAATGATCAAATCTTGCGAACACTATAATACTAATAATATATCCAAGAGCTTGCAAGCCAAGTTATGACTTAGAAAAACATGATATGTCATGTAGTTGGGGGTGCCTACTCTTCGAGCCTTATCACAATGGACTAAACATGTCCCTTGGAATTGAACCCCGAGGGATGGGGAACAAACCATATCCCCAACCACTTGAGATTAGCATGGCACATCCATAGTTTTTCTTTTTTTTTAAGCAATAGTCTATCGATAACATGTTGGATTAATTTGGGTGAGGCCTGGGATCAAATCTTCCAACTGGTAATATTACACCAAGAACATATCCAACAACACACACGCTAGATATACTAATAACTTATGACTTAGCAAGAGCCAAAATGGCATAGGGTGGGGGCACCTACTCTTGCAGCCTTATCACAAGTGGTGAAACATGTCCCTTATCCCATAAATACGAAGGTCCCATAGACCAATTTGACCTTAAAATTAAATATTATTATATTTTATTTCTAAATGATTAAAAAATACAAGTTAGAAATTTGGTCCTTTTTAGCATTTGATATTTTTTAATATTATCATTCATATAACACCATTAGATTAAACTTGATTGCAAATTTTAAGAATATTTTGAAATCCCATGAAATGAAATCCTCACTCTTATTAATCACAATATTCTTCATATATATATATATATATATATATATATATATAATTTCTAACTAATCGCAATACAATAAACAAAAAAAACAACTCCTGAAAATAAATTTAACTACTTAACCAACTCAAGTTTTTATGGCCATTTCCATTTTATTGTATTATAATTATTATCCAATTTTAAGGTCACGACCAAGCCAGACACCAAATTGGTGGATGAGACCCCTTGTTTGTGGTTCAAGGGACCCACCTCCATGTAGAAATTTGAATGCTAAATCTACGAAGGCATACATACTCTATCCCTATGGTTTTGAACATGTGACCTCTTAAAAGAAAACACATGCTAGTGAGAATTTGGATGGACCATGGAATGTTTAATTCAAATGGTTGACTATTAAGATTCATAAATATTAACACCAAAAAAACTAAATTTTTAAGATGAACCATTGACGAGGGAGCACACTTTTGAAAGTTGAATTACATAATTGACCCTAAAAATATTTTAAGAACAAGAATCATCATCACATTTTAACACTCCACTGACAAAAACATCAAATAAATAAAACCAAAACCCAATTTTTGGATTGATCTGCCCACCTACTTTCTCAACCAACTCAAATTTTTATCTCGCCAGTCAATTTGTGTGAAGCAATCCTTCTAGAAACCAAATTTTGTATGAAGAGTTTCTCATAGTTACCAAATTCGACCGAATCACACGAAGAATTTGAAAATTTGTTGGTTCTGTTAGACTCTTGTATTTCACAGTATCACAAGGGGACTGATTATTGATTAAATTTGTCATTACTGAAAATAATATTCTATGCCTATCATTTATTTCCAGAGAAATAAAGGGAACTCTTGACTGTAAAGAGCTTCAAAGGAATCAATCTGCCTCTTCGTCCAATAGAGCAAAGCAAGTACTGCTAACAAGGTGTGATGGGGATCAAACTTCATTGCTAATCTCGTTCCTTTTCATTTCATTCACCCTCTTTTCCCCCCTTATTTCCTCCATATTCTCCCATGCTCTGAATCCCATTCAAACCCCCCAAAAATCCACTTATATAAAAGGCCGAAAGTGTTAAATGTTATAAGCACTGCCACCCATCAAATGACCATGTGATATAAACCATAAACCTTACCGTT
This sequence comes from Pinus albicaulis, assembly GCA_034641835.2. Lineage (NCBI taxonomy): Eukaryota > Viridiplantae > Streptophyta > Pinopsida > Pinales > Pinaceae > Pinus > Pinus albicaulis. The sequence goes on from CM076584.1 coordinate 37,858,129, forward strand.
ATATGTATTACATATCTTATAGCCACTTAAACCATTGGTGGGACCCCTTGTGCCTTATCGCAAATTTTTTTTACAACAATCAAATGCTAAACTTGTAAATTGTCGATGCGATATGAAGTGGGACCCATTCCCCACCACGCTTCCCTTCCATTTCATTTTCCATCGAAATATACATTAACTTAACCTTTGTCTGTCTCTCTGCTTTACCCTTCCACCTTTTTCGTTTCATTTCTTTCCCTGATCGCGATCAAAGTAGGGCCCTCATCGCATTTCACAGACTTTACATATTTGGCATTGAGACTAAACTTTAAATAATGTGATCACCGCTTTGAGATATCACATCAAATTTGTTTTACCTTGTGAGCGCCCACAATCTATTTTATTTAATTTATGATGCGATAAGTCGGCCCCACCTTGGCAGCTCCGCCCCATTGCACAATCGTCACAATAAATAGATATACCATATAAAATTTGTAACACCTATTGCTTAAATCTTCGTCGATTCATAAAAATCTACCACATAGCTAGTGGGTCCCTCCTCCCTGCACTTCGCAAATTTTAAGAGTTAACCCCACGACTCATAACTAAAACTTAAGAATTGTGATGTGTGTTTGCGATTCGGTCCCACTTCTTCCCTACCATGTCACTCATCTCCTCTCCCACACATCGCACTTCGCAGTTTTAAAGTTTACATTTCCGCGCTTATAACTAAACACTATGAATTGCGATGTGCGCTACGGTCTGGTCCCACTTACCCTCCACGTCATTTACCCTCCATGTCACCTTCCCATCGCATCGCATCGGCAATCGTATTTTTTATAAACGAAACTGTAAGGGTTGTGAAGTGTGCAGATGTGATGCCACTTCATAAATAAAATATACAGAATTTCAGGTCCGGGTGAACGAGTTTTCACTATGTTTTGTGTGTATAACAGGTCAATTTGGGCCTACGAGGTTATAGCTCATCTCATGAATAAATAGGCCAAAATATCCAACAAGGAGCAAAGGCTTTCCACCTCATCACGACACCATCATCTTTAAATCTGACAGCCTACATTTCATTCTGACCCCCCTTTCCATCCTAACTTTATCCTTGCAGGAAGGTCTGGAACGAATGGTTTTCAATAATGGGACCCCCTTATGTGTCATTCTCTCATGAATTCGCACCCCCCCCCCTTTCTATTACCACTTACCACTTTAGAGGGGTCCGGAATACCATTTTCGCCTTCAAAAACCACTTTCCCCAAATAAACTGGTATTAGTTTGTAATAGAGAACGGAGAGTAATATCAAAGAAGTGGAAGTGATGACACCGTATTGAAATTTATCATTTGGCAAAGGCGGTTCGAATGACAAAGCCAGATGTCAGAACCTCCATTGGTTGCCTCTTCGAAACCATCACAACTTCCTCCAAAGCTTACTGTTTGATCTTCCAAGGAGCCATTGAAGTGTTTGGATCTATGAAGAATTGCCTAGAGTTGATCCTAGAGGCAGTGGTGTTGTCAGAGATGTCTTATCATCACCTACATGTCTCCACTTGTCCATATTCTACTTAAATGTAATCACTATAGTAGACAGACTAACCGACTTAAGTTTTCTATAAATACTGTATGCATTAGCAGTGTAAATGGAGGCCCAAAAGGGAATAACCATTGTAATAGGCTCAGTTATTTTTAAGTACTCTCTTTTGGATGAATAAAGGATTATGTTGTTTTCCAGATTCTTGTGTTATGCTCCCTCATGTAACTTGTTATTCTCCTGTTTTACACACTGTTTTCTATTCTTTACTGTTGATATAATTTTTTGTGTAGTATTTACCATGGGGTACATTTCTTAGTCTTGAAACAGTACATTATGCTTTCCTCTAAGACTTGGATGCAGAATTCAGAGACAGTCTACTCTGCATCCATGTTGAGACCGAAATGTAGAATTTAGAGACGGTACGCTCTGTATTCCCATTAAACCTTAATCTCCTCCTCTTTTTCAATTCGATAAGATGTAAAGATCCATTTACATGGCTAGCTTTCCTGGTTGCACCAGACCTTATTTATCCATCTATTTGAGTTTGTTCACACTTGTGTGACTCCATAGCCCAATGGCCCTTTTCTGTTGCCTCAACCAAAAATCTTCAAACAAACGTCATTTCTATAACTAGCCTAATATCTGCACTTATAGTGATCAAGCTATATCTAACAGATAGAGCTCTCTCTAAATCTAGGAAGGCTAGGTCCTGGACTCCAAAGTTGGTTTGATGTTTCCCTCTATAGTTTTGTCTTCCACCCTCAGAAATTACAGAGTGCTAACAACTTCAATTTTTCCATTTATATGTCAAAATTAAAATTAGATTCAGTACTCATCATGGTGTTGAAAAAAATTGTTAAAATTTTATGCAATGGTTGAAAAAATTGTTTAAAATGCAAATGTGTAGATGATGGGTTTAATTTAATTGATTAAAGAAAAATGGAAAAGGTGATGACAACAAACTGTCGGTGTGGCATTTGATTATTCTTTTCACGTAGGCGTATCGAGTCAGACAATATTGAAAAAAGAGGGGACAAGGTGTTTCACCAAAAAAATCATCGTGAAAGTGAGATAAAGAGGACTCTTGCCCAATGTATTCAGTCGGAGTTGTCTTTAGTGCGAATTTTTGGAGTTTCAGGTGCTGGAATCCGGTGAAAAAATTTGAGGTAAAATCTTGATTTCTATTATTTAAACTGGTTTTTTTACTGTATATATGGATTCAACACCCTAAAAAACTTCTAGGGCACTTCAATTATGCAAGGTTACCCATCAAACTTCTATTTTCAATGAATTCCTATCAGATTCTAGAGAAATTAGATTGGCAAAAGCCACCGTAAAAGTCTTCAAAAATTCGCACAAAAGACTACTCTTATTCACTCAAACAATATTGTAAGAAGAGGGGACAAGGACGTTCCAAGAAAGTTCATTGTCGAAGTGAAATAAAGAGGAGACTGACAAGTATTTTAATAAAAAAATGAAAAATAAAATGTAGATAAAAAAAATGAAGAAAGAAACTTGATTACTTAAATTTTTGGGTTCAAAGTGAAAAATTTAAAAAGTCATTTCCATATCGTTGAGAATTTTGTGAACATGAATTAGATAGTCATTTCTGAAGCATTTTTTTTTTAATTTTAATATTAGTTTTTCATATTTCACTCTGGAATGTATTGGGTAGGTTTAATGATTTTTATAAGATTGGATGATTTTTTTTTTTTAAGAAAATAGATTATATGGCTTTTAGGTTTTTTTTTTGAATAGTCATCATAATTTTTTATTTATTTTTATTTTTTTATTTAATTAGTAAATAGAAAATTTTAACTGTTATTTTTTGGAAAGTTTTCTATTTATTTTTAAATGTTATTTAAAAAAAAAATCATTTATTTTTTATCTAATTTGTTTAGAATTCTGTGGGGATTCATTGAAATCATAAATTTGACCCGTGATCTGAATCCATTTATGTAGTAAAAAAAAACAAGTTTAAACAACACAAATCAAAATTTGTCACAAATTTTTTAGCGAGTTTCAACTAAAAATTTGCTAAAAACTATTGAAAATGGCAACAAGAAACAGTGAAGGAGGCCTCCTGAAACATCTTTCCTGATCCTAGTTGGAAAGTGATCACCTAAACTAGGTGGGGACCACACATGTGATTTTTGTCGGAAAAATCTATTTTTGAGACTATGTCTATTTTTAGACATATGGAGCATGATTAGAAGTTGATTGAAGTTAACGTGTCGACATGTTAATGCGCTCATTGAACCCTTATTTTAGGACAGACTATTTTTGAAGCATGTCTCTAAAAACAAGTCAAATATTGTTACCACATGTCTTTGACTATAAACGACGATTTACTCTCTTCGGAGCACTTCGATTCGAGTCACGGATGTGCTCATCCTACAGCCAATGAAGAATCACGTGGTTCCTAGGGTTTGATGGCATCTTGCATGTTAGACTTCAGTTAGACTCCTGTGGCAGAGTTTTGGTGGAGTTGATTGAGGAGTTAATGGAGGTGGTGTTCTGGTTAACTAGTTGAACTAGTTGTATTTAGTTTAACTGGCTAATACAATAGAGATGAGTTGTGTGAATTAAATATTATTTAATTCACTAATTATTAACTCATTATTCAACTAAAGAACACATCAGTTTAACTCAGTGCATGGACAGTTCAGTGGAGACCAGTGAAAGAGGTAGATGAAAGGGTGAGTATAGCTATCAGTTGGAGGATCATTTGTGCATGAGATTTGCACCACACTTGGAGGAATTGTCCATGACAATTGCGCAGTCAAGCCAAGGAGATTCGAACCTTGGATATCTACATAGACAGGCCATGATTGCGCAATAGGCGATGATGGTGTGTTTTGAACCTGTGACTTGTTCAAAACCAAGCTAGTTTTTTTGTAGCTTTGGGAGATAGTACTGAGTACTTGTGAGGAGTTTGTACTATGTATTTGCTGCATGTTCTCTCCATTTATAATATACTATAGCTGGGGGTTTTCAGCTATAAGCTTTCCCCATACATACTGTGTTAATATGTGTGATGATTTGATGTGCTATCGCTTCTATGCTTTCCGCATGTGACAATTAATTGTAGAAGAGATTATGTGTTATGCATGCAATTCGAAATTGATGTGTGATCAGGTTAATCTCCATTGAATAAGTGATTTATTCAGCAAATTTCTACATGGTATCGGAGCAATATTAATTGTCGAGATCTATTACGGTGATTGTTTATTATTTCCTCGGACAGAGCCTGCATGCGGGCCAGGTAGCCTCTGGAATATTCATCCTTCTTTGTAAGGTGAAAGATATGGTGAATGCCCATGCAGTCAATCTCTGATTTGGAAATAATTAGCTCTCAAGTGTAGATCGGAAGCGATTTAGTTATCAGCTGGTGGTGAAATTCGAATTTGCAGATTTGTGTTCTTGGTGCCGCGGTGAAAATGCCTTTCATCGGGTTGCGACTAGAATATGCCTTGGAAGGCAGTTTGAATTATGTTGCATGGAAGGACCGCATGGAGGCTGTATTAGATGATCATGGGCTGTTGGAATTCGTGGAGAAAGAGATTCCAAAGCCTACTTCTAATGATGCTGCTGTTGTGGAAGCATGGCAAAAGAAACAAGCAAAATGTCGAAGGATCCTATTGGAGGGTGTAAAGGATCACATTGTATCCAGTTTACACGGGAAGGCCTCTCCATATTTGATGTGGAAAGCCTTGACGGATCTGTACCAAAGCAAGAGCGATTAGAGGAAGCTGGCGCTCAAAGATAGACTCAGGAACATCAAGTGTGAGAAGGGGGAAAGTATGCCGAAGTACCTCACGAGGTTCACCCAATGTCGGGATGAGCTGGGAAGTGTTGGTGTGCCGGTGGAGGATGAGGATCTGGTGAGTTTGGTGCTTCTTGGTTTGCCAAAGAGATGGCATGCATATCAAGATAGTGTCAATGGTCGGGAAAAGTTGCCGGGATGGGAAAGACTGTGGTCTGATCTCGTGCAAGAGGAGATCCGGCGAAATACCAGAGATGGTTCTTCATCAAAGGTATCTGATGAAGAAGACTATGCTTTGGCTGCCAAAGCAAGGAAGGGGAAGGGCAAGGAGAAGGCTTCTCAATCCGGTGCGGATGGTAAAGAGCGTGACATGTCCAAAGTGAAGTGTTTTCACTGTCACGATCATGGACATTACGCCACGAATTGCCCAAAGAAGAAGAAGAACAAGCAGGCTGCTGGAGCTGCAGCTGGTGAGGCTCTTGCCTCGCAATTTGAGTTGGACTTCTCATTGATCGCATGCATGTTGTCTAGTGCATTGGGATCGGGGTGGTATATTGATAGTGGCGCTTCCTTTCACATGACGAGAGATGCAAATCTTTTCAGTGACTTGGTGGAGAAAGGTCTCCAGATGCATGTTGAGTTGGGCGACGGTGGATGATACAATGCGACCGGCATTGGTACCATAACCTTTCAGAGGGAGTCAGGTAAACTCATTCTTTTACAAGATGTATTGCATGTACCAGGTCTAACAAAGAATCTGATCTCAGTCGCAATGTTAGATGATAAAGGGTATGAAGTTGTCTTTAGAGAAGGAAAAATTTTCCTTCGGCACAAGGCAACGGGACAAGTCAAGAAGGTTGGGATTCGAGCAAAGAATCTCTACAGACTTGAAGTAGATGGGATGTCTACGGAGCTTCCTATTGTTGGGAAGCGGGAGGAAGACATGCAATTGAAGCTTGAGAGGGAGCGGGTTTTTCATGCAGGTGAAAGTGAACCTCGGGATGTGGAGCAGCCACAAGAGGATCATGGAGTGGAAGAGACCACTCATGCAGAGAAATTTCGTGCCAGATGGGCAGAGGGAGTGCATGCAGCTATACCACCAGGTATGAGGTGGGGCGACATGCATGAGTAATCCCATGAGGAGATTTCTGGGAAGATTCATGAGATGGTGTGGATCTCATGGATTGAACCTGGCTACGAGGTGCCCACAGCATGGCAGTAGCAAGATCAGTTGGAGTGATGCAGGCAGATCAAAGTGACAGTGTCGGATACTGGAGCGCGGATCAGAGTTGACAGCAAGTGCAAGAGTGCATGGGTGCAAAGAGTTCAACAACGCAGTAGTTCCTGATGACATGTGCAGTTGGTACCAGCAGAAGTCGAAGACTTTGATGATAGATGCTAGATGCATCAAGACTGATTGAGTTGTTTGGAGCCTATTCAGTTTCAGAGGAGTTGCAGAGCAGATGCATGGAGTTGCATGGCGCTTGTGGAGGTTGCGGGGCGAATGCATGGAGTTGCATGTCGCATGCAATAACAGTCCTTTCTTGTTGAGAGGGAGTGTTGAAAATGGCAACAAGAAACAGTGAAGGAGGCCTCCTGAAACATCTTTCCTGATCCTAGTTGGAAAGTGATCACCTAAACTAGGTGGGGACCACACATGTGATTTTTGTCGGAAAAATCTATTTTTAGACTATGTCTATTTTTAGACATACGGAGCATAATTTGGGAATTCCAGTTGGAGATTCTTGAAGTATGCGACATGTCAGTAAAAATAGATGAGACCCTTATTTTTAGGACCCAGGCTATTTTTAGACTGTGTCTCCTAAAAATATGGAAGTCAAATATTATTTACCCTTAATAATATTTTGACTATAAAAAACAGTTTACTCTCTTGGAGCACTTCAGTTCGAGTCATGGAGGTGACTCATGCAACTGACAGAAGGAATCACGTGGTTCCTAGGGTTTGATGGCATCTTGCATGTTAGACTTCCGTTAGACTCATGTGGCAGAGTTTTGGTGGAGTTGATTGAGGAGTTAATGGAGGTGGTGTTCTGGTTAACTAGTTGAACTAGTTGTATTTAGTTTAACTGGCTAATACACTAGAGATGAGTTGTGTGAATTAAATATTATTTAATTAACTAATTATTAACTCATTATTCAACTAAAGAACACATCAGTTTAACTCAGTGCATGGACAGTTCAGTGGAGACCAGTGAAAGAGGTAGATGAAAGGGTGAGTAAAGCTATCAGTTGGAGGATCAGTTGTGCATAAGATTTGCACCACACTTGGAGGAAATTACCAATGACAATTGCGCAGTTGGAGCCAGTGAGATTCGAACCTGGATCTCTATTTAGACCAGCCTTGATTGCGCAATAGAGGCAGAGAAGTAGTGGGTGTGTTTTGAACCTGTGACTTGTTCAAAACCAAGCTAGTTTTTGTGTAGCTTTGGGAGATAGTACTAAGTACTTGTGAGGAGTTTGTACTATGTATTTGCTGCATGTTCTCTCCATTTATAATATACTATAGCTGGGGGTTTTCAGCTATAAGCTTTTCCCATACATACTGTGTTAATGTGTGTGATGATTTGATGTGCTATCGCTTCTATTATTTCCGCATGTGACAATTAATTGTAGAAGAAGGTTATGTGTTATGCATGCAATTCGAAATTGATGTATGATCGGGTTAATCTTCATTGAATAAGTGATTTATTCAGCTAATTTCTACAAAAACTCCAAAAAAAAATAACACTACTCTATAGAAAATTACGTTAAAAAACATATAAAACAGCTTATATGCTAGATTGACCAACTTACAACACTAACCATCTTTGATATGTGACCTGTGATGCCTTTCTTGTTTGTGCCAAAGGTGATAATCTCATCATTTCATCTTATTTACATGTTATTTTATTTTATTTGCATTTCCACAACATAGCTAAATGTTGGAAATTAATTCCAACTACTGAAATCAATCAGCAGTAATTGCAGAAGTGAAAGAACTGTGGCACATTGAAGCCTTAGCAAAGGCGGTTGTCGCTTACTTAAATGCAATTGCAAAAGGATTGGAAAGCCCGCACAGTTGCAGTACAAAGCAGATAAGATTAGACCCCTTTGATATTTAATCCAAGGCGGTAGCTGATTTCTTAAAGAACATAGTTTAATGCTCAGACTCAAAGTCTCGCCAGTAGCACAGAACTTTGATTACAGGTTGAATCAAGCTTTAAAACCTTACCAATATAATCGGCGGAGTTAATGACTTAGGCGGTAATCACAAGTTTTACTTGCAGTGTCTTGTTGATGTTGGACGTTCGATGCGTTCATCGCAATCGGAGGTATCACAAATGTAATACTGCAGCCCTTTTGTTTTTTGGGCCGATGCGATGAGTTAAATCGTATGTCTTATTGTAATCGCCCTCCACTGAAGCCAAGGTTCGCAGGTGGTCCCACAAACCACGCGGCATTACATCGTTAAATCGCAAAGTGTTAATCCGGAGGATTTTTGTTTATGCCCCGATTGCATTAACCAATGGCGGACCTGACCATATTATATGGCGGAGTTAATTGATCCATCGCATCCGGTTTGTAATCGGCGATCGGAGTTTTTCATTTGAACTGATTTTGCTTTGATAAGCCCGGACTCGATAGACTTATGCAGCGGAGTTAAAACGGTCATCGCGTCCGGATAACAATCGAAGATCGGGATTTCTAAAAGGGTCACGACTTATGTTTAAAGACCGGACCTCATACATTATAGTTTTTGTTTTAATTTTAAAAATATGCGTGGCATATATATATTGAAAAGGCCCGAGAGCCTGTGTAATGTTTTTTGTTTTGTTTTTACACAAAACCGAGTTGTTTTGCACAGCAGTGCATTATTTGAAACATAACGTTTTTTAATAGAGACAGAAATAAAATAAATAAAATAAATACACTGACAGTGTATTATTTTGAGAGACAGTGAAGTCTATTCTGAGCACTGCTTTCCTTAAGCAGTCCAAATGAAAACTCTGTCTCCTGTAAATTTTTATTTCTCTGTGTTAGAAGAGGAGAGTATTACTCTCTCCATTGCTGTTTTGGAATTTTCAGAAATTCGAACACTAAAAACAAATTTTGAAATATCGTTCAAACTTTGAATACCAAAATTATTATTTTTAATTTAAAAAAATATATATATTTCCTTGACGAGTCTTCAAATTTTCTTGAGTTATAGTTTTACAATATTTGAGGTATAGTCTTGCAATATTTGACGGTCGTTAAAGTTTTGAATATCAAAATGGTTAAATCCCAACAATGATTAGGGTTTCTGTACATATATGGTTAAGATGCAGCAGGATGAACTGTGAATGAACATGTCAACGAACTTTGAAAGATGGAGTACACGAGTGACGAACTGCGCAAAAGATAGAAAGTCGCAAATAAAAGGACTCAGGAGAATCAAATTGAACTATCTAATTTGAAAAGATCCCTCGGATCACTCCAATAATCAAAATGTATATTTAGGACACAATTTAATAGTCAAAGTATGTAGACAATTTGGTAATGTAAGCAGAAAAAGAATAACAGTATATGGGAAGCTCACTTCTATGACCATATATACTTGGTAAAACTCAGACTATGCCATTCCACTCCACTCTTTCATTAATGATTTTAAAGACTTGTAAATAAATATAATAATAAGTTATGCTAATATTGACTTGCTGGGTTGCAAAGATTACAAAAATGTGATGCTATTGTATTCCTACATATACGAAAACTAAGAACTAGTAATAAAATATAATAACAAGCTGGGTGTCAAAGATTACAAAAATGTGATGCTATTATATTCCTACATATACAATAGCTAATGTGATGCTAATGTCCATCGACCCTAAGAACTAACACACAGAGGCCATTGATGATCAGATCCACCAAGTGCAGCTAAGGGACCATTTTCAAGGCTTTGGGCGGGTATATATATAATCGCTATCTTCATATATTTCACTGTCCTCATTGCTTTCTTTCCACTCATCTTCATTAGACTTTGAATGCACGCCATTCTTTCCCTGGCATTCTGATATCTTATGATCTCCATCCTGCAGCACCAAGTTCTGTAAGTTCCACTTCAAACTGAAATTCGAGAAAAAAATTCACAGATATGGGTTTTGATAACTTATATCTTACGTTGATGGGAGTGTTTTCGATGGAATTTGCCTTACAATTGGAAACCCAAACTTCACTCTTTTCTGCAATTAAAATAAAGTTAGAACAAACTTCACTTTTCTCTGCAATTAAAATAAAGTTAGAACAATGTAGATTCTCGAAATACGTTGGAATCAGACCATAAACAATATTTTAGAATCAAAGGCAAAATCACTTCTTCAAATTCCAAAAATATTTCCCAGATATGATAAAAATTGCTCTAAAAATAGATTTCAAAATAATGTCATCTACTTAATAGACCAAATGCTCAGTGCCTCTCATATATACCTTGCGATAGCAATCGCAAGGCGATTGAGTGGCAAGTCAATAACGATATCATCATACCCAACACCAGCAACTTCGCCATATGGAAAACTGATATGATATTGCTCTTGATAATCAACTCTGAAGATCACTGAACAATCTAAATGTCTACAATGGATGCAAGCAGTTAGATATATATATATATATAGGGCAGTTCACATATTTGTTGTGGTGATCGTGATCAATAGTCAAACATTGAGAACATACATATCTGTTTCGACTCTAAAAGTGTACCTTCGTCGACTTTATAACACGTAAATTTATGGAGTGGCCTCGACTTTCTAGCCTTCTCACACATGGTTGAAATTTTGACATGCTTCGTACAAACCCTAATAAGATTTCAAACCCCTTTACTCTCCCATCGTATTATTCGGACATGTATGTGCATCAGAGGCATTTAAATTGCCTCGTTTTAAAATAGCAAAGTCAACCAATGATTAGGGTAGGAATGTGTCGGAAGTCAAATTGGCAAAAACAATTGTCAACCTCCATTAAACTCTTGTTCAATTCACAGCTTGGCTAGTTGGTGGTAAGATTCATGAGGAAGCTTCCCTTCAATTATTATGTTACAGGATTTATGAAGGATAAATTATTATGACAATTCATCGCCTTTGAAGTTTTTGACCTGGCACTCTCAATTTTTTTGACAAAGGTGACTTTGGAATAATCAGACAACGCGACTTTGGATCAATCAAATATGATATCATAAGATTGGAATGGGGAGACTTATATGCACTCCTCAAACTAACATTTATACTTAATATGGGTAAATATAAAATGAAACGAGGGTGAAAGTTATTTTATGACATCGCATAGTATTAAAAATGTGGTCGTTAGTGTTTTTGTAACAATTTTTTTTCCAATTATTTAATGCAACTAATTTGTTAGTTGTAATATATAGCTATTTACAGAACAATCCAATAATGATCATTATTATTTTTATTTTTATATTGTTATGGAATAATCTAGGGATAAGTAATTAAAATTCCCATTTAATGTGTGTATTTTATCTAATTTAATAAACAGATAAAGTTTTAATTTTTAAATATTAATGTGTATTTTTAAAAGTAATTACAAAAAGGGATATATCCAATTTCATATGCTTGTTTAATGTGTCTAATTATTTAGGCTTAATCTTACTACAGTCTCATTGATTCACTACCAATGCCATAGATTTCTCATTCTTTCATAAAAATATAAATAAAGACTTGCATGATTGAAGCCTTAATGTAATAATTTCAAGCTTATTTAGATCTATAAAATATTATTAATTATTCAAAAAACATTCATAAGTATAGAAATTTGGGGAAAGAATATACATGATTGAAGTCTTAATCTAATAATTTCAAGCTTACTTAGATCTATAAAATCTCATTAATTATTCAAAGAACATGCATAAACATAGATATTTGGGGGAAAGAAGAATATATCTATATTTATGGAAAGAGAGTAATCACAATGAGGATCTCATTGGGATTTAATGTTGTACACATGGCTCTAAGATCCAAACTCCCCCTCGTCAATCCTAATTCCACTTTTGTTGAACAAGAACAATCTGAAACCATATCATGGAAAGAAAACCAGGTGAATGGTTAATAGTCCTCACCTAGGATCAGATCACACTAATGTTGATGCCCAACATTCAACAACAGTACCCTACTCAAGACCAAGGATTATTGCTAAAAATTGCCAACATAAGGATGTTTCTCTATGGATCCCCACCCCCTAGCTTTGGCTCTCATTCTTATGGATTCTATGGAAGCTCATAATAGGTTGCATGACATGCACAAATATTAAGATATGAGTCATGCATTGTGTTAGTGCCCTATAAATTATAGGATCTCAAGGTGATTGGATACTTCATATTTCTTGCAAGTTTTCATTATTGAAAGGCTTTAAATGATTTCAAATAAAAAAAAAATATGAAAAAGAAAAGAAAAGAGGGTATAAAAATAGAAAAAGGAAAAGAGAAAAAATAAAGAAAAACCCCAAAAAGAAATAAAAATGAAAGTGTTGCAAGTTCAAATGCCAATACTCATTAGAAAATTTTGTCTAATCATACAGTTTAATCATGATTGAACAGTTTTCAATTTCTGTTGGTAAGTTAGAAAATAAAGATTTTCCAAACTGTTTAATCTTGGCTTATTAGTAGATAGGTAGAAAATGAAATTGGCTCAACAGTTTAAACTGGGCCAATGGCTAAAATAAGGTTAGGTGTTAGGTTAGAAATTCAAATAGAAAAATGACTTAAGGGTTTGATAGTCCAAATGCACCCAAAAAAAAAGAGAAAAAATGTTAGATGATAGTTTGGGTAGGTAGATATGTTGAGGAGGAAGAATGGAAGGAAAAGTGAAGTTTATTCTACAAGGTGCAACATCAAAGCTTCAATTTTTTCCTTTGCTGCAAGAAGAAAATTAAGACAGAGAGTGTTTATACTCAAAATGTTAGAAAGGGGATTATGTTCTAAGTTTGGGAACTATATTCTAAAATCATTTTTGACAAAATTTATGTCTCAACGTTATCCTAAGTTCTGAAACTGTTAATATTCCCTTTGTTTCAACCTCCGGAATGCTCGTATTTTTCATTTAACCTAAAGTTCTACACTACCTCCCAACATTCATGATCCCGACCCCACCATCCCATCACACATCACATCAAACACTAAAATCCCCGCACTTTCTCGATATCTCCACTCATCAATCCACATCTAATAGCCCACGTCGCCTTTTGGCCCCCCCTCAACCTCCAAAATTTAACAATGAGGAGGGGGTCCGAAATGGGTGGTATCCATTACCACTAATCCCGCTACACGGTGGGTCCATGCTAATTCGCCCCCCCCCCATCCCCTTTGACACTGTTCACCACTCTTGCGCCCCTTTGAAAAGTGGTTTTTACCACTTACAAAACCGTCGCGCTTACTCGAATTTTTAACTGATCGTTAGCGCTACGTCCACTCCCACCTATCCCATCCATCCAATCACATCACCTCCCGCCAACAAAGTCATTGTGCCATTAATGGTCAGTCTGTTATCCAACAGACCCATGCCTAATCAACGACCACCAACTCAGAGTATTAAAGCTCAAATTTGGCTTAACAACAGAGTTTACTCTGCTTGTTATTGTCAAAATTTTGTAGTTTTTTAATTCGCAGATAGATCATAGAGAACCACAATTGAAGAAAGGATTGTGTTTACTAAGGAGAAACTATCAGATCTCTACAGTTTCAATCAAGGTTTTATTATAACTCTTCACACTATTCCTTTTAATTTTTCCCTTCCCCAAATTATATTATGTGGAAATTTCCATTTCTTTGTTCCCCCTTCTTTCATCCCATTCACAGTGGTAATCCATTGAAGAAGCATGCCTCCTAAGGCAGACCAACAACCTTTCAATCCCATGTTCTACCCATCATATACCCCTCGCTGATAGAGACTATAAAATCCATGAGATACAGTCAAACTTCGACTTGTTCGATGTCTACTTCCAGCTCGAGGATAAATTTCTTGATGAAGCAAATGATATAGGCCTCTAGGAAACCAAGTTACCTTATTTCATCTTTCCCAAAACTCATAACTTCCCTGAACTGATCAAAAAAATTTAATCATGTTATGACATTAACCAGAGGGCCATACTGAACCCTGCAGGAGAAATATTATTTTCCTTCAATCCCAAATCCATTCAAGAAATGATGTAGGCTCCCATTGTTGAGAATATCATTCCCTTTTCATACGAAGCCCTGAGAGAATTATACCAGAAGCTAGAATTTCTAGTAGGGCCAAAACCTTAGAATTATTCATGGCCACAATGCCCCAATGCCTACCAAGAATCCCCCATATACATCATCTATTTTCCCTTATAGGACCCAAATTATCATCGTTGTTTTATCTTACTTATTGGGGTATCACAATGATCAGTGGGTAGATGAAGCCATGATTGCTTTCTTTTCTATTCTTTCCTCAGATGCCAAACCCACAGTGATGTTCAATTATGCTCAGTTTTTTGCTAATGCAATTCATGAATAGTTCCTAAAGTTTCATACAGAAGAAGTTTTCAAATCCAACTCTATGTTGGTTTACATGTTTGTTTATGTCCAATCCAGTAGGTTTCAGTTTGATATGATGAAGCTGAATGATGATTTCCAGCCCCAATCAGTGATTTTCTGGACTACTTTATTGATGAAGGAGCAGAAGAATTACTCCTACAAGAGCTCTGTATACTTGTTTATTCATCCAGCAATCAGTGCACTCAGCAGTACTATAGAGCCAAGGATTAGTGATGAAATAAAGAAGGTGATGTAGTTGATAGAGCAGATCAGAACAACAGACTGGTACCTCTACCAAAACTACACAGAGATCGGGGTTTATGGCAGTGAATTGGCCCCATACAAGCTACCCAAGTACCTCTCTATGAGAATATTTACACTTGAATATATCATAAAAATGATAAATTTAGATGAGGTGAATTTTGTCGCTGCCAAGAAGAATTCACAATTCAGGATCAAACCACAAATTGGTCCATGTATTTGCAATAGCAGGATAGCAGGGGATGAGGCAGATAAAATTTTGAAGGATATGAAGTTCACACGTAGCTTCACTTGGTCCTATGATCCAATGGGGATCATCTCCAAGAAGAGGGTGGAGAACAATTCCACACCCTACATTCATACCTACAGATTGGAGATAGAGCAGTATATGAATAAAGAAGAATGGTCAGCTACCACACTCCAGGAGGCAGAAGAGCAGGTCATCTCTATTTTAGGAATTCAAACACCAACTCCACAAGAAAGGAAAGTTGCAGGAGTAAAAAATGACAAAGGAAAGGAACCAGAAAAGGAAA
Source organism: Pinus albicaulis (assembly GCA_034641835.2). Classification (NCBI taxonomy): domain Eukaryota; kingdom Viridiplantae; phylum Streptophyta; class Pinopsida; order Pinales; family Pinaceae; genus Pinus; species Pinus albicaulis. Next base: position 37,873,753 of record CM076584.1, read on the forward strand.
TAGGAAGCAAGAGGACCAGGGAAGATCAAATAGACATGGATATTGATTCCTCCACTAAATAATTCAAAATGAAATATAGGAAGAGGGCCAGAGTCCACATGGACATTGACCAGGGTAGTGAGAAATATTAGCAAACAGTTATCACAATAAGATATTCATCAAGCTCATCTTCAGTAGGTGGCCAAACAATTTTCTCAACATCCTCTGCCATTGTGCCTTTCCAACAGCAAAATGTGCAGACTCCAACATCTACTACCATTGCAGGGCAACAAGAGGATGAAATCTATGATACATTCAATGAGATCAAAAGAAATAATGAGGTTCTTAAGACCAACACATATAATCAGTTTTGGAAACAAACAAGAAGCTCCCAAAGAAAGCTCCTACCAGCTTTTGACTCTGAAAAGGGGAGAATGGAGATGGCCTTCTTAGAAGCACAAATCAGTCAGCCAAAAACTGCAGTAGAATACAAGAAAACCTCTTTTGAGTTTGATATAAAGAGCATTCATCCAATATACCCAATGGAAATGCACAATCAGACATGAGAAATGATCTCCTCCACACTAACTAGTACAACCGTGAGTCTCTCAAAGTTGTGGGTGAAATTATCCAACACACAGTCACAGTTGAAGATGGAAAATATCTCCTCCATGGCCAAAGACTCAAGGATTAAATATCCGGAGGATTTAGTGATGCAAATTGGGTACAATCCATCAAACCTAGCAGTGGTAGAAACACTGGTAAAGAAAAAGAATGCAGACATAACTTCTTTGAAGAGACAACTTAAGATGCCAGTGACAAAAGATCCTATGGCCAAGGAGATAGAAGAAAATGAAACACAAAAGGCATAAATGTTGCAATTGATCATTGAACAAGCAGAGCAGATAAAGGAAATGGACAATGATATGGAGAAAATGGTCAAAGAGAGACATAAAGCAGTGAGAGGGGCAGTGAAGGAAGCATCAAAAGAAGCATCTAAAGCCATGATTCCACTACAGGAAATCTCTCTTACAGTGATTCCAGCATTTACAGCAACAACAGATACACCAACTGAAGGCACTGAGAAGTTAGCTAAATCTATGGAGAACATGTCCTTATAGACAACAGAAATTAAAAAGTTGCAAGATCAAGTTAGTGACCTACAAGATCAGATTAAAAGGAAAGATTCAGCACATGCCACAGAGTTAAAGGTCAACAAAAATTTAAATGAAGTTTTGCAGAAGTCCCTTTAGGAGTCCTCAATTGGAAATCTAGTAGGAAGAGTTAAAAAAATTATTTGGTTGGACATAATTGAATCTATGAATGATATATGGCCATCAATTCAAATAATTTTTTAACAGAGGGATTTAATTGATTCAGTGAAAATTTCCATTGAAAAAGCAAATGATGAACTTGGGGATAAGCCCCAAACTGCCAACAATATCATCATATTCCTGAATTCTAAAAGCAGTCATGAATTGGAACAACTGCAAGTAGCAGACAGAACAACCACCATACTTGAGGTAAAAAAGGTGTTGAACAAGAAGAGCCTAGATACACAGCTAGAAGAAAGATGTCATCAGCTGGAGATTAGAGTAATTATATTTTTCAATAGGATTAATCCACTGAACAAAAATGGATTGCCTTCCTTATTTGTTATCAATTATAAGTTGATGCCTCAGACAGATTATGCCAAAAAGTTCATAGAGATTTCAAAGGATACATCCAAGCATACCAATATGAAGAACATTATGACAAGGAAAGAATTTTATGAAGTTATCAGCAATGATGTCTTCATACAACACAAAATTAGGCACATCTTTCAGTTGAGGCCAACATTTTTGAAGTACACCGAGACTAATGAAGTCTACAGAAAGTTGAACAGAACTAAGATTCCAACTCAAAAGGAATGGGAAAATTTATGTGGACTCCAGGGAGGATGACAACTAATCATGATGACAAAACAGGCAGCTCGACGAATTATCTACATCAGCGGATCTAGGGAATCAGAACAACTCAATAGCATCAAATTTCCAGAAAAACAGACCACTACAGTGATGAATAACGACTTTTTAGAAACTTGAGACATCTGTCAAAAAATTTGTTACAACGTGTCCATGTATGGGACGCAAATGTCAAATTTCAGTTATTTTTTAATAAATGAACAAGTTGCCTCTTTTGATATGGAAATCTATAGGAAATAGTTTAAATATAGCATTTTATTCAGTATTAGGGGTTAGACCCTGGTTTGTAAGTGATTTGCATTGAAATTATTTTTAATTTTCGAGCTGGAGCATCAATAAAAAGACAAACTTGCAAGATTATGTGTTGTGTTACCTTGGTGATGTTTTTCCTTATTCATTTTTAATGCTTTCCCATTGTAATTTGTTCATGTGCATCATTTAAAATTCTAATTGTAAAACAAGAAAGTTAGATTAATATTTACTGTCGAGAGTATCTTAATTCTGACTATTCTTACAATTTTATTGTTTTCGTCAGATGTATGATTTAATAATTCTTAATTTCTCTTAATTCATTACTGAAAAAATTTTCTCCATTTCATATTTTCACTCGGTTATAACACCAGTATTCACATCTAGCTTTCCTTGCATTTGTTGCAGAAATTGATGCATACACCGAGCCTATTTTGACTCCATAGCCCAATGGAAACTGTTTAAAGAAATCCCTTAAATCCAACCAAAATAAATCAATCAAAAACAACTCACACATTTAATTTAACTAGCCTAATATTAGAAAACTTAAAACAAATCTAAATCTTATAGAGAGATCCCTTTATGAGTCTAGGAGGGCTAGATCCTAGGCTTCAAGTGGTTTTGATGTTGTTCTTTATAATTTATTCTTGCCAGTCTTATCAATTATAGAGCGATAACATAGTGGCGACCATACTGGGGACATAACTGAAAAATTTCAATTTTCATCCAAATTCTGATAACCTAGTTAAAAAGCACTGTAAAATAGAAATCATTTCAAAGATTAGTTTCTTTCAATTTTCCAATAACCAGTTTGTCTATGATTTTGATCTAAATTCTGGCTCCCAAAAGAATATCCACTAGACTCCATCTAGATCCTAATCCTCCTCCCATTGTAAACAATCCTGAGAAGATCTTGAAGAAGAATCCTAGAACAAAAAGTAAAACTAGTAGCAAAGTGCTTCACAGATCTAACTCCCTACCTGATAACTTTGTCACTTTGTAAGACATTCAATTTTATTTTCATTTTGAAAAAGGTCTATTTAGAACCAAACCTTAGAATTGGACTGACCATACAATTTTTGATCCGTCCATTTTACATCAAAGTCCAGTGAGGGAAGCCTACTCTCAACTTCAATCTGACATCCAACTTCTCTAGGATTTTGGTACCCTCCGGGATCTGGTGACTGATTTTACTTCCACTGTTGATGAAGCCTACCACCAACAATCTATAGAGTTAACTTCCTTAAACATACCAGCTTCATTAATCATTTTCTCAAAAATCAGATCGTTTTGATGCACGGATCATGAGATATAAACAAAATGGTTGTAGGTGATAGTGCATAATTTTCGAAATTTTATGAACTAATTTAGCGTGAAATTATCTGGTTTTGTGCATTTTAATGATACCTCTTTGTTATCCAGAAAGCACAAGAATTCAGTTCATAGTTTTAAAGATATATGTAAATCAATTTATGCACTGTATAAAAATAAAATTGTATGCCTTAAATGATAAAGAGAGCAGAAAATATCCATCATGTGTAGAAATCCCCCCCCCCCCCACCCTCCTCCCCAAGCTGGAGAATTATCATGTCCTCATGCGATGCTAGAAAACAAAGAGAGGTGGTTGTTACAATCTGTTGAAATCTATGCTTCGTGTAAAACAACATGGAATAAGGGAGGTGTTGAGAATGAATAAGAATATCAATGGATGACAAAGAATATTACTGACATGGTCATGAGAAAGAAATGAAGGAAAGCAACACTCCCCCAAACTAAAAGATGAGATGTCTCTGAAAAATGGGAAGTGGTAAAGATGTGGAATGAATGATGATAAATAATGCTTAATGGATTTTCATGAAATTATCCTAAATTCATAATAAATCAGAAAATTACGCTATTTTACCTCAAGTGTTACCTCCGAAAAAGATGTAGAATGACATGTAGGGACTGGCCTTTGTTGAAGCTGATGTAGGCTGAGCGGATACTGAAAGTGATGCAAAAGGTGGAAGCCATGCAAGCACATTATGTCTAAAGAATTATGCATGTTTGCAAGTTGCATGAGCCTTTACTGTTAGTTGCAATAGTGTGGTCGTGCTGCGAATAGAATTGTCCCCCATACTTGTTGTTCTCATGTAAACAAATCATGATTCTATATGCAATTTTCTTGAATCCACAATTTTAGTTTTGAATGGCAACAGATGCATGAAAAAATTTAAACAAAAAAAACTTCTGTAGAAATGCAGTATGAATATTGTGGCAAATAGAAGAGCAATGTACTGCACAGCAATTGTACAGCATGGAATGACATACATACTTATGATATGATCAACAAATTATCGCATTACTGAAATCAATGCATATTTTGAAATCGTGAGTAGATATGGAAATGTTTATGTAATGATTCAAAAATAAGGGAAAAGGACAGCTGATGTGAAAAAAAAATACTTATGCGGTCATTATCTACATAAACCATTATGATCGATTTATAAATAGATTTCATGCATAAGCGGTTCCAAACAAAGGGTTTACGGGCATACTCTCATTTGATATTAGATAAAGATATAAGAAAAGGGTTTACCATTAATATTAATTTGTGAAAAATATGACTTCAATACCATCAGCAGAGCTCTGTTGCCCACAGGTGTCTATAACCTTGACAAAGTTGTTTTCTCACCCTTGGAACCATTATCCTTTATTTATGCCTAGGGAAGTGTTGTGTGATGTCATGATGGAGGCCACTGTGCTGGCTTGGGAACCAGATGAATCACAATGCCATTCACCAGGAAGGAGTGAAAAGTGGGCAAGTCGGCTCGTGATGAGACCTCCTGTTCCAAGGACTTTGTCTATTGGATCATATCCTTGGTGTGTTGGCCATAATGGGAATGCCACTTCACTGCTCCCTTATTATCATGGTAGGCTGAATCTTGATGAGACCCCCTATCCTCCACCTGCCATATCATAGAATTGTTAGTAATTATATAGGGATTTTTCTTTTCTTTTCTTTTACATATAGCACTTTCCTATTTATATATAAAGGGTGGCTCAACACTCCTTAAGAGTAGGGATGGTGGAAGAAGTCTGAACATCTCAATAGGGAAAGTATGCCCTTATTTTTATTCAATAAATAAAAATCAAAGAGAGTTGTGAAGATTTAGGGAAGAACCAACATGATAAAGATAATCGATCATATTAGTTTTAGTGAAAATAAAGACAGCAAAGTGATATAGATGGTTGTGTCCTTTCCTTTTTCTTATTATTACAAAAAAATTTCTTAAAAATGACAATTTCTCTTGATTTGTTGTTTCCAGTAACCTCTAATTTGTGTATCCTTGCATAAATTGTGTGTTTTCCTTTAAAAGAGTCATGAAGAATTCACAAAAATCCTCAAAAAGTTATTCACAAAGAAGAAAAATGCACTCAAAAAGTGTTGTTCCTTTGGAAAGGAACAACAAAAACAATCTGTGAAAATGTTGTTCCTTTCGAAAAGAATAGCAAAAACACGCAGCAAAATTATTGTTCTTTCTGAAAGGAACAACAAAAAAACACAGCAAAAGTATTGTTCCTTCTGAAAGGAACAGCAAAACTGTTGTTCCTTTTGAAAGGAACAGCAAAAACACGCAGCAAAAATGTTGTTCTTTTTTAAAGGAACAACAAAAATAATCAGCAGAAATGCTGTTCCTTTTAGAAGGAACAACAAAAATAAACACACAAACGCATTGATTCTTAAGAGGAATGACTGTTGTTCCTTAAGAGAAACAACATGAAAAATAAAGACACACAAAAAAGTATGGAACAATAAAGAAAATGCACGCAGAAATTGTTGTAGGGAACATCAAAGGGAAAAAAATAGAGGAAAGAAAAAAGCTAATGTGCAATCCATTGTCAAGCAAATCCAATCAAATAGAAATGAAAATTTATGTACAGGTTTCAAGAAAAAGTAATTTTTTACAGAATTGGTGCTACCGAAGAATTGCCTTCTACAATTCAAACTTACATGGTGGGGTCCGTATTGTTCAATTTCCACTGGAGCGGAAACTACAATTTGAAGGGATCAACACCTGAAACACAAAAAAATAAAAGAAATCAGAAAAGAAACAACACTTTATTAAGTTACAACAGCTATGATGTTATTTCCTGTTAATGGAAAAAAATGATCTTTTTGAAAAAAAAATTGGCAGCATTGACATGAATCTTGAAATGGAAACCAATTCTTCATTTCTTCTTGTTATGAATCTGTTAGGTAATGAACTGGATGGAATTCCCTTGTTTCACTAAAATTTCTTTCAAGAATCGCTCGTCCATAAATTGACCTTCTTTGTTCTCCTAAGACCTGCAAAAAAACGAGTGTCTACCTGCAATAAAACATTAAATCATGGAGAAAGAGAGGTGTATGAGCTCCCTTAATCTAAGAATTATAAAAAAAACTAGCAAGTAGTTACTCTATAGAAAAAATCCATGGACAAAGTAAAATCCATTTATTACCTACGGGAGAGCAGTGGCCAATCATGCTAACCAGCAGTGTTTCAATCATAACTTCTTTGTTTTTCGTCCGATTTGAGTGATTCCAAAACCAAATGAGAGCTAATTCAATGGTTTATGTCCAATAGAAATAGGTTTTAAAAATTCAATGCCATGATATGTCAAATTTTCTTAGAACAACCTGCATAATAGGGTCATTTTCGATTTTCCAGCTTAGACCAATAGTTGATATTTCAAGCATAAATTTTTTGTTTGATGGCAGATTGAACCGATTAAAATTGGATATTAAATTAGATTCATTTTTTTATCTCCAATAGAAACAGGTTTTTAATACAAGAATAATTGATGGGTCAAATATGCTAGTGAACAGCCGAGAAAACAGAGTTTCAAGAGTGCTAATTTATGATAGGTAGTCAGTATTTTGGTCATAAATTCCTCATATGATATCAAATTTGAGTGATTAAAATTGAGTTTTAAACTAGATTCATAGAGTAATCTACCATAGAAACAAGTTTTTAAAATATAGTCATGTAGCCCTCCAAAACTGATTTTCCCAACTCTGTTCTTGAGCTGCCTACTAGACACCCTGTCAATGTTTTGGTTCTAAATTTTTCGTTTCAAATTAAAATGGAGTGATTTAAATTGAGTTGGAAATTAGACATAAAGGGATACTTAGGATAGAAACAGGTTTTAAAAATATTCACTTTTGGTCCCCCAAAACATGACTGTCCCAACTCTGTTTTTCAGAAATTTTATCAAGTCTCCAAGCCAAAAAAAATGATATTCAAGCAATTTTTCCATATTGATGATAAAAATGAATATAATTGTTTGTATAATTTTTATTTGCAATATAATGCATCTACATAGACAAATAAATTAAAATATTTATCACCGATGTTGATCTCCACAACGTGTTGCACCAAAACAACTATTTAAAAAAAAATAAAAAATAAAAATAAAAAAATGTGTTTATTTTATTTCCTTATTTATTTTATTTTTTCACTAGCCTACTCTAATTTGGAAAATGAATATAATTACGTAAAAAATTATTTCGAAATAAGGCTTCAAGTATGTACATACCCAAATTTGAAAAATTCATGTTAATAAAAATTAGGGTATGAGAAGCCAACTTCCCTTGAACAGATGGTGCTAAAAATTATTGAAGCATGGAATAATGCTGCAAGCAAAAGGAGTGAAACCAATCTTCAATGTATCCCTTACTTTCTTGATTTCCCATAGTCATCGTATCATGAAGTTCTTGAGCTTTTAAAATGGTTTGTTGGTGCAAACTAGAAGAAACCTCATTTTCTTTCATAACTTTTACAATTTTTGGATTTGATACATTCTGAGTCTCAGTGTAAGTTTTCTCCAATAGTGCATGTGAGATAGAATGGGTTGGAAGGGTGGGTAAATTTTGCAGTTCAACATTGTAAGCATGTTGTACTGGTTTATTATAGTGAGGGTGTGGAATGAGTTGAGTAGGAAATTGTGTAGGGAATGGAGCCTCTTGATGATGTAGTTGATTGGGTTGAGTGGATGATTTTGATAGGCAAGCAAGATGTTGTGGAATAACTAGAATATGTGGTTGTGCTACAATATGAGGGAGAGTAGTCATGCAATAATAAGGTGAACCATGCCAAGCTTGTAGACAATATTGGTGGTGGCTATATTGAGATTGGCATGGCTGCCCTAACATATGAGTATTCCATAATGAATTATGAAAGTAAGAGAATGGAGAGGAAGTGTTCTGAACCATACCTATTGACCTTGTTGTAGCTTCCCCATCTCTTTGATATGCCACTTCCAAATTAGATAAGGAAGAACAACTATCTATGGGATGCTCCTTTCGGTAATGAGGGCAAAACACTTCATCAAATTCTTGATTTTTCCGAACCTCCAAAACATTCAACTGTGAATTTAGAGAGCTAATAAAATCATATTTAAAATTTCAAAATAAAACATTGATTTCAGCTCTTATGTCTCTTGTTCTTGTAGTAAATTTGGAAAAGAAAGAAGAAACTTCTCTAGAATTCTTACCAGCCTTAGAAATTCCTCTTGAATACCTTATGCACAACTCACAAACATCATCATATGATAACTAAAAAACATCACCTTTTCCTATCAGATTTAATATTTCTAAAAATTCATCTTTGATTCCTTTAAGAAGGAGTGTTTTCAAGATCTCTTTTTCCAAATTTTTATGCTTTGATTTTTGAAGTTTATATCGAAATAAACTTCAAAAATCAAAGCATAAACATTTGGAAAAAGAGATCTGCTCCTTTTAGAGTAAGAGGAAACAATTTCAACCTTTGATCATTAGTACAATAATCATATCCTCTACAAATTATTTCAAACTCAAATAAGAATGTATCTGGATCTTCATTTGTCAAACCATGAAAATTTGGTAGAGACAATGGGGAAATTATGTGCATTTGTGTCATTCCTCCTAGATCTTTGATAGGGAATTCAAAAGTTGCAATGTGAGCCATTTCTAACCATAATAGAAGATTTTCTTCATTTTTTTCTTTGAGGATCCTCCTTAAAATGTTCCTGTCAATTGGTTAGTGAAATGGGTGGTGCTTACATCACCACTCGAGTGGAATTACAAGATTTTTTTTTTAAATTATACCTCTAAAATTCAAAAAAATGCAAGCATTCATTTCTACCTTAAGCTTTCACTCAATTATGCTATGAAGCAGGCCAATGAACAAGTGTGTTCCTTGCTCGGTGCACAGGTTCTTACCTTTCGTCTTTAATACCCAATTCTTCCCAAGCATAAAATATTAAATATCCATCACTCTTTCTAAATGGCATACACTCTCCCCGGCAACGGCGCCAAAATGTTGAGGTATAAAAGGTATATTTTTAACACCTATTTATCTCACATTAATTATCAATCCAAGAACGACTTTTTTTTTCAAGATTGTACTCTATTTGAGACTACAATTGAGCTAAGAGTAATGCTATGACAGATTTAGTACATTGTTCTAAATACAAGATGAAACGGATGCTTGAAAAAGAAATCTAATTACAATAACATGAACTCAAATGCTCTTAAAATCTATCTATTCACTCAACAACCATCAATCAAGGGTATAGTAGCAATAACTCATTCCTCTAGAAATTGGTGCAATTGAAATCAAACTAAAACAAGACAATCAATCTAGGAACATGGAAGCAATAACCAATATTCTCTATAGTTGACAGTCCTGCGTTAAAGAAATTAAGGAGAAATAGAAATTGAACTAAAGCTGCTATTGAAAGTAAACTAAGAAATCTCTTCGAAAGAAAACTCTTTGCAATTTGTTAACTAATGATTTGGAAATGAACAACACACTAAAATCGAACAGCAATGTAAATGAATAACCAACTGAAACTAGAAGAATCGAACAACAAATATTAACTAATGAATCTAAACAGTAGATCTTTAACTTAATGAGATCAAACAACAATTCTATTAAACACAAAAACCCTGTCAACAGCAAACGTTGTTAAATAATAATCGACATGAACAGAAATCCGACGGAACAACAATTAATTGGAATAGGACATCTAATGTTGAACAACAATGCTCTGTAAGGTTTAACAAGATGATTAATACAAGAATTAAAGTCCTTATTGAAATGGAACAAAAATGTGATTCATTAACATAACGAAATCAATCAATAATTCAACAGAAAACTAATTAAATTTCAAATGTAATGAGAACAACCACAAACTATCACACGACAATAATTGAAAGGTAATGATACAACCAACAGATTGATCCACTAGGGCCGGGCCCTCAACCACTGGTGAAATGCTGCTGGGATTTACTCCAGTGTTAAGAAATTAAATGGCAACAAACTCTTGTATTAATCAAGCATGAATAATGTTTACAAACAATTCGTACTCCCCTAACAAGATTTGATGCACAATTCTGAAAATTACAACAAAAAAAGTCTCCCAATACATGCTTCTCCTTTTATAATCAGAAAGAGGAGAAATTAAATAGTAAATATGATCTCTCATAACAAAATTGGATTGTCCCTGAGAGAGTGAATGATACACTGACCTAATTTGGTGGTAAAATAGATCATCTTGGAAAAAAGGATCTCGACCTAGTCGCCGCCTCTATAGCTGGTCCTCTACGCTGTGGCCGCTGGCCAATCTCGGCCCTATAGTTTTGAAGGGCTCCGCCGTGCTTTATCATTGGTGGTAGGATTTTTACGAAGTCTCAAGACGTTGCACTGTTCCTGCCTCCCTACATGGCACTTAGGTTAGGTGTCGCGGCGCACAAGGCTGGCGCGACGCACTGAATCGGACCCTTCTGCTTCCTGTGTTCCTGCGTGACGCTCTGTGGTTACGCAGTGCATAGGATCGTTTGCGTGGTGCATCTCTTCTTCCTTAATTTTTGGCTTTTGAAGGGACTCTATCTTCTCCCCTTCGCTAAAGAGATTGTCCCTTTCCAATGCTAGGTTCTGTAGGCGGTTGTTGAGCTCCCGCATCGCGTGCGTTTGAGCTTGGGCTCCGTTGCTGCCATGGAGGCTCTGGGCATAGCCCAGGTCACCCCCCCTCCACCTCCCTCACCTGATGCAGAAGCCTTTCTCAAGCTTTTTGCCTCTCTGCCGAAGAAGAAAGCTCTCGAGGTTGCTAAGTTTGTGAAACGATTGGAAGATATCCCAGAAATTTCGCTCCCGCCTGAGGGTCCGATCCAAGTCGCCCTCTCTTTAGTTGAACGTGCTTTGGTGGGTCATTTCACAGGCCTCTGGCCCTCCCCCAAGTCCACGGAGAGATGGGTTGCGAGGAACTGGGCGTCGCTGATCAAAAACAGAGTTACTTCGTATTTCCTAGGGAGGGGATTCTTCTTGTTTGAATTCTCTGACAAGGAGGATAAATACCTAATTTTCCATAATGGTCCCTATTTCATGGGCCCTCGGGTGCTGTATCTTAACAAGTGGACGCCCGATTTCAACCCAGCAGTTGACGTTTTTACAACCATTCCTGTGTGGGTAAGGCTGCCCAATCTGCCAGTACATTGTTGGAATTGGGAGTCCCTCAAGCATATCGGGAACACCTTGGGAAAATTTATTGATTGAGCAAATAGTAAAGATCAATAGGACTTTGCAAGAATTTTTTTTGAAGTTGACCTGGAGGTTGGTCTACCGGAGGCAATAAAAATCAGGGTCGATAGTTGGACTCACATTCAAAAACTGTACTATGAGCAGCTGTCGTTTAAATGCCAGAAATTCCATGTCTATGGCCATTTTGCTAGAGGCTGCCCAATGAACAGTGAAGTGGATAAAGGCAAGGAGGAAGGATGGAATCAGGTCAGAAGGACCAAAAATTCCCACAAAGCCCCAAGAACAGGAAACTCAAATGGCAAGGGCCCTCAGACAACCCCTGTTATCCAAACTCCCTTCATGGAAGAGCAAAGTAACAAGTTTGCACAGCTGAGTTTAGCAAATGAAGACATCCAAGATTCTGAGAAGCAGAAGGAAGCATTTCTCCACAAAGAATCCCCCTCGGGATCAAAGCAAGTAGAAAGCAATGTAGACAGATCGAAAGAGATACACATAGAAGAGACTGAGGAAGTGCAAGTCTCGGAGGACTCAGAAGAAGAAGGTGAAATAGGAGACTCGCAAACCTTGGCTAGAAGATCAATGAGAGGCCGAAAATATGCTCATGAAAAAAGAGAGCAGGAAACATTCAAAGACAAACTCCAAGGAATTCAACCAACCCTAGAGAAACTCTTGGCAAGAACTCCGAAGATGACTAGAAACTATTCCCAGAGCTCTAAAGGAGCTCACCACCCCAAAAGCAAGTAATGAAGATCATCTCCTGGAATGGTAGGGGTATGGGGAGCAGAATAAAAGAAGAAGCTGACAGAAACATTATAAGAGTAGAATCTCCTGATATTCTCCTCATCCAGGAGACCAAAATGTAGGACAAAAAATTCCTCCATATTAGCAAGAAACTGTGGAAAAAAAGTGAAGGACAAGCAGTCTCAGCTAGAGGTGCTTCAGGAGGTCTGAGCACTATTTGGAATGGCAACAAATTCTCAAGGATTAAAGAGGTCTTCAATACCCATTGGTTGTTTTCAAAACTGCAACACGTTGACTCAAATGAGATCCTCTTCCTGTTTAATGTGTACGCTCTTGTCAGCGCAGGGGAGAAAAAGATCTGCTGGGATTCCATTAGAAAACTGGCTGACTCTGAAAATCTGACAAATATCATAATTGCAAGGGATCTCAACCTCATTTTATCATTAACTGAAAAGCGAGGTGGAAGTATTGTAAGGGATCCAGCACGGGAATGGGTGGAGGACCTGCTTCAGGATTGGGATTTGATCGACATCAAGCCTTCCTCGGGTAAGTACACATGATCCAACAAAATACTCAGACCGGGACATATTGCTGCAAGGTTAGATATATTTCTTGTTCAAAGCTCTTTTCTTCTCCTTGGTCTAGAATCTAGAATGCATATTCTGCCTTGCAGCATTTCCGATCATAGACCCATTAAACTTGAGCTCCTGGCCCATTTGGACCAAGGCCCTATCCATTTTAAATTCAGTCCTTAATGGGTCAAGGAACAATCCTTCATGCAACTGGTAAAAGAAAGCTAGATCCAATCAGTAAAGGGTTCTGCCTTTTTTGTTTGGGAGGAAAAACTCAGAAGAGTGAAAGCTTCTTTAAAAACTTGGGTTCAATCCCTTCCTAACCCTACTATGGAAATGAAAAATATCCAAGAATTTCTCAAGATACATCAAACGAGATCGGAAGATGAAGAGATCACTAAAGAAATCCTAGCCAAGGAGGCTGACCTTCAACAAAAGCTTCATAAGGCAAGCTTGGCAGAGGAAGAGTATTGGAGAGTCAAATCTCGCTGTCTTTGGCTTAAGGAGGGAGATAGGAACTCCTCCTTCTTTCACAAACAAGACCAAGCTCGGAAGAGTTTCAATTCCATCTCAGAAATAAGGGAAGAGACCTCCAAGCATAGAGATATCCGAAGCATAAAAAGAGTTGCTTTCCTTCACTTCAAAAATATGTATAGTGAAGAGGAGGGTTTGGGGTATAATCCAAATCTAGTGAATGAGGTTCCCTCTCTGATCTCGCCCAGAAAAAATCAGTTCTTGGAAGCAGAAGTCACTAATTCTGAAATAAAAAATGCCCTCTTTGCAATGGAGCCAGATAAGGCCCCAGGTCCTGATGGCTTCACTGCCAGATTCCTTCAAACCTGTTGGCAGATTGTAGAAAAATATTTATGCAGAATGGTTCGGAAATCACAATACTGTCAGAAAACTGGGGGAAGCACCAACTCGGCGTTCCTTGCCCTCATCCCCAAGGAGAAAGGTGCCAACACCTTCAGCAGATTTCGGCCTATCTCCCTTTGTAATATAGGATACAAGCTGATCACTAAAGGGATTGCAAACAGATTGAAAACAATTCCTCCAGACATTATTCTGGAGAACCAGGGAGGTTTTATTTAGGGAAGACAGATTGTGGACAACTTCATTCTCATTCAGGAGGTGATCCATTCTAGCCTGCTCCGAAAAGAGAAAGGAATGGTTGTCAAATTAGATCTAGAAAATGCCTTTGATAGGGTGAGACACAGATTCCTCATGGATGTTTTACACAAATTTGGCTTTGGCCCTAAATTTATTAAATTGATTCAGGCTTATATCAGTGAACCTTGGATAGCTCCTTTGATTAATGGGAGAGTAGCTGACTTCTTCAAAGCTTCTCGAGGATTGAGGCAAGGGTGTCCTCTTTCTCCCCTTCTCTTTGTCCTCCAAGCTTTTGTCCTCAGCTTCCTCTTGAATAAGAAGCAACAGGATCAAGAGATAATGGGTCTGTGCATTGCAAGAGGTGTCAAAAATATAAACCACGCTTTATTCACTGATGATTCCCTTTTGCTAGGTGTTGCCACTGTGCTTTCGGCAAACAATTTTAAAGAGGTGGTGGATAGTTATTGCGAAATCTCAGGAAGCAGGCTCAACAAAGGCAAATGTCATATATTCTGCTAGAATACCTCAGACAGCACTCTCCAAGCCATCTCCTGTTGTTTTGGCTTCGCTGCCTCCTCTTCATGGTCATCCTTCAAATATTTGGGGCTCCCCATCTTCCAAAATTGTGCCCTCAGCAGAGACTGGCTACCTCTGCTAGAAAAATTTAAAACCAATATCCAATCCTGGGGTTACAATTGGCTTAACCTGGCAGGAAAGAAAGTGCTCATAAAAGCTATTTTAAATAGCCTCCCTATCTATCAGTTTGCAGTTATGCTGGCCCCAATTGGCATTATGAGAAAAATGGAGGATTACATCAGGAAATTCTTCTGGAAAGGCGGAAAATCGAATGACAAGAAAATCCCTAAAATTAGCTGGGATAAAATCTCTATGCCTAGAATGGAAGGAGGTCTAAATTTCAAAAGTATTAGCACTCAAAAAGTTACTTTGGGAGCGAAGATGTTATGGAGGGTTATCGCCCCAAATCTGGGATGGGCACAGCGAGTGCTGTGGAAAAAATACTTCCGAGGGCAGAGAAAACGTTGTCTTGATAGTCCCATTTCAAACTCCGGCTCGATGATCCATAAACTCTGCGCTAAAGCATACCCTTTAATTAGCCTTCATGCACACTGGATCCCAGGTAATGGAAAACACATAATAATTTGGGAGGATCATATCATGGGCTATGTTATTGCCCAAATCCACCTTAGGCTGAAGGAAGGCGAGATTCAAGGTAACACCAAACCATGCTCAGTCTGGTAGCTAGCCCTACCAGAACAGGAGAGGGCTCTCTCCGGGTCAATATCAGGAAAAATGTATCAATAGGGCTTGAGATGACTGAAATGAGTGCTAATTTTAGGCTAGGTATATGAATCAAGGAGTTTGGAATGATTTGTTTTAGGGGTTTTTTGTTGGAAAAAGGGAAAGGCAATTTTGGGCTTGGGGATGAGGCCAAATTCTTTCAGAGTTCAAATTGGGGTAGGGAAGGCAATGGCTTTGATATCTTAGATTCAATGAATGAATAGAAAATAATGCTAAGGAGCTGAAGAGGGTAGGAAGATGCAAGGATCCTCTTCAAACGGAGGAAAACATATAAAACTAAACAAAATTTTAAGGCAGAGCACCAGCAAACTAATGAATTCTACCTTAGTTACTCATTTGTTTAATTCAAAAGCAAAGAGAAGGGAAATGGCATACATATAACATTAATGAAACTTACAGATACATGGTGAAAAACATCATCAAACTCAGAGCCACAAGGATCCCAACAAGTGCTGCAAAACCCTGGTCTTTCCTTTGCCAAAAATGCAGAAGTGTATGTACAATGAAGTGCCAAACTTTTCCCAAGTATCCAACCCTGAAAATGACTGAGAAAGTACATAATATAGACCAGCCTAACCCATTCCCATGTCTCTATGGGTCGAGCTCATCATTCTAGGAGCTGTTTCAACCAATTCTAAACAAGGAACTAAAATCTAGGCACTCAAACAACTTGCCTCTATATGGAAGGAAACTGATTCATTCATTTAATTTTCACTTTTTAGTGAATGAATCCTCTAGAACAAGTAAATATGAGCCAAAATTACATCATGGTCATAAAATTACATCAATATAGATCAATAGTTACATCAAAAAGTGAAACTAGTCAAAACTGGGCGAATTTTTGAGCTGAAGAGTGAAAATGAGGCCAACTTTCTCTATGCGCCGCGCTCAAAAACTCAATGCGTCGCACCACTTTGAGCCTATTTTTTAGGCACTTCTTGAAGTCCAAATTGAGCTCATGATAGCTCTTTGGAAAGCCCTATCTGTCTACTATCCAACCCAAGTTGAATTTTTCAATTTGAAGTTCATTTTCCCCTCCAAAAATTCAATCTCCCAAAACTGGTTCCTGTGTGTGCAAAAGGTGGCAGAAAGGCCATTTTCAAGGTGTTTTTGACCTTTTAAACCACCCAGAACTTGATGAAATCTCTCAGACATTCCTAAGCATGTATAATTTATCATAAAAAACCCAAAAATATCAATTTTTCCTCCAGAAGATCTCTCAAACGTAAGCACGCGCCAAGTGGCACGATGCGTCGGGCGGAAAAATCTGTTTTGCAACCAAAATTTCAAAAATGACAAAATTTACTCCAAATTTGCTAAAACTTGGAGTGAAGTCTCCCCATCATGTGCCATTCTCAGCCAACGAATCTTTGGCCAATATTATGTCTTTTCACGCCTCCTCGATGCCTTCTTCATCTATGCTGCCTGAGGTGAAAATGAAGAGCTTGGTGTCTTTGTCTTAGTTCGCCAAATGTCTCAAAGTCAAATGAGGGACTGTGGGAAGAATGGGCAGTGAGAATGATGGAGTTTTTTCGAGTGAATTTAAAGTGTAATACAATCACTTGATTGTATGGGGATTTACGAATCTAGGAATATTTGCAAATGATATGGGAGAGTATGGGGAATAGTAGGGTTTAGGAATACGGAAAATGGGACAAGTGATATAAGTGGTTTTTGGGACAGAGGGGAAAAGGAGAGGGATTGTATGATGACAGTGTGACAGTGAGGAGGAAGGGAACCATAAGAGGGGAACGGATTTCAAACCAATGGGCACCAACAACCAAACTTTAAATTTCAAATATAAACCCTATGGAGCAGTTTTGGAAAAAATGATAGGGCTTATAACTTTGGCATTCAAATTCTTTGAATCGAACTTCAAAATCAAACCAAAATTTTTTTAATAGTAATTCAAAGACTCAAAAACTCGCTTGAAACATAGAAGGCAGATTCATTTTTCAATTTGAGTAAGGGATGGCAACAAATTTTCGTTTAAGGCCAATGCATCGCGCGCACATCCCAGAGCACCACGCAGGTTATGTGCGCCATGCAAGAGTAAATTAACATGGTGCAAAGGCGCCCAATGCGCCGCCCTCCTCCAGTGCGCCGCGCCTACCTCCAACGCGTCGCGCAGCCCTCCAACACATATTTTCGGCCTCCAATCACTGAATTTTCTCCTTCATGTTTTCACTTCAGTACTTTGATAAATTTTGCATGCAAATGAATTGTTGAACACCAAAAATATCCTAAATGGCATGAACTTTGATTTCTGATTTGGCAAACTCTCCTTCTAAATTTGCAGACTTTGGCACCTCGCTTATAACTCTGTTTTCTGTTTCCACTTTGATTTTTGACTAAAATGATGGCTCCTTTGTCAATTTTTGCAGGGATGGTTGGCATTGTATTTCAGCAAAGGAGGACCAAGGCTGCCTCTGAATTCTTCATGACGAAAAACTTTGAAAATTACATATTTATTACGAACAATAAATTTGAAAATTTCTTCTTCAAAACAGAGTTTTGAAGAAGAATCGTTCTCAAGCATTATTGATGATGAAAAATTTGAAATGAAAACTTATTTGGAACCTCCCTTTGGCCTGCTGGCATTATTGGACACTCAGAAACACAAAATTTAAGAAACCCTAGACCTAATGACTGAGATGACTCTTAGTTAAGCAAGAGAACAAAACAAGACTATGAATGACTTTGAAAGAGATTTTATGAATAGACCTGAGCCAGCAGGTACAAGGCATGAGGGGTATGACTGAGAAATCCCTTCCGTCAGATAATGGCATGCCCCTAACGGAATGTAGATAAATGAGCTAAATGAGACACCTAAAATGAAATGCAACAAAGAGTTTTGATCTCTGACGGAGGGATGAACATACCGACTCTAACATTGGCTCCAATGGGGATGGTAGCTCCTTGGAGGTGCCAAGAACTGTAGATCTTTGGAAGAGCAGACAGTGCTTTCATCCATTGGGAAATGGAATCAAAAAAATGCATGACTAAAATTTGATGACTTGATGACACAAACTGACTCCCACTCAACTAAAAACTGACTCGATACTTAAACACAACTGAAAAACTGGAAAAGATGCTCAAAGTAGAGCTTATTCAATACAACCTACTCTAATTGTTCCATTCATCACCTGATCAAGTGAAATGAAACAACCAATGCAACCATGTAAGAATTCTGGCTGCTGTTTGATTTCTTCCCAAATGCTTACTGATGCGCAGGAAAAGGGAAGAATCAAAAGGCAACTCCCATTGAAACTTGGAATCAAGTTGACTGCTGATAAACTTGCAAAGCATGAATTGACTGGATGACTTCAAGAACACTGCGAAAGGATCTTCATAAACATAGCTATTATTTCCATTAACACATTACTGCTATGGTCCAAGTGACCTTCATAGCTGGAAATTAAGATTTTTCTCACATCTGTGCTGGATTTATTTGGTGACTGCAGCAGGCTGTCAAAAGGATCCTGAAATTCATAAATAACCAAACTCTGGAGCTGATTCCAAATAGAACAAAAGTCTCCTTTATCAATATCCTCACATGACTGCAAATCTTGATATAGGCTTTGTAATGAAAAATATGTTAAACAAGACAATGAAGGTGACTTTTGAATAAGATTATCATCAACATTATTTCCTGGCACATGGTTAGCTAATGGAGAAGAACTTTTACAGCAAACATCATCCAACACATGAGCAATAAGATCATCAAAAATTTGAGAAGACTGCTGTGATGTATCCATTGAAACTGTATGAAATCCTACTGACTGTTCATATTTCTCTTTAGAGATATTACGAAGATTCTGCTTTATAAACTGAAATTCTTCGAAACAAAAGGGTACAGAATCCTCTTACATCATTAAATCATGTATTTCAGCTTCCACGCCTTCATCCGCAATCTGACCTTCAATTTCGTTTAGTGGCTGCAAATCTGGTGCTAGGGAGGGTTTTGTATCCAAAATGATTTCATCAGTCATTTCAGGGGAAGATTTCTCATTAACAACTTGCTCAAGAATTCCACTATCTGTCTCATCCTCCACATTAAAAATAAGAGATTTTTGATTTCCTATAGGCTGCTCATTTGAAGATTTACTATGCAATTTACCCTTCAAAAACTGAAATGATTCAAAACAAAATGGTGTGGAGTCATCTTGTATCATTTGATCATATGTGCTAGCTTCCATGTCCTCATCTGCAACTTCACAATCAATGGCTTTCAGGGGCTGAAAATCTAAATATGAGAATTCTTGAACAAGGTTTTGATTGCGCTCAAGATGGTCCAAATCAAGGCTTGTTGGCAGTTGATTTCTGATTGCATGGAAGTTATCTCTCATGAACTGAAACGAGTCAAAACAAAAAGGTAAAGATCTTTCACTTACTTCAAAATTTGCTGCACTTTCCTCATCATTGTCATAGTTGATATGCATCAGTTGATCATTGTACACAAGCTGCTGAAAGTGAACTTCCTCCTTCCACAAACTAGCTGCTAATTTGTCTGCAACCTTGCCCTTCGGATCAGCAAATGAGCCTCTACATTCACTGCACTATTCTGCATCTCGTGAAGTGTTGCAAGATTCCTTTCTCTCAACTGAAACTCCATTTCTGGATCAAAAGCACCTAGGTAGTGCAAGAGAGAAGATCTAGGAGAAGGTCTTATATCATCTGGCATTGAAAAATATACTTGGTTAAATCTGGCATAAAACTATTGTACTGTCTCCCCTGGCAGTCCTTTCAGCTGGTTATACTCTTCTATAATAAGGAAAAGGTTCTGTCTGATCACCCACCTATCGAGGAAAACTTTGAAAAACTGCTGGAAATCTGAGATGCTTGCATCAGGCAGGGCTTTGAACCAACTCTTGACTTTTCCTTGCAAAGAAAGAGCGAAAAGTCTGATACTAACATCTTCATCATCAACTTCAAAAAGATCTAGAAAAGTCTCGACATTCTGCATGTGTTTCTCAGCGTTGACATTGTTACATTCACCGTCAAATCTTGGTAGATATAGGTCATAATTTTTAGGGAAACCATGAAGAATAGAAGGTAAAACAATAGGGTTATACCCATCCAGGACTATAAAAGGTGTAGGGGTATATACAAGAGCTACGGGATCAGTTTGGTTTTCTTCAGGCTCATCACTCTGAAGAGAGTCATCATGAGATGTGGGAAAAGTAAGGAGGCCAGGATCGAAGGGAAACTCAGTATTTACACTTTTTGAATAGGTCGAGTGAAGATTTTGATCACCTTTATCATACAACAAACTCTGAAAAACTTTTAGGATAGCTTCAAGAACAACAAAGAAGTAATTTACAAGAAAGCAGACTAGATCCTGAATACCATTCCACTTTGGATACCTGAACTTAGTGTAATATCCTTCCATTTTCGCAGAGAAATAGTTAGTCCTCTAGTGGAGTCTCTACATTGAGTTGGAGTCACCAGGTGAATGATTTCAGCCTTCTTATGTCTGATCGTTGTCCACCATCAACCATCAGATCTAACTTGATACATGTACTGGGGAAATTTACAAGTTAGATGTTACGTTTACAAACTAGACCGAAGATTGACTGAAGCATCGTTTATCTACTTTCGCTAATGTAAAGCAAGAGCGTTTCGAAGGCTTCCTGGCATAACTTTAGGCTCGGTCTGTAGCTTATAAAATGAATAACACCAACAAGCAAACCATTTTCTTCCCTAGTATGTTTGCCACTATGTTATTTCCCAAATCCACCTTAGGCTGAAGGAAGGCGGGATTCAGGGTAACACCAAACCACACTCAGTCTGGTAGCTAGCCCTACCAGAACAGGAGAGGGCTCTCTCCCGGTCAATCTCAGGAAAAATTTATCAATAGGACTTGAGATGACTGAAATGAGTGCTAATTTTATGGTAGGTATATGAATCAAGGATTTTGGAATGATTTTTTTTAGGGGTTTTTTGTTGGAAAAAGGGAAAGGAAATTTTGGGCTTGGGGGTGAGGCCAAATTATTGCAGAGTTCAAGTTGGGGCAAGGAAGGAAATGGCTTTGATGTCTTATATTAAATGAATGGATAGAAAAGACTGTTGAGGATCTGAAGAGGGAAGGAAGATGCAAGGATCCTCTTCAAACGGAGGAAAACATATAAAACTAAACAAAAGTTTAAGGCAGAGCACCAGCAAACTAATGAATTCTACCTTAGTTACTCATTTGTTTAATTCAGAAGCAAAGAGAAGGGAAATGGCATACATATAAAATTAATGAAACTTATAGATACATGGTGAAAAACATCATCAAACTTAGAGCCACGAGGATCCCAACAAGTGCTGCAAAACCCTGGTCTTTCCTTTGCCAAAAATGCAGAAGTGTATGTACAATGAAGTGCCAAACTTTTCCCAAGTATCCAACCCTAAAAATGACTGAGAAAGTACATAATATATACCATCCTAACCCATTCCCATGCCTCTAGGGGTCGAGCTCGTCATTCTAGGAGCTGTTTCAACCAATTCTAAACAAGGAACTAAAATCTAGGGACTCAAACAACTTGCCTCTATATGGAAGGAAACTGATTCATTCATTTATTTTTCACTTTTTAGTGAATTAATCCTCTAGAAAAAGTAAATATGAGCCAAAATTACATCACGGTCATCAAATTACATCAAGATATATCAATAGTTACATCAAAAAGTGAAACTAGTCAAAACGACGCGAATTTTTGAGCTGAAGAGTGAAAATGAGGCCAACTTTCTCTATGCGCCGCGCTCAAAAACTCAATGCGTCGCGCCACTTTGAGCCTGTTTTTGAGGCACTTCCTGAAGTAACAATTGAGCTCATGATAGCTCGTTGGAAATCCATGTCTATCTACTATCCAACTCAAGTGGAATTTTTCAATTTGGAGTTCATTTTCCCCTCCAAAAATTCAATCGCCCAAAATTGGTTCCTGTGTGTGCAGAAGGTGGCAGAAAGGCCATTTTCAAGGTGTTTTTGACCCTTTAAACCACCCAGAACTTGATGAAATCTCTCAGCCATTCCTGAGCATGCATAATTTATCATAAAAAACCTAAAAATATCAAGTTTTCCTCCAGAAGATCTCTCAAACGTAAGCGCGCGCCAAGTGGCGCGACGCGTCGGGCGGAAAACTCTGTTTTGCGACCAAAATTTCAAAAATGACAAAATTTACTCCAAATTTGCTAAAACTTGGAGTGAAGGCTCCCCATCATGTGCCATGCTTAGCCAATAAAGCTTTAGCCAATATTATGTCTTTTCACATCTCCTCGTTGCCTTCTTCATCTATGCTGCCTGAGGTGAAAATGAAGAGCTTGGTGTCTTTGTCTTAGTTCACCAAATGTGTCAAAGTCAAATGAGGGACTGTGGGTAGAATGGGCAGTGAGAATGATGGAGTTTTTTCGAGTGAATTTAAAGTGTAATACAGTCACTTGATTTTATGGGGATTTAGGAATCTAGGAATATTTGCAAATGATATGGGAGAGTATGGAAAATAGTAGGGTTTAGGAATAGGGAAAATGGGACAAGTGATATAAGTGGTTTTTGGGACAGAGGGGAAAAGGAGAGGGATTGTATGATGACAGTGTGACAGTGAGGAGGAAGGGAACCACAAGAGGGGAATGGAGTTCAAACCAATGGGCACCAACAACCAAACTTTAAATTTCAAATATAAACCCTATGGAGCAGTGTTGGACAAAATGATAGGGCTTATAACTTTGGCATTCAAATTCTCCGAATCGAACTTCAAAAGCACACCAAACATTTTTTAATAGTAATTCAAAGACTCACAAACTCGCTTGAAACATAGAAGGCGGATTCATTTTGCAATTTGAGTAAGAGATGGCAACAAATTTTCGTTTCAGGCCAATGCGCCCCGCAGGTTATGTGCGTCGCGCAGGAGTAAATTAACACGGTGCAGAGGCACCCAATGTGTCGCGCTCCTCCAGTGCGACGCGCCTACCTCCAACATGTCGCGCAGCCCTCCAACACATATTTTCGACCTCCAATCACTGAATTTTCTCCTCCATGTTTTCACTTCAGGTCTTTGATAAATTTTACATGCAAATGAATTGTTGAACACCAAAAATATCCTAAATGGCATGAACTTTGATTTTTGATTTGGCAAACTCTCTTTATAAATTTTCAGACTTTGGCACCTCGCTTATAACTCTATTTTCTATTTCCACTTTGATTTTTGACTAAAATGATGGCTCCTTTGTCAATTTTTACAGGGATGGTTGGCATTGTATTTCGGCAAAGGAGGACCAAGGCTGCCTCTGAATTTTTCATGACGAAAAACTTTGAAAATTACATATTTATTACAAACAATAAATTTGAAAATTTCTTCTTCAAAACAGAGTTTTGAAGAAGAATCATTCTCAAGCATTATTGATGATGAAAAATTTGAAATGAAAACTTATTTGGAACCTCCCTCTGGCCTGCTGGCATTATTGGACACTCAAAAACACAAAATTTAAGAAACCCTAGACCTAATGACTGAGATGACTCTTAGTTAACCAAGAGAAAAAAACATGACTATGAATGACTTTGAAAGAGATTTTATGAATAGACTTGAGCCAGCAGGTACAAGGCATGAGGGGTATGACTGAGAAAGCCCTTCTGTCAGATAATGGCATGCCCCTAACGGAATGCAGATGAATGAGTTGAATGAGACACCTAAAATGAAATGCAACAAAGAGTTTTGATCTCTAACAAAGGGATGAACAGACCGACTCTAACAGGCCACGATCCCCTGGCAGATGATATTTCCTTGGTCATGCTAAGAGAATGGATGAAGAGAGTCGGCTTCAAAACTCTGTGGGAAATTTCTCAATGGGAGGGCAATGTATGGTAGAATTGGGCTAAGCTGGAGGTGCCACAAAACTTGTCTAACGAGTGCGCAATCTTCTTAGCTCGCTTAAATGGAAAGGCCCCAATAAACAGCAGAAAATCTGACACATGTGGCGGGGGTTCGACTCCTGGGAATTACACTGTCTCGCAGGGATACAGATAGTTGATTTCACACCCTCACGTCCCTCCTGACCCAGAGCCTTGGAAGGGGATTTGGTCACAGACTTCGATCCCAAAAATTGACACATTTTGCTGGCTCCTTTGCCATAAGAGGATTTTGACTGATGACAGGCTTCAGAAAAGAGGTTACCTAGGGCCTTCTAGATGCTCACTGTGTGGAGAAAATGAAGAATCTGCCACCCATCTGATGCTCAACTGTAATTTTTCTGCAAATATTTGGCAAGCAATCTTAGGCCCATGGAGCATCGATTTCGCCTATCCCACTAACATAACCAATATGTTCTCAAACTGGATGTCTAAGTACCTTGGAATCACTCCTAAGAACAAACATATCAAGGCTGCCTGGCTCACACTCCCTAAAGTAATATGCTGGGAAATATGGCTTGAAAGAAATCAGAGAATTTTCAGAGACAAAAAGAATGATCTCAAGATAGTCTTGGTCAAAATAAAAATCTAGCTAAAAGATAGCTTGGGAGATCAGCTGGATGGGGCTGACCTAAGTGAGCAGGATTCTAAATGGATTGCTATGCTCGACCTCAATTTCATAGAAATTGTAAGGCCTCTCACTCCTGTCAAAGACTGGAAAATTCAGGTCAATGCATTTGATTTTTCTGAGTTTTGAACAAAGCTCGCATGTTCCGTCCTTTTCTTTGACGGGGCTGCAAAGGAAATCTAGGAATTTCTGGAGCAGGTGGTATTGTCAGAAATGCTGAAGGTAGAACTGTGCTCAGATATAACTGGGGTGTGGGTTACAACACCAGCATTCAATCCGAAGCACTGGCCCTACTCCAAGGTCTTAAGCAACTCAAATTTCTTGGTATCAAAGATGCCACTGTCTTTGGCGACTCCCAGTCCATAATTAAATCCATAGTGGACAAATCTTCACCTTCTGACCTAAGATTATCAATATTGATGAGCATAATTAGATCTTTTTCGAATTCCTTTCAAAGCCTGAATTTCTTTCATGTAAAGAGAGATAACAACAAAGAGGCTGATGCTGAAGCCAACAAATTTGTTCTTCTCTCCCTAGGAGTCCTCCTAAGAGATGGAGATGAAGGCTGGGATCCCACCCCCTAACTTTCTGGTTTCATGTTTTACTGTCTATTATTGGAGCAGTTTGTTTGTATCTTCAAATTCAGGAAGACAGCAGAGATTGGTCATACTTTTGTTTGTAAAAAGCGTTGGCTTATAAGTGAAAGGGCCATTTTGTTCCTGGCCGGAGAGAAAATCTAGACGTTTCCCTTGCACCTTGTAACCTGAATTAAGGCATTCATGCCAGGAATCAATATACCATATTAACTGTTTCTGTCAAAAAAAAAACAAAATTGGATTGTCCCTAACCAATTGATCAACAAGAAAATATATTTCCATCAATCTTTCAACAAGAGCAAGTCGAATTTGGATTTGCAGCTGAAATAATTTGGAGGATGGTTGCAATAGTAAATCTGAGAAAATCATGCTCAAAGAACCTTTTGTTTCTCTCAATACAAGCCGAATTTGGGCAAACCGTTCTCCTTCATAATTAATTTGGTCTATTCTGGACAAAACCCATGTTCCGTATTTTCCAGATTCTTCTCCATTTGCCCAGAATCGCAACCGCAAAACTGTCACTTCTTATTCCAACGAATTTCTGAGTTGGAATATTTGATGATGATCTGGAGATCAAATCTACAATATTGCAAATATCTTGGAGGCTAAAATGGTGAGTGATGTTACAAAATATATTAATAAACCATCATTGATAAAATTATGCATAATAATCATAAATTTATTAAAAATAAAGGAGAAGAAATAATATTTATCCATAAGAGCATAAATAATTATAAAATGGATTTATACGAAAAATTATGATAAATTACATGATAAAGAAGAGTAGAAATGGATGAAATAAGTGTTAAAAAGTGGTCGTATTCGCGGCCCAACAACCACCTCCACCAATCATGGCAGCCATATATGCCCCATTGGCTCTGCTAGTACCTTTAGCCACTATGCCCCAATATTACCAATCTAAGATTCCACGGTTTGATGGGACTGCTCCTATGACTGCCCAACAACACATAGGTAAAATGAATGATTGTTTTGACTTGCAAGAAATTGATGATGACAGTGTCAAATAGAGAATGTTTCTTAGAGTTTAGGAGGTGAAGTCAAAAAATGGTTTAATGGTTTAACTTCTAATAGTATTCATGATCTCCCTTCTTTTCACCAAACATTTATAAACAGATGAGAAGTCAAGAAAAATCCTCTGCAGATTTTGTCAGAATATGAAACTATTAAGAGATCTCCAGGAGAGAGTGTGCAAGACTATTGTATTAGATCTAATAGCATATACAACACACTCCCTACTAATATGAAATTAACCCCAAGGATAGTCCTGCTTAAATTCCCAAATGGATTTGACCCAGACATGGCCTATCATCTTAGGGAAATAAACTCATCAACTTTAGAGGAAATGAAAAAATGTGTTGTGAGTGTAGAAGCTAATTTATTAGAAAAAAGGGATAGGATGAGTATTGAGAGGAGAGTCACAATCAGAGAAGAAGTTGTAGCATCTACATTTGATGCCAAAATTTACAATTTGGTAAGGACTATAGAAAGGATGATGGAGAGAATTAGTCTAAATGAAAGTGCAATACCCAAAGAAAATCAACCAGCACCCCAAAACAGAAATCAGAACCCAAGAAGAAACCCTCCACAAGTTAGACAAAGAGAGCAAAGAGGTCCTTATCAGCAGATTAGACCCCCTTTTCAAGAAAACTATGCTGATGAAGATGAAGGAATTGTGGAGGAAGTTGAGGAAAATCAGATTAATTTGATGGGGATTAATGAAGATGATTCTATTTTTATCACCTAAGAAGAACAATAATTATTTTCACTAACCCAAATAGAGCTTGAATCCGAAGAATCTGATGATTACAAACTAGGTTTTGAGAATTCCATTTTGGAGGTCCACAGACAATACAGCTTGAGAAGAAAGAAAAATTTAGATAATTCTAATAAAAAGAATTCAGAAAAATTCTCCTAAGAAAGTATCTGAATCTAAAGTCAAGAAAACACAAATAAAAATTTAAATAACTCAAAAAAGAAAAAAACAGAAAACAATACCAAGAAAATAGTAGATATTCCTGCTAGAAATGTTCAAACAGATTGATTTCAGTAAAGTTAGGTGCCTAGTTCATATCAAATATCTTTGTTTCACTCTAGCTCAGATGCCTGCCAAGAGTTTAGTGATGGATATTGTTGTGGCTGACATTCCCCCTAAATATGAAATGCTTTTATCTCACTCATGGGGAGTAAAATTGCAAGGGACCCTACAAATGGACATGACATATGCTACCATCTCGTTGTTTGGTCAACCTAGGAGCCAAGAAAAACCTCACAATTAGCCTCAGTACTCTGTTAACACTGACCTTGATTCTTTCATTTTGTATAATGATGGTGTTGGCTCCCTGTGATTTGCAAAGAATGGCAAGAAAAAACACCGCAAGGGCCACATCAGAACCACTTTGGAATCCTAGGACCTAGCCTTCCTGGATTCAGAGAGGGATCTCTCTATAAAGTATTTTAATTTATATATCTTTTTGTTCTTTGTTTTAAGATATTAGGCTAGTTATGAACTTCTAAGAACTTGTTTTGTTTTTTGATTGGAATAAATGATAGATTGAAGGATCAATGGTGTGACTGATTGAGGGAATGTGTTAACTAAAAC
Source organism: Pinus albicaulis (assembly GCA_034641835.2). NCBI lineage: Eukaryota > Viridiplantae > Streptophyta > Pinopsida > Pinales > Pinaceae > Pinus > Pinus albicaulis. The sequence goes on from CM076584.1 coordinate 37,901,958, forward strand.
AAATAGACTATAAGAAACATCAATCCATTGGGAAATGGAGTCATAAAAGGATTTAATTTCTCATCAACTCTGCAAGGGCTTTCATAGGGAAAGATAGCTATATCAAATGGATTCTTTGGATTAGGTTGTGATATGAAACATTAATAAGTTGTGAAGGCATCAAATCTATAGTCAGTTAAGAATCTTCTAGCTTTACTTTGACAAGAAAAGCCCTTTAAGGTAACTGTTTGGAGCAAGCCAAAGGATAGGGCGAACCATAAATATCTTTGGACAAACCTTTAATAAGAAACCTTTCAGACAACAATCCAGCAATCAAAATTCTACTTTCAGATAAAGAAAACATATAAGAAAACAACAAGAGTGGTCTAAGATCAAATAGAAATAATCTAACCTGCTTTTGAAAACTCTCAAAGACTCTTCAAAGCAAAATTTCAAGGCAGACCAAAGGGCAGGGCATACCATAGACCTCTATGGTTTTAGACTCTAGTAATCATACTTTAAAGAAAGATCCTAAAAACAATATCTCAAGTCTTACTCAAAGGAACATGGGCTCACCAAAATTTCCTTGGTTTAACTCTCTTGAATCATTTCCAAGAAAACAAGCTAGATATAACTAGAAGGCAATTAAGAATCTTCTGATCAAGCCTTGCAGAAGAAAACACAAACATAAAGAATACAGACAGAAATAGGGTGCTGAAACAACAAATCCTAATCTAAAACTTCTGCTTCTTTATCAGAGAAAGATGAACATAATGAAAACATAAGGAGAAACAATAACAATTAGGAAAAATTCACCATTGATATGCCTCAAGGATCCTATGAACATGCTTGTATTATTGATGATCAAACCAGTTACATCACTCCATGTACAATAGCCCTCCGCAACTCAAAGCTTTCTTTGGTCCAGTCTAGCATTCCTCAACTAGCCTAGCAACAGAAATCAGTCTAATAACGTCAAGTAACCAACATTTGAAATGAAGCTCATATGCAATATTTATATGCAAAATAAGGAGGTGCTTCTAACCTAGGGTGTTTTAATTGTTATTTATTACAAAGTTAATGATTTTTGACCTTTGAGACCATGCAAGGCTCAAGGAAAAAATATATGAAAGAGTTACTCTGAAATAATAACTCTGAGTTATTTTAGTTGAAATAATTGACTTTTAAGGCTTAGTAATAACTTTGTAATAACTGTTGAGCTGCTTCAAAAATATCTCTGACTGTGAAAAACTGTCTGATGCCTTTATTGAAATAAATAATGTAGAAGGTGGCCAATTTTTCTTTGAAGGAGTAATTTTTGTGGATCTGGGTCTTTCGAAGGTTTTCCTTGGCTAATCTGCTTCTGTTTTATCTTAAAACATTGTATTAGGCCTTTAACCTATTGGCGTTCCCATTTTTTAGCAAGGTTGGAAATACCAAAAGATGAGACAACATCAAACCTCTTTCAGACCCTAGGATCTAGCCCTCCTGGGTCCAGAGAGGGATCTCTCTATGATTGTCAAAGGTATATGTCCTTGAAGCTCAAAGTTAAGGTGTTAGGCTATTTATAAGGCTCGGAGTTTTTTTGTTTAAATGTATGTTTGGTTGCTGAGAATCAGGAAGGAAGGGTTCAATATAAGACAAGGCTGAGCAAAGGAGAATTAGGCAAAAGGAGAGATAATTCAGGGAACAAGCAAGACCATTGGGCAATGGAGTCAGGAAAGGGTTTACTTGCTAATCAATATGCGGGCTTTCAATTGGGCTAGTCATCTAAAGCATTGGATCTTAAAGATGATAGTGTGGTAGGATAGGCAAGAGGGAAGGTGAGAGCAAGGAAAAATTAAAGATTTATAACACAAAGTTGAAAACCTGAGATCAGAGAGAGACTTTGAACTCTCAATGCTTCGGCCTCCAGCTTGAGGGATCTTAGAGAGGTTCAATTAATTGAAAAGGATCCTAGTGAGATACGACAGAGTTCTAGACCTCCCAGTGTTCCCAATTCATTCAATTAAATCCTAACAAGAACATATGAAACACTAACCTCAATAATTCATACATCAGCTAGCAAGCAATAACATCCACTACACTGGTTAAATGAATTGAAGTCAATCCTGAGATACACATATAGCAGGAAAACATTAAGGGTAAGGAGAGAAGAAACATAGGGTACCTAACAAGGGTAAATCCTATGCCAAACTTCTGATGCAAGCCTGTAGAAATGTAATGAAATGAAATAAACACAGAGATAGAAAAACATCACCAGCTACTTTAAATCAGGATCCAAAGAAATGTGCTTGTCGTATTAAGAGCAACACCGGTCAAGTACAACATTGCCAACAGCTTGAAAGTTCAGTCCGAATACATCTTCCTCAGCCTAACTGCAACTTTACACAGAGACTATGTCTCAAAAGAAACAACTTGAAATTCTCTGATAATCGATCAACAACCTTTAGAATGAGTTTCTTCATGGATTTTATAGCTGAAGAGAGCAGAGGAAGTAGGTGAAACACTAAATGAATCATTAAACTCAGAAAAGAAAGAGGGTCGAAGCCTATTCTGTTTAAACTCTGTGCATTTATCTCTGGCACATCTTTGGTGAAAGAATGATCTTCTTCAGGCTTCCATTTACTCCAGTATGGCTCTGATGCACTCTGGCTGCAGTACTCTATATTACCTTTGGTAAATAAACAAAGAGGTAGATTGAGGTCTGCCATGCTGCATAGCAAATTCTCTGGTACCATTGGACTGTTCTGTCAGGGTGGAAATATTCTGAGGAACACGGTAAATAAGGGAAACTATATGGGTGTTTGTCCTTTCACAGGTAGGGAAATTCTGCTGATGTTGACACTACTGAATTGTTTTCTGCGCATCAGACCCCCTGAGCGATTTATGAGGTCCTCAATTTGGTACTTGTCCTTGACACTCTGAATTAAGGCTCAATATTTTCAATAATGTGCATCATAATTCCTTAACTCTGTACTGATACTCTTTTCCGCTTCCGCTATCTCTGTCAGTGAAATCTGGGCTTTGATGGCGCCCGAAAAGGTTTCGCGCGGTCAAACTCTGTATTTTTAATGCAACACACATTTCGGGACCTTCCCAGGCTCTTCTCTGTGATGTCAGGCTTTGAACCTCGTTTCACTGAGCTCTTTGTCACTGTAATGGTGACAGTGAACCATGGCGGCGCTTCACCACCTGTACCCTGCAAAAGCCCACAACTGTGTTAATAAATCCGATGCATGGGAGGGAGGATAGAGCGGAGAGTCATGAAGATGGCAGTGGTAAACGGTGGTTTTATATGAAACAATGGTGAAAATGCATTGATATGGTGTAAACCTCGACTAATAGGTTTTCGGTGAGGAAGCGAGCATGGACTGTTCGATCATGGTCTGGTGACGAAGATCGACGGTGGAGATTAAACAGTGGGATGGTATATGAAATTAGGTGAAATTTATTAAAATGAATGAAAATGTAATAAAAACGATTGTATGCAGTGGGACCCGGCATGGGTGGAGGGCGATTCATCCAGGACCGTCAGATCTCAGGAGGAGATCGACGACTACGATTAAATTGGAGGGGAGAAATGGGAGGTTTGAAAATCTGATGGACGATGGTGCGATTAGATCATGACCATTGGATCTTGGATTAAATGGACGGTCGATATTGGATCGGGGAATCGCAATCGCAAAGGGCGGAAGGGGGTAGCATTTGAAAAATGCGATTGCGATTGAAGTGGGAGAGCACGGGCCGTCGGATCAACAGGAAAATCAATGGCAAGGATTAGATCGGCAGATCGCAATCGCAAAGCGTAGAGGGTGGCACATTTAGAACTTGTGATTGCGATGGAGGCAGAGATGCGATTAGTGCTGGGCCGTCCGATCCGGCGGAAAGATCGACGACTCACATGTGATCAGAGGATCGCAATCGGATGGATCGGGGCGATCGCAATCGGGGGATACGGCGAGAATTTTGCGATTGCGATGGGGCGGGGAGTGCGATTGGAGCTCGACCATCGGATCGGAATAGCAGATCAACGGTGTAGATCACATCACAGGTCTTCATAACAAAACCCAATCGCACCGGAACTTTTCAAGAAACGAAGGAAATCTCCCATCACAAACTTCCGATTGCAATAAGCGCCCAGGGCTTTTAGTGCTTGGTTTTGGGTGCTGGTTATGTGGGGAAGTGGTTAAGGGGCTGGCGGAAAAGGGGCTGGGCCTTAAAATATAGTGGAAAGTGGGTTTTTTTCCCATTTTAAGTGCATTTCAAGGCCAACGAAGGATAACGATAAGGGAAAAAAGGGGGAATTAAGCCAAACCAGGGGTGGATGTAGGATTTAAAGGAGATTTTGGGGGGGATTTAGAGGGTAAAGGGTGACTTTGGCAAAGGGGAAAAAGGCTAAAAGGTAGAGTTCTGCAGAGGTACAAGGGGCAAACAAAGGCATTTGGAGCACAATTCTTCATCATCAGTGAGGCTTATTGACTCAAGAACAGTAGAGGGGAACAATCAAAGGGAAGGGAACATGTAAAGGCTTCAAGGATGATGTGTTTTCAAGAGAAATGCATTCCTTGAAGGCTCATAAAACAAATTAGCCCCTTTCTTGCTTGTCAAGGAATTTATAGGGGCTAACAGTGGCTCCACATGGGGATGGCTTCTGCTTGAAGGAGTCAAGAATTCAGAAATGATCTATGGAGTAGGCCAGATGCCTGCTATTTGAGCCACCTTTCTTCTTTGATTTTTAGCTGCCACAATTGTGAAGACATAAATTAGCAGAAACATTACCGAGACAATCTACCTACCCATCCTACAATCCTAGAATTTTTTCTTCTAGGGTGCATTTGAACTAGCAGACCCTTTACATCATTTTTACTCTTTACAAACAAGAAAATAAACCTATTCTATCTCTACCCTTATTACTCCATGAGGCCAGATTAAACTATTGGCCTCACATGTTTCTCTACCTAATCTAACATCTGCTGGGATTAAACTATCCAGCAGATTTCTTCTCTATATTCTACAACAGAAATTTAAAAACAGCCAAACTAGGATTAGACAGTCTAGTTTGTTGTGGGTCCAAGGCATAACGACAGTTGCACGTGGACATAATTTTGCAGAAAAAAAGAAAACAAAACCTTGAAGGCTTGAAATCTTAAGTTTGAAGCATCCTTCTTTTATTTGTGACTCAAGTTTTGAGCTTGTTAGAGTCACTTTCTTTTCCTCATTTCAGCTCTAATTTTGGGCTTGCTATGGCTGATTCTTCTTTCTTCTCTGCTGGTCCAGGTTTTGGGGCTGTTTGAACTGGCCATATTTACTTTCTTTGGCTCAGGTTCTGATCATATTAGAGCCAATATTTGCACTCCAGAGGTCCATGTTTTCAGTATGTCTAAACCTCTCCTTTCTCTCTGTTTTTTTTTTTTAAAACATTTTCTCTTTTTCTTGAAGATAAACACTGCAATGGTATGTACAATGGACGAAGAAACTGGAAATTGGAAATCAGCAGAAGTAGTGTTTGAGCATCCTACCATTGAGAGGACCCCCAAACAGCTCTGTACCATCTAATTCTTGTAGAAAAAAGGCATTTGGACCCACAGTGGCCTGGATGATGTATGGACCTTGCCACAAACTGTCAAACTTGTCGTGCTTTCCTTTATCCTCTCTCCTTGAGTCCCACTTTATAACTTTATCTTCGATTTTGAAATCATAAGCTTTGGTTCTCTTGTCAAACAACTTCTTTATACTTTCCTGAAATTTGATAGCTCTGTTATAGACCTCTTCCCTTGTTTGCCGGAGATGAATTGTTTGGTTTATCCTTCTCACCATATTGTCTTCTTCTGTCTGAATCTCTTGGACCAGCTTAATCACTGGTACCCCAAGGCTGGTAGGAAACACTGCTTCTGTTCCATAGACAAGCTGATATGGTGACATGCCAATGGATTTCTTCGTTGTAAATCTGTCAACCCATAAAGTGTGCACTAACTTGTTATGCCATGACTTTTTGTTCTCTTCCAACAGCTTCTTGATCATAGTCACCAGGATTTTGTTTGATGATTTAGCTAAGCCATTACCTTGAGGATAATAGGCAGTTGAATGACCGAGTTTTATTTGATACTTGTGACAAAAATCAACCATTTTCTTGGATCCAAAAGCAGCAGCATTATCAGTAATTATTTTTCTTGGACAACCAAACCGAGAGAGGATGTGGTCTTCTAGGAACCTAATGATGACTAAATCTATGGCATTCCCAGTAGGTATGACCTCTATCCACTTAGTGAAGTAGTCTGTGGCTATTAAGATCCATTTTTGTTGTGCGGAAGAATCTGGGTGAATTTCTCCTATGAAATCTAGGCCCCATTGCACAAAGGGACCCTCAACAATGATGGGTTGTAGAGGTAAGGGGAGGAGCTTTCTTTTACCTTCAAAAATCTAGCATTTGTGGCAGACAATTACCATCTTATGGATATCATTGAAGAGTGTAGGCCAATAGTAGCCAGCTCTGAGTATTTTGTTTGCAGTGGCTTTCTAGTTCAGGTGGCCTCCACACTCTCCTGCATGAAATTCTTGTTTAATCCTTTCTGCTTCAACCTCAGGAAAACATTTAAGAAATAGGCCATTCGGATTTTTCCAGTATAAGCCTTCATTCATTATGCAATAGCTTCTAGATTTTATCTTTAAGAATCTGGCCTTAGTATTTGATAGTTCAGGAGGGGCATTGAGGTGTGTAAGCACATACAGAATGTCAGAATACCAAGGAGAGCTTTGAAACTTCTCCTCAACAGTGGGATCAGGCAGTCCCTGCTGCTCATCCAAGGTATCTACCATGTTAATTTCAAGGTCTTGTAGATTTGATTCAACCATTAGTTGAGCTAAGCCCTGACCTTTGATCAGTTTGGTGGGTTTTATCTCAAGGCCGTACTCTAGGATCACAGCAATCCATTTGCCCCTCTTCCCATCTAGGTCTTGGGACAAGATGTCTTTGACCACTATGATAGGCACATAGGCTATGGTGTGGGAATGCAGAATGTACACCCTAAAGTCTTTCAAGGCCTTGACTAAGGCATAGGCCTGTTTTTCCATTATGTTGTATTTCAAGGGTGCATCTCTCAGTGCTTTGCTGAAGAAGGAAATGGGTATTCCCTTCAGATTTTTCTGCAGCAGAGCTGTAGCTACTGTATGCTCAGAGGCAAATGAAATGATGAGGAAATCCTTTTAGAAATCTAGGCTGATTAGGACAGGAGCCTGGGTGAGTGAAATTTTAACTGATTCAAAAGATTTCTTAGCCCCAACAATCCACTTAACTCCTACACCTTTCTTTAACATGTTTTTCATATTCCTAAGGTGTTTAGCTAAGTTGGGAATAAACCTCCTGAGGAATTTAATTTTCCCAATGAGGGACTATAACTCTTTGATGTTTCTTGGGTGTGTGATTTGTTGTATTCCCTCAACTATTTGTGGGTTTATCCTAATCCCTTTCTCAGATATAATATGGCCAAGGAGTTTTCCTTCTTGCAACCCAAATACAGTCATTTTAGGATTCAATGACAGACCGAACCTTCTACATTTTTCTAAGACCTTTCTCAGATGTTTTAGGTGTTCTTATTCAATCTTGGAGTAGACTGTTATGTCATGCAGATAGATGACAATGAAGTGTCCTATCTTATTGGAAAAAGCTATATCCATCGCTCGTTGGAAGGTTGCACCAGCGTTCATCAGTCCAAAAGGAATTTTAACATACATAAAGGTGCCCCATGGAGTGGTAAAGGCTGTCTTGAGTTGGTCTTCTAGGATTACTAAGACTTGGTTGTAACCTGAAAACACATCTAGCAGGGAGATCCTTTTTTAGCCTACTACCCTCTAAAGGATGTGTTCCATTTTTGGCAAAGGGTAACTGTCTTTGAGTGAGGCTCTATTAAGATTCCTGAAATCAATACACAGCCTGATCTCTCTTGTTTTCTTTCTCACAGCCACTAGGTTTGATACCCAATCAGAAAACCTCACAGGAACTATTATGCCTGCCTCATACATTGTGTTAATCTCTTTTTCAACTGCAGGCAATTGCTTTGGGTTTATTCTAAAAAGTTTTTGTCTAAAGGGCTTCTGATTTTCTTTCAAATGAATTTTGTGTTGTATAATGTTCATGTCATAGGCCTTTAAGTCTTCATAGCTCCAAGAAAACACGTCAATGAATTCCTTGAATAAGTCAATGTATTTCTTTTTCATGTTTTCCGGAAAAGACTTACCAACTTAATCATTTTGGGTTTATCTTTAGTGCCTATGTTGCATTCTTCGACGTCAGAATCGACGTGCTCTATAGTGGGATTTTTTGCCACATCGTCAAAGTCAAAAAGGTCTTCTAAAGGCATCAGACCTCGAGGTATGTTCTTATCTTTGGTCTACAGCACCTTTACTTCTTCACTATCTGTGTTTTTACATTTTTCGTTTGGATTTCCAATCTATTCGTTCAAAGCGTTTATTTCTATATTACACGGTGGTTCTTTATTGTCTGAGGGCTCCTCGCTTAGGCAACCATCATCTGATTTCGAGTCTGAATCAGAAAATTCAAACTCGTTCCTGCGCATCAAGAAATATTCAATTTGTTTATCGCCCTCAAAGACCTGCCAATATTTTTTGTTATCTGGCACTGCAGGTCTGAATTTGGTCTGTATTATGATTTGCTGGTCGCTCGGAGTCTTAGGGTATGAACTAGCTAAGCAAGCTAATCCGTTTGCAATGACATTTTGACTCCTAGGAACAACCACTAATTCGTATTCAGCAAATTTTTTCAATATATCCACAGCATCATTCCTATATGCCCTCAACCTAGGGTGTTTGGCTCTGTATTCACCGTTTACTTGTTTTATAACCATCTCAGAGTCTCCCTGCATGGCTATCCTACGGGCTCCTATTTTCTTCAACAAATTTAAGCCTAGGATAAGATCCTTGTACTCTGAAATATTATTTGTACATTTGAAATGCAGGTTGTAGGCATGGCTCTCTATGTAGTCACTTTCTGTGTTATGTAGCCACACCCCTGCTTCGGCAGTTCTCTTGGTGCATGACCCATCAAAGTTCATTTCCCACAGGGGTTCATTTTTCGTTTCATCATCATTTCCCTCCCTATCGTGAGTATCACTGTTCTGTCGCATTACAGGTTCTACGTTGTGCTGTGGAGGGTTTTGTTCCTCATGTGGTATATGAGTTTGTGAGGGGTGACTAACTGGCTGATCAAATGTGATTTTGCATTTGGTATGAATCTCTATTTCAGTGCATCATCTAAGGTTTTCTTCATCGTGTTCCTCCAAGTCGAGATTAGCCATTAGGTTAAGGTCCGTAGTCTTAGCCTCTTCATTTGTATCTATGTCCTCTAGTTTTGGCTCTCCCAAAGATTTATCACTGCAAAAATAAAGGAGTCCAGATCTGTGTGTACAGAGTAAAGAGGAGAATTTTCAGGCTTTTCGGGGCTACTAACTAGGAATTTCATTTGTTCCTCCCTGTACAGTCTTCTCAGTTGGCTGAAAACAGGGATTGTGGTATATGCCCCATCCATCTGCATGGTACCCTGCAGCTTGGCTCCCCAAGACCTTGATAGTAACATACCATACTTAGGTGGCACATCAGCCACCACAACATCCATGACCATACATTTTGCTAGGATCTGGGTTAGGCTTACACATAGATCTTTGATTAGGCCAAGACACTTTACCCTGCTAGAATCAAATGAATATAAGTCTTTGTAAGGTCAAGTTATCTCTAGGCCTAACCTTTCCATTACTACCTTAGGCATTAAGTTGTGGGATGCTCCAGAGTCATGCATTGCATTGCGAAGGATCTTGTCTTGGATATTGAGGCTGATATAAAAAGGGGGAATTACCCCTTCCTGAAACTTTCCTTCAATATTTGGATCAAACAGAAGGGCTGGTTGATCATCACTCATGTTTACAATGTCACTGTTCTCACCTAAATTTAATGCTTTCAAGATTTGGCCTTTATATACATCCTGAGTGGCCAGCTCAGAGAGTGGGACAGAGACTTTAATCTTTGCTATCTCACTGTCTAAATTGAAAGTGGACTGACCTTTTGGCATGTTCAACTCTATTTTGTTAGCCACTACCTTAGTGGTTGAATCAATGGGCTGCTTCTCATTATGTACAGTGTTTGGAACTGTTTTATCAGGAGCAATAACTACAGTGCTAGTGATGCTAGTTGGTTGACCCTGTTTATCAGTGTTTTGGTTGTCTTTTTCTTTGTTCTTCCCAGAACTCTCAGCTGCTGATTTCTTACTTTCAGCAGTTGCTTTGGAGGATTTCTCAGGCCTTTTCTTGATAGTGACCTTAGAAGCTTTGTGTTTGGAATTGTCTAGGCTCTTTTTGCTCCTAAGTTCATACTATTCTCTGAGCTGCATGATAGCATTTTCAAATCCTAACCTGTAATCCTAAGATTCTAACCATTCCTCATCCCAATACGAGGGTGAGGGCTGATCTTCCTCTGTGGAACAATTATGGATTGAGTTTTCCACTTCGAACATGTTTATTTTAGTTCCCTCAAACTCTTCTATGATTCCCTCATCTTTGCCAAGAAAATTCTCTTGGAATGGAGGAACAACTTGCTAATCTGATTCTCTTTGTCTGTTGGGAGTGGCATTGTTTCTTCTAAAGTTCTGGTTCTGATTTTGGTTTCAGTTTTGGTTACTGACAGTGACAACCATTTTTTCCATCATTTGTTGTAGATTTTCCATGTTTTTGGATAAACGGTCATAATTGGGATCAGATGTGGAAGCTACAATGTCATATCTATATGTTACCCTCTTCTCAGCTCTCAATCTTGCTCTTTTCTCAATCAGATTAGCCTCTACACTCACTGCTCCTTTTTGCGTGTCTTCCAACGTGTTGTAATCTCTCTCCCTAAGCTGGTAGGCCATGTCAGCATCAAAGCCTTCAGGATATTTCGCTAGAGCCATGCCCTGGGGAGGTTTCATATGTGGAGGAAGAGCATTGTAAATGCTGTTAAATCTCGTTGAGTAATCATGGACACTCTCTCCTACATTTCTTTTAAGGTTCATGTATTCTGCTAGGATTTGGCGAGGATTGGCCTTGACTTCCCATTTGTTTATGAAGGTTTGATATAAAGTAGGGAGGTCTTGGATACTATTAGGAGGTAGGCCTTTGAACCATTTCTTCACCTCACCCCCTAAACTCTGGGCAAAGATTCTCATTTTGACTGTATCATCATCTATTTCCATGTAGTCAAAAGAGTCCTCCATCCTATCTACATGGTGTTGGGCCGTGGTAGACTCTTTGGCAGTGAAATGTGGGATCTTTGATTGATAATCATTGGGTAAAGGTACCAAAGGCTAAGGTAAAACCAGAGGTGCATACCAGGCTTCCATGATGATGTTTTGAGGAGGTAAGGGGTTAGCTTAAGCAGCTGGTATATGGATGACAGGGATATTATGACCAGCAAAAGACTGATGAGAAGATCTAGGATGGTTGAGCCCCAAGTTTTGAATGAAGTGAATATCAGTGGGTGTACATGGAGGGGTCTATCTATTCCCAAGGTGTTTACCCCTTTGAGGTGGTGAACCAGGGATCCCAAGGCCTGGCTAGTCCGGGACACTGATTGACCTAGTTCTGGGTAAACTGCTTGGTATGTCTAGGTCGAAAGGTGAGACTGATAGAGCTGTAAAATATTCTAGTGTAGAGTTAGCTCTATGGATGTGGCTAGAAATAGTTGGTATTGTAGGTGCAGGAGATCTCTTGAGGATGCTCTCAGGGTTGTCAACTATTTCAGGTGGGTCTGGGTTGGGATAAGCTCTTGTGTGAATGGTTCTTGAAGCCAGAATGCTATTTTCCAACAAAGCATCTTAACCCTGTAGAAATTAGCTGAATAAATCACTTATTCAATGGAGATTAACCTGATCACACATCAATTTCGAATTGCATGCATAACACATAATCTCTTCTACAATTAATTGTCACATGCGGAAATAATAGAAGCGATAGCACATCAAATCATCACACACATTAACATAGTATGTATGGGGAAAGCTTATAGCTGAAAACCCCCAGCTATAGTATATTATAAATGGAGAGAACATGCAGCAAATACATAGTACAAACTCCTCACAAGTACTCAGTACTATCTCCCAAAGCTACACAAAAAACTAGCTTGGTTTTGAACAAGTCACAGGTTCAAAACACACCCACTACTTCTCTGCCTCTATTGCGCAATCAAGGCTGATCTAAATAGAGATCCAAGGTTCGAATCTCCTTGGCTTCACTGCGCAATTTTCATTGGTAATTTCCTCCAAGTGTAATGCAAATCCCATGCAAAACTGATCCTCCAACTGATAGCTATACTCACCCTTTCATCTACCTCTTTCACTGGTCTCCACTGAACTGTCCATGCACTGAGTTAAACTGGTGTGTTCTTTAGTTGAATAATGAGTTAATAATTAGTGAATTAAATAATATTTAATTCACACAACTCATCTCTAGTGTATTAGCCAGTTAAACTAAATACAACTAGTTCAACTAGTTAACCAGAACACCACCTCCATTAACTCCTCAATCAACTCCACCAAAACTCTGCCACATGAGTCTAACTGAAGTCTAACATGCAATATGCCATCAAACCCTAGGAACCAGATGATTCCTCTATCAGTTGCATGAGCCACCTCCATGACTCGAACTGAAGTGCTCCAAGAGAGTAAACTGCTGTTTATAATCTAAATATTATTAAGGGTAAATAATATTTGACTTCCATATTTTTAGGAGAGGCAGTCTAAAAATAGCCTGTGACCTAAAAATATGAGTTTCATCTATTTTTACCAATATGTCGCATACTTCAAGAATCTCCAACTGGAATCCCCGAATCATGCTCCGTATGTCTAAAAATAGACATAGTCTAAAAATAGACTTTTCGACAAAAAAAAAATCACATGTGTGGTCCCCACCTAGTTTAGGTGATCACTTTCCAACTAGGATCAGGAAAGATGTTTCAGGAGGCCTCCTTCACTGTTTCTTGTTGCCATTTTCAACAAACCCTACGTGTTACCTCTGTTGTAGTTGATGTTGTGTTAGAGGCTGGTCTTCCAGTGGAGTCTTATGTGAAACCAAGATAATCAGCAGGCCTACTAATCACCAGTGGAGTCCTTGATCCTTAAAGAGCTGTGGAGTCGCTAGGTGGAAGGTTTAGGATGCTTCTGGAGAGTACACTGTCCACCAAAGTGCTTATGAGATGTCCTTTTTCAAGGATATCTTTTAAAACACAGCAAAATCTAACTAGAGATTGACTGGGAGGGCTTTTACCAAATATGTCACCCCTAAAGAGTGTGAGCTCTAGAGGCTACCTGGTCCTTTCCAGACTCTTTCTAAGAGTGTGGGAGAAACACAACAAATGGTAGAGAAGTTGGAATGCAAATGGAAGTGTTTCACTACCAACCTGACCAGAGTTTCTAGGTTTTCTGAGGCTCTTGTGATGTAGTATAGTGGAAAATACTCAGAAGTTCCCCAGTGGAGTCGCCATTATGTTGGGGTTCCCATGTTTTAGCAAGGTTGGCAATACCAAAATATGAGACAACATCAAACCACTTTCAGACCCTAGGATCTAGCCCTCCTAGGTCCAGAGAGGGATCTTTGTATGATTGTCAAAGGTATATGTCCTTGAAGCTCAAAGTTAAGGTGTTAGGCTAGTTATAAGGCTCAGATTTTGTTTGTTTAAATGTATGTTTGGTTGCTGAAAATCAGGAAGGAAGGGTTCAATATAAGACAAGGCTGAGCAAAGGAGAATTAGGCAAAATGAGAGATAATTCAGGGAACAAGCAAGACCATTGGGAAATGGAGTCAAGAAAGGGTTTACTTGCTAATCAATATGCAGGCTTTCAATTGGGCTAGTCATCTAAAGCATTGGATCTTAAAGATGATAGTGTGGTAGGATAGGCAAGAGGGAAGGTGAGAGCAAGGAAACATTAAAGATTTATAACACAAAGTTGAAAACCTGAGATCAGAGAGAGACTTTGAACTCTCAATGCTTCGGCCTCCAGCTTGAGGGATCTTAGAGAGGTTCAATTAATTGAAAAGGATCCTAGTGAGATAAGACAGAGTTCTAGACCTCCCAGTGTTCCCAATTCATTCAATTAAATCCTAACAAGAACATATGAAACACTAACCTCAATAATTCATACATCAGCTAGCAGGCAATAAAATCCACTACACTGGTTAAATGAATTGAAGTCAATCCTCACATACACATATAGCAGGAAAACATTAAGGGCAAGGAGATCAGAAACATAGGGTACCTAACAAGGGTAAATCCTATGCCAAACTTCTGATGCAAGCCTGTAGAAATGTAATGAAATGAAATAAACACAGAGATAGAAAAACATCACCAGCTGCTTTAAATCAGGATCCAAAGAAATGTGCTTGTCATATTAAGAGCAACACCGGTCAAGTACAACATTGCCAACAGCTTGAAAGTTCAGTCCGAATACATCTTCCTCAGCCTAACTGCAACTTTACACAGAGACTATGTCTCAAAATAAACAGCTTGAAATTCTCTGATAATCGATCAACAACCTTTAGAATGAGTTTCTTCATGGATTTTATAGCTGAAGAGAGCAGAGGAAGTAGGTGAAACACTAGATGAATCATTAAACTCAGAAAAGAAAGAGGGTCGAAGCCTATTCTGTTTAAACTCTGTGCATTTATCTCTGGCACATATTTGGTGAAAGAATGATCTTCTTCAGGCTTCCATTTACTCCAGTATGGCTCTGATGCACTCTTGCTGCAGTACTCTGTAGTACCTTTGGTAAATAAACAAAGAGGCAGATTGAGGTCTGCCATGCTGCATAGCAAATTCTCTGGTAGCATTAGACTGTTCCGTCAGGGTGGAAATATTCTGAGGAACACGGTAAATAAGGGAAACTATATGGGCGTTTGTCCTTTCACAGGTAGGGAAATTCTGCTGATATTGACACTACTGAATTTTTTTCTGCGCATCAGACCCCCTGAGCGATTTATGAGGTCCTCAATTTGGTACTTGGCCTTTAAAATCTGAATTAAGGCTCAATATTTTCAATAATGTGCATCATAATTCCTTAACTTTTTACTGATACTCTTTGCCACTTCCACTGTCTCTGTCAGTGAAATCTGGGCTTTGATGGCGCCCGAAAATGTTTCGCGTGGTCAAACCCTGTATTTTTAATGAAACACGTGTTTTGGGACCTTCCCAAGCTCTTCTCTATGATGTCAGGCTTTGAACCTCATTTCACTGAGCTCTTCGTCACTGTAACAGTGACAGTGAACCATGGCGGCGCTTCACCACCTGTACCCTGCAAAAACCCACAACTGTGTTAAGAAATCCGATGCATGGGAGGGAGGATGGAGCGGAGAGTCATGAATATGGCGGTGGTAAACGGTGGTTTTAGATGAAACAATGGTGAAAATGCATTGATATGGTGTAAACCTCGACTAATAGGTTTTCGGTGAAGAAACGAGTGTGGACTGTTCAATCATGGTCTGGTGACGAAGATCGATGGCGGAGATTAAATAGTGGGATGGTATATGAAATTGGGTGAAATACATTAAAATGAATGAAAATGTAATAAAAATGATCATATGCGATGGGATCCGGCATGGGTGGAGGGCGATTCATCCAGGACCGTCGGATCTCAGGAGGAGATCGACGGCTACAATTCAATCGAAGGTTAGAAATGGGAGGTTTGACAATCTGATGGATGATGGTGCGATTAGATCATGACCATTGGATCTTGGATTAAATGGACGGTCGAGATTGGATCAGGGAATCGCAATCGCAAAGGGAGGAAGTGGGTAGCATTTGAAAAATGCGATTACAATTGAAGCGAGAGAGCGCGGGCCATCGGATCAATAGGAAAATCAACGGTAGAGATTAGATCAGCAGATCGAAATCGAAAAGGGTAGAGGGTGGCACATTTAGAACTTGCGATTGTGATGGAGGAAGAGATGCGATTAGCGCTAGGCCATCCGATCTGGCGGAAAGATCGAAGGCTCACATGTGATCGAAGGATCGCAATCAGATGGATCGGGGTGATCGCATTCAGGGGATACGGCGAGACTTCTGCGATTGCAATGGGGCGGGGAGTGCGATTGGCGCTCGACCATCGGATCGAAATAGCAGATCAATGGTGTATATCACATCGCGGGTCTTCATAACAAAACCCAATCGCATTAGAACTTTTCAAGAAACGAAGGAAAACTCCCATCGTAAACTTTCGATTGCGATAAGTTCCCAAGGCCTTTAGCGCTTGGTTTTGGGTGCCGGTTACATGGGGAAGTGGTTAAGGGGCTGGAGGAAAAGGGGTTGGGCCTTAAAATAATGTGGAAAGTGGGTTTTTTACCCATTTTAAGTGCATTTCAAGGCCAACAAAGGATAACGATAAGGGAAAAAAGGGGGAATTAAGCCAAACCAGGGGTGGATGTAGGATTTAAAGGGGATTTTGGGGGGGATTTAGAGGGTAAAGGGGGACTTTGGCAAAGGGGGAAAAGGGTAAAAGGGAGAGTTCTGCAGAGGTACAAGGGGCAAACAAAGGCATTTGGAGCACAATTCTTCATCATCTGTGAGGCTTATTGACTCAAGAACAGTAGAGGGGAACAATCAAAGGGCAAGGAACATGTAAAGGCTTCAAGGATGATGTGTTTTCAAGAGAAATGCATTCCTTGAAGGTTCATAAAAGAAATTAGCCCCTTGCTTGCTTGTCAAGGAATTTATAGGGGCTAACCTAACCTTGATTTAGCTTTAATATTATGTCTTACTACCTTTATCTTTATTTCTTCTCTACAACTGCTTTATTCCTTTATCTCTCATCTTTAAACCTTTGACCTTTTAACTTTAATCACTGTTTAAAGGGATAATTCTCTATTTTATCTTCTTTATCTGTAACTTAGCCTTTTAATCTTCCGGTTCTTCATTTCTTCTTCGCTTCTCTGTCTGTATCTGTTCTTTGTGTGTATGCAGGGTTTCTTCATGGCAGAAGGGTTTATAACCCATCGATGACCATGACACATCGAGGGTTAAATATTTTATGTAAATCCTTGGTCCTTTTACTATGTTTTTTTTCTTTCTTTTTTGTCTCTCATTCGTCATCCAGGGGTTATTTTTCATTAGAAACTCCTCTTCGGGCATCTGCTGCCAATAAACCTACAAAAACAAACAAATATTAACCTTCAAAACTTGTGGGATGGAGGTAAACTGCAATTTTTTGGGTTTCTGAGGGTTTAGGGGAAATTTGCAGAGGAATAGAGGTGCAGGGGAATTATTTCAAAGGTGAAATCATAAATAAAATCAAGTGAGGGCGAAGAACTTTGAATTTCGGCACGCAGAGGGAAAAGCGGTTTTGGGAAACCACTGGGGTTTGTCGCACAGGTTATCGGCGGTAAGCAGTATACGACGGAGGCAGTGTGATACCGTTGATCATTGGATGTGTGTTTAGGGTTAAACTTCCCTTTTCGCGTGGGTTAAGGGCATTAAACGTCGACATCAAGTTTCGCGCAATACGAAAATTGGACCGTGAGATCTCGAGGAGCAAGATCGACGGTGCAGGTGGAGCTCGATGAGTGGGTGTAGGTTTGACAGAGGGGAAAGTGGGGTACAGGTGGCATACAATTATTAGGGTGAAGGTTTTGAGTGGAAGGTGGCGCCGGGTGGTGACGTGAGCACTTTCGTCAGGTACCGGGGCTGGGTTATATGCGAGATTTTTTTATGTGCGGGGGAAGGACGTGTTAGCACTCAAATCTACCTCAGGCTGAAATGAAGTAAAACTCAAGGCTACATCAAACCACGCTCAGCCTCGTAGCTAGCCCTACGAGGACAGGAGAGGGCTCTCTCCGTCAATCTCGAGAAAATAAGCAATAGGATGCGAGATGACTTACAATAGGAACTGATTTTAGGCTAGTAAAGAGATAGGTATGTTTGTTTTTTGGTTTTTTGGGTTTTTGCTGGAGTAATGGGAAAACAAATTTTGGGTCCGGGGATAAGGTCAGACCTTTGCAGAGTTCAAGCTGGGGCGAGGTAGGTGATGATCTTGATGCTTTAAATTGGATATATGGATAGATTAGACCGACGAGGAGCTAAAGAGGGCAAAGAAGAACTTGGATCCTCTCCAAACAGCTGAAAACATATAGAACTAACTGAATTCAAAGGCTAAGCACTGTAAACAATGGATTCAACCTTATTTCACTCATTCGATTTAGTTCAGAAGCATAATGAAAGGATGGCAACATTAAACATGAAGAAACTTACAGTAAACAAAGGAGAAACATCATCAAGAACAGAACACCACAAGGATCCCAACAAGTGCCGCAAAACCCCCGATCTTTCCTTAGCCAAAATATGAAAAGTATGTACAATAGTATCAAAAGTATCCCAAGAGTCCAACCTCTCCAACCTCTGAAAATGATTGAGAAATTACAATATATAGATCACTCTAACACCTTTCCCCACCTCTAGGGGTCGAATTCCCTCTTCGGGGATCAGTTTCAACCAATTCTAATCATGGAACTACAATCTAGGCAGCTAACAACTTGCCTCTAAAAGAGTGGAAACTGATCCATTACATGATTTTTTTACCCTTTTGAGAGTGAATCTTCTAGAAGAGATAAAAATAAGCCAAAGTTACATGTCAAATATGAATTTACATCATAAAAACCCAAAAATTCTATCCACAAGCAAAACTGGTCCATACTAGGCGAAAAACTGAGCTGGCAGCTGAAAATTCAGGAAAAATTTCAAGTGGGTCGCTCCTGAGCCGAGTGGGTCGCTCATGTTCCAGCCTGATTTTGAGGTACTTTCCGGCATCCAAATTGAGCTCATGATAGCGCGTTGGAAATCCCTGGATGTCTACTTTCCAACCCAAGTGGAATTTCTGAATTTGGAGTTTATTTGACCCTCCAAAACCTCATTCTCCCATAGGTACTCCCTGCTGGTGCAAAAGGTGGCAGCAAGGTGGTTTTCATGGTGTTTTTGAGCTTTTTGACCATCCAGATTTCGATGAAATGCTAAGTTGACTTCAGAGGATGCATAATTAACCATGAAAAACCCAAAAATGTAAAAATTTCCTCCAGCAAGTGTGCCAAAAAAAAGTGAGCGCATGAGTGCGCGACCCGCTTAACTGCAAAACCTGTTTTTTTACCCAAAAATTTGAAAATGACAAAATTTTCTCCGAATTTGCCCAAATTCGGAGCGGAGGTCCTCCATCATGTTTCCTACCCATTCAATGAAGCCTCGGCCAAAATCCGAAGTGGATTAGGCCTTTTCCGCCGTCTAAGTGCCTTGCGCAACCTCCTCTTCATGATCTTCATTCTCGCTTTGCACACATGCATGCGAGCCCAATAATGGCCTTTCATGTGGCGAAGCATGTCTTTGTCTCGATTGGCCTTCGCCAACAACTTCTCCAGATGGATATTCACACACGTGAGTACAGTATCTCTGTCAGTCGGTGTCATGTCACCGGGTCTCTTTCGATTCCACTGTCTGTCCTCACGGATTTGGCGCACCTCATAAAATGTGAGCTCATCCTCAAGCTGTTTGTTGCGCTGCTCCAAATAGTTAATCACCCACCGAGCCTTCTGCAATTGGTCTTTCAGCTGGTCATTCTCGGCCCTTTGCTCCTGGATGACTTCCCTCAGCTTCGAGCTAGAGGAGCTCGTATCAACATCAATGACTGTCAAATCTGTGTCCCGGCCTCCTGATGGGCCTTCATCATGCATGGGCCTCTTGCCCCTGTCCTGTACCTGTACCTGCACTGAAGAAGTAGGCGAGACCCCTTCCACATCATGTGGAGATAATACTCACCATGTCGATGAAGTCGGCAAGACCCCTTCCACCTCACGTGGAGATAATACTCGCCGTGTCGCTGCAAATAAGGCCCTGTGGCCTCGCTGATATGTCTGAACCAAAGGAGTGCTGATATGCTCAACCTCAAGTATGTCCGGCTGGTGTGAAGGCTCTCCTGCATCATGAAGTGTCTCGAGAAGAGGTTGTGGCACTCTGAAAAAGTCTCTAGAAATGAAATCCTCCCATGTGATGCCCTGCTCTGCCAACTGATGCGACACCATGATCTTGATCAAAGCGAAATGATATATACTCCGGTACTGCTGCACTGGGCTTGTCTTCTTCTGCACAAACATCACCATCCTCTCTATGTTGCGGTATATGAAATACGGGATATTCATCATACGTACCCTTGTGAAGTGCATCAACAAACGAATATGGTACGCGAAAAGACGAGCATACCTGCCCTCACAACTAAAATACTGAATGATGAGCTTCATCAGCGGTGCATAATCATCTCTCAAAAATCTGAATGGAAAAACTCTGCTCAAGTAACCCATATATCCAGTTTTAATATATGGCTCATAGTGAAATTTCTCTAAATGCCGACCCTTGTTCCATTCCTCGCCCATGTTTGGTATACCAGTGGCTTGAGCGATAGTCAAGGGTGACACAATGAAATCAACCCCAGCAAGACTTACCCGGCCATCCCGTAAATGTAGAACAAACAAACGGGCCAATTCACGATGAGGCCGGGTTTGTGCAACCATCTCACAAAATCTGAAACATGACAAATATCGGAAACAATCCATAGCTAATGGACATGCCTGCAACCGAGCCAAAGAAGTAGGCTCCTCTCTGTGATGATTACCACTTCTGTGATCTCTGTGGGACCCCCGTGGCACATTACCTTCAGTCACCGAATCACTGCCTGACCCTAGCTCATATTCTGACTCTGTCTCCGACATGGCTCTGACCAAGCTATGGGCACTATGTATACTGATATGAAAGCAGTGCAAACAAAGTTATGATGTGTGTTTCAACACCCAACAAATATCCCCACCGTCAAAACACCATAAGGAAACAAACCATGATAATATCTCTGTTTTAAATGGATTAAAAAAGAGGCACAATCTCTGTTTTAAATGCAAGTGAAACTTTGACCAAAGGGAGCAGGCAACCTTCAGAATATTGAACAAATCTTGTCAAAGGGAGCATGGCATCATATGAATGTGTTTGTCTATGAACAATTACAACAGAGTTATAAGTGTCAATGGGCAATGAAACAGAGTTATGAGAGTGTTTTTATCATTGGGCAGTGAGACACAATACACCATAGTCACCATGGAACGAAAGTCTTAAACATGGTAAAGTAATAGCAATGGTCACAATGGTATAATGGGTATGAGAATAATATGGTTTTGATAATATATGCAAGGCTAGATATATCACTGACATAAAATAGGAGACAAACTCATGCAACCATCCATATTCATTTTAAAACCCTGAAAACGATATTGCCATGACTGTGGGGTTTAAATCCTCCATTTGAAGTGTTTGAAATCATCAATGATGCCACCAACGCATTTAAAAACATTGAGCAATTGTTAAAAACCTGTTTGAAGGCCGTTGGGGGCGATCCCAAACAAGACTGGGCGCTCAAAACGATTTTTCGGACCTATGTTGACGTGTGGGTCGCTCGCCTCTGCGTGGGTCGCTCGGCCCAGGTGGGTCGCTCACCTTGTAATTTCTCACTACGGAAATAACCCAAGTGGGTCGCTCTACCCAGATGGGTCGCTCGCGCCCAGGTGGGTCGCTCGAGCTCCAAGACCCTGTCCACGATGTTTCAAAACGTGAATTCGGCCCTCCAACTCCAAATCTCGACTTGGGTGCTGTAGATTGGTGCAAATGAAATTGGTTTGGCTTTTATATATGCTGCAAATATCTTCCACAATCAGATTTGTTTCAAATCTAATTGAAAACCCATATTACAATGTTTTTGTAATTTCACATTTGGCTTTTTAAATACAATCTTCTTTTGGCTTTTCTGAGGTCGATTTTGATGATTTTGCTGTCTTCTTGCAGGGATATGGCTATTCAGCTAAGGAAAAGACCAGGGGTCTGCTTTTGACATTTTCTTCTTGGTGGAATAAGTACAATTTATTACAAAAATAATAATGAACAATTTCTAGTTCCAAAACAGAGTTTTGGACTAGAAATGTTTTTTTTTTTTAAATGCTGATGATAATAAAACAAAAAATCACAATATGCGGAACCTTCCTCACCTTGCAGGCTTTATGACTGGTATACAAATGACTCAAAAACCCTAGACACTAGGACCAAAGACACTGATTGACATTTTAATGACCATATATGAAACGACAATGACTTCGAGTGATTTTTTGAGGAAATTTTTAAAATAGCACTGCAGGTGTAAACATGAGGAAACATAAGACAACAGACCCCTTCGTCAGTCCATGGCATGCTCCTAGTGAAATGCAACGAAGTGGAACAAGCGAGACACCTAAAAATGAATATGCAAAAGACGAAATGATCACTGACGGAGGGCTGTAAGGGCCGACTCTAACAGGACGAACGATAGCTGTTGGATCTAGGAAGTGGGTCTTTGATCAATGGTGGAAGTGGCTTGGGGAAAGATGGAGTGAGGTCAAGTAATGAAGGGGCAAAGGCAGTGTTTTCATGGGGGAAAGGGCTTAAGAACGGGCGAAGGGAATGGTCCCGTGGGGGTAGAGGGGACCGAGGGTTAGGAAAGAAAAGGGCTAGGGCTTAGCAGAGGGTCGGGGTTTAGGGTCACATGAGTAGAAAGGGTCAGGGCTTAAGTCTGAAAAGGGGCTTAAGGCCCATATACAAAAAAGTGGGTTTTTTGCATACAAAATAGAGTTTTTATGGGAATTTGAAGGATTCCGATAGGCTAAAAAGTCAGATTTTAAACAATGTAAGAGGGGGTTTTGCATCGTTTAAGGGTTTTTAGGATAAAATGATGTATGAGAGGGTATTTTTGAGGGTTTTTAGAGGATAATAAAGGAGATAAAATGAGGGTGTCAGTAGAGGGGTGAATGAGGGAATTGGGCCCAAAAAATGGAGTTTCTTTTAGAGCAGTAGGGTGAACTTTTGAGGAGGCATAAAGATAGGAATGTTTACTGAAAAATAGTCAATTTTTAGGATGATGAAGGCAATGAGACTTCTAAAGATATCTGATAGGAAAATTATGCTATATTTTAGGTTCTTGTAGGACATCCATAGTCATCTAGTGGAATCTATAGAATACAGGAGGACAATAGATGGAGCCATTGAATCACAAGTTTCCCATATAGAAAATGTTTCCAGAGAAGATAATGATTCTCAACTACAAACAAAATGACCAGATCCAACAAATGAACCTCTTTAGAACATAAGTTTTTATGGCTCATGTGGAAAATTTGGCTAAGGGGCAGGCATTTGGGTGTATAATGCAGGAAACAATAGTGCATAGGGTCATTCATACAAGTTAAATTTTCAGTGCACAAACAACATTGCAAAATATGAAGCTTTACTTTTGGGATTACAGATGTTGAAAAATTAGGAAAAAAAAGTATCTCTGTACATGGTGATTCAGAATTGGTCATACAACAAATAAAAGGATTGTATGCAGCAAAACATCCAATATTAAGAACTTATAGAAATGTTGTACTTTATTTCTTGAGAACTTTTGATGAATATGAGTTAGAAGTAATTCCCATAAATCAGAATGTCCTTTCAAATGGCCTAGCTTTTTTAGCATGTACCTGTAAACTGATTCACCCAAACAAAAAGCATACAATTGAGGTCAAACATTGTCCTTTTGTATCGGATAACATGATATACATATACTAGCAGGTTTTCGATAGTGATAAACAAATCGAAAGCTTCCTACAATCTAAAGATGAATTTAAAGACAATAATATAGACATAGATTGTGAGGAAGACAGTCTTACTGATGAAAAAAGTACTAAGGAAAAACAAACCGCTATTCTAGAAACTGTTGTTTTAGATGTAAATATTCCAGCTAACAAAAATGTAAATAACACAAAATAAAAAGACCTAGAAAAAGAAAAATTCGAAAAACTCCAACTCAAAGACAATAATATGCCTAAAGGGTTGGTCCCTTTAGAGGAATTATTTGACTTTAATGATGTGGCAAAGAAACCCAAAATGGAACCAACTGGAAAAACTATTGAGGAATGTAATATAGGCACTAACAAAACACTAAAATCATCAAACTGTCTAAATCTCTGCTTATTATTACAAAAAGAAGATATATAGCCCTATTCAAAGAATTCATTGATGTGTTTGCATGGAGCTATGAGGATTTTAAGTCTTATGATACAAGCATCACTCAACATAAAATTCCAATTAAAGAAAATCAAAAACCATTCAAACAGAAATTGCGAAGAATAAATCGTGTTTTGATGCCTTTAGTTGAGAAAGAAATAAAGAAGATGTATGAATAAAAAATCATAGTATCACTCAGATGCTCCAAATGGGTTTCCAATATTGTGCCAACCAGAAAGAAAACAGATGAAATTCGACTCTATATTGACTTTAGAAATCTTAATAAAGTACCTCTTAAGGATAATTACCCTTTACCAAAAATGGATCACATATTGCAAAGGGTAGTAGGTTCCAGTAGAATATATTTATTAGATGGTTTTCTGGTTACAATCAAGTGTTAGTACACCCTAATGATCAAGATAAGACAACTTTTACAACTCCTTGGGGGACTTTCATATATGTGAAAATGCCCTTTGGATTAATGAATGCTAGAGCTACCTTTAAAAGGGCCATGGACTTTGAATTTGCTAATGAAATTGGCCATTTTACTGTAATTTAGAACATTTATCACACTTCAGGAGAGTTTTTTAAAAATGCAGAAAATTTGGAATTTCCCTGCTTCCTAAGAAAACATAATTTGGACTAGAAGAAGGAAAATTGTTAGGTCACATTATCTCTCACAATGGAATCATAATCAACCCTAGAAAAATTGAAGGAATATTAAAAATCAGCCATCCCATAAATCTTAAGGAACTCTAATCATTCATTGGTAAAATCAACTTTTTGAGGAGATTTATACCAAACCTGGCAGAATTTTTGAGGAACATTACCAATATGCTCAAGAAAGACTCAGAAATAAAATGGACCATATAAGCAAACAATCTTTTGTTTTATTCAAGCTAGCATTGAAAAAATCCCCAGTACTAATCAGTCCAGATTTTACTAAATATTTCATGGTTTTTTATTTTTCTTTTGAACATACTATTGTTGTTGTTTCGTTACAAAAAAATAGTGAAGGACATGAGCAGCCAATAGATTTTTTCAGCAAGGCATTAAGAGATGCATCATTGAAATTTAATATTATGGAAAAACAAGATTTTTCTTTGGTTAAAGCATTGAAATATTTTAGAGTCTACATTATACATTCACATATCATTACTTATGTTCCAATGCAGTTGTCAAAGATATATTAACTGATGCAGGAATTCTGCTAGAAAGCAGATCCCACATATAAGAACACAACTCCTTCAAGAACTTTGAAAACACTCAAAGTTTCTATGATATAATCATGGAAAACATCTAACTTAATTAAACATGAAGGCGAAAAAGAGCCATACAAATCAACTCCATAAACTATATTAAAATTCTGTGGCCAGATATTACATTGGGCGGCCTCTTGGCTCTTTTCCCTTTAAACCACTCCTCACTCACTCCCCTCATCTCTTCAACTATTCAAGTGTGTTCTCCTCACAAAAACCACTCATATTTATACATAAATAATGAATTTAATTCACTCCAAAAATCTCTCCACCTAATCCTCAACTAAAGCTAATTTAAATACATTTTGGGTGTGGACTCAACAAAGTCCCGTATATAGCATTCCTACTCCCTAATTTTGCTACTTAATTCTATTTTCTCTCATATCCTTTTAATTAATAAAAGAATATTTACAAAATCCTCACTTTTCTAAATTATCTCCTATTTTATTTAAAAATAACAAATTAATTAATAAAACAATTAAAATGTCACACCCCCCTTTATTACATAATAAAAAATGAAAATTGCCCTTGATGCTCCTGCATCAGACTCCCAAGGTTGAAATTAATCATGATCGCCTGATCATGTGTTCGGATCTGTGTATGCCTGGATCCCATATCTTGTGTTGCAACTTCCCACTTGTCGCTACTTCTGTCTGTTGTTCCTCTCCAGGTTTCCACACTTTATGTTGCATCGCCCCACTGACTAGGCTTTCACAATATTCTGTTGTCTTTATTTTGCTGCTTCTCCTTTGTTTTACTGCAGTTGGCCTCTTCCGAGATACTTTCATCATCATCCGCCTCATCAGTTCAATTTCTCTGTCTAATAGATTTTCTCCAGCATCTGCAATAAAACCTGTACTCACAAAACAATTGTTAGAATAAAAAACATAAGGCTTCAGTGCCCCTTCCGCTGCTGCTGGCAACATTTCAGTATGCTGCTCTGAAATTCCCTTGTCCATCAGCACATCAGTATGCTGATTCAATTCCTTTGTGAGACTATCAGTTAGTCCCTCCTCCACATCATCTGTTTGAAAAATGTTTCCCTGCTCTGTGTCTTTCAGTAACTCTTCCTGAACATAGATCCTATGCCTTTCCAACTCTCTCCTTTGAAGATCTAACTTCCGATATAACTGAACAATCTCAACTGGAGTAGAACTCGGAAATTTTACACAACTTTCCATACCTTCTTTTGCTATTGACCAATCATCAGATGGTCCTCCTTTCCTCGCTTCAATATTCTGCCGAATATTTCCATAAGGCCCCTCTGCCTTCATTTCTTCCTGAGATCTTGCTATCTCAACATCATTCTGAACAGACTTAAGATTCGACTCTTCTTCTTTAACAAACTTCAAAGTTTGTTCAACACCCTGTGATATACCTATAATCACACACCAATCATTAGTCTTAAACACATAAGACCTTGTGATCTCACTGAATGCTTCAGTTGACATCTCCATTTGTTGTTCTGAATCCTTCATTTGATTCAGTTCTTCTGTAGTTTTCCCTTTTGTCTCATCACTACTTCCATTTTCCCTCTGGCAATCTTCCTGAATTTCACTGGTTTCAACATCATTACATTGTAAAATTTTGTCAGCAATCCCATTAAACAAATACACTTGTTTACCTCATCGGAATTTTCCTTTAGTATTTCCACTTTTTTCTTGCTCCATAACAGCTTCGACTTGCTGTCTTATCCCAAACAAGAAGTCATTTGTGATTTCTTCCTGTTGTAACCAATCACCACATTCCTTCTCTGAAAGGAATTCTCTACCAGACTTTACATCAAGAACTTCATTCTCCTTCGTGACAGTTCTATCAGACTGTTCACCGCCTTTCACACATCCTGCAAACATACATAAACTGTGAGAAAAATTGCAAGGCTTCATAGCCTCATCTGTTTCTCTCGCCATCACTTCTTCAGATGCTTCTGAACTATCCCAATAGTTCATGAGATCCTCCTCACTGATCTCTTCACCCAGAATTTCGCCATGTTCCAGGCCACAAATGGAAACATCCATTTTCAACTCAGCCTCTCTGAGTTCTTCACAACTCAACATCTGCTCGAGCTTCCTCAGCTCCTCCATCAACTGTATGTTTACCTGCTTTTCCCTTCTTGCGTGTAGCTTCTGCCACTTCACCTTCTTTCTCATGGTCCAACCATGTGTCTGGTTCCTCACATTTTCCTGCAATAACTCCATTAAAAATTCAAGGCGAATTGTTATCTCAGCCTTCTCCCGCTCATACTCTTCATCAGATCTCCGAAAATGACTATCAACAGTCATCTTCCCCTCCTTTGTGAACTGCATCTGTTCACATGTGGACTTCATTTAAGCCATTTTCCCGCAATCCTTCACAATTTTCATTCATCAAAATGCAACTTCTCCTGTTGTGCTTGGCTTCTCTTTGTCCTGGGACCAATCCCTGACAACCTTCTTGCTACAATTTGCTGCAACAATACTTCATCATGCATGTGTTACAACGACCAATTTTTTGGGTGTCCTGTAGCGGGCAAACCTTGCTAAAGTCACAATCACACTTTCTATGTGCATATAAAAATGCATCTCAATAAATGCTCAAACAATTTTAAATCTGCAACCTCAACAATCCCAACAATCTGGGAAATCTACATAGAAGCAAAATTTGATCTCATGCTTATTATAAACCAACCCATCTCCTTGCGGAAGCTTATTTTCATCATAATGAAAAAAACCCATTGCATATATTTGAATGATTATTTGACTTTAAAATTAAATTCCCAAAAGGCTTGAACTAATAAAAAAAAATCTGAATGCAACACTATCAACTTACATTCAGTTAAAACTTGATTTTTCACCATTCACCAAATATACGCTCACCCATCTGAATGTTAGCAACATTATATACATTCTTTGGAGTCACCTTGCCATCTTATATCAGATCTCGACTTTGATAAACCCCAAGTGTTAACATCTAAGCTAACACACATTGGATCTTCAAATTCGCACTTCTTCTTTGCTCAACATTTCGTTTTTTCTGCGCTATTAAAGTAAGTCTTTGACCAGATTCATGGAGTCCAATTTTCTGCAATTGAACTAAGCTTCAATCACTTCTTCCAATGGATTCAATTCCGTCCTTACTATTCACGGATTCTAATTCTACTTTCACATAATCACTGTGTCTAATTGAGCCATCGTTGTCTTTTTATTCAATCGATTGTTTTAACACCATTGCAATCTCTTCTAGCGCTATTTCTCAACTTCAAAGCCATGCTTCAAAGCCACTTCACATTCCATTTCAAAATATTGCCACGCTCTGTTCATGTTCACTTCCGATTCTTCTTCATGTCACCCTCACTGTTTCAACACAATTCTTTAGCGTTGTTCTTAGATCCAAATTGACCATCATAGCAAAGAACAAACTCCACTTAAAAGCAGCTTGAACTTTTTTCTTAAGAGAACAACTACATATACATTCATATGAAATGAAGAAGTAATAAAAATCACTATAAATTCTATGTTAAACACAATCCACCATCACAACAAACAATCAAAACCTCATATCGACCTTCACAACACAAAACTCAACTTCTGTCGACTCTCATAGGTAAATCGGTGGCTATATATATCGATTTTTTTTCATTTCCCAACATAGGAACAATCGATGGCAAACTCTAATTTATTACCACAGCAACATCCAACATTTATATCAACCACCATGCAAAAAAAAATGAGGTTCTAATATTCAAATCGATTATCATAGCAGAGAACCCAATCGATTATCACTATACTTCAGCAAGACCCAACTTAATCATATCGATTACTCCAGCAAACAATCGATGACCATATGTATTCATTAATCACAGCAAAGATCCAACAATCATATCTGCTCGGCATATAATCAACAACAAATTTCAACCCAAGTGTTACCTTCAAGCGCGCTACACCTGATCATCACATTTACTGAATGGTTTCAACGTCGGCTCAGTCTCTTTCAACACGGTTTTTTTTTAAAGAGAACAACAGCATCTACATCATTTGAATTGAGAAATCGATGGTCATACCCATAAAATTTGTTTTATATACTATCGATTATCACAACAAAAAATCAACTTCATATCGACCAATCCAGCAACCCATTCGATGGCTATACACATTTATTTATCACAGCAAGGAATTGAAACTTGTATCGATTACCACAGCAAGAATCGATGGCTTTATAACTATATTGATTTCTCTACCCAACGTACAATCAAACACAGTCCTTCACAAATCTGGAACACGCATTACCTTTGTTGCGTCTGGAAATTCGTGCCACTGTGTAATACTGGTCAATACGCTGATTGAATGCCTTTCAGTGCCGCTCATCTCATCACCATGTTCTTTAAACGTAGCTGCAGTTCCCAACGTATGAATCAAGTTCATACAGCTCTCTTGAAGATGTTCCAGGCTTACGCAGAGATTTTTCTCCTACGGCGCTCCTTCAAATGGCTACAGGCCCACACAACAATAATGTGATTTGTAAACCCCACACAAAAAAACACTTTCAATCCATCCTTGCGCCGCCTACCTGCATAGATACACCTTCAATCTTCTATATCTGCAATCCATGTAGGATCAAGCAAACATACAACGTGTGCACCCAAAAGAAGACACATATGCAGGTTCTCTCTACTTTAGAAAATAAGATATGTACCCAGTGAAAACATAATTTACGTTCTTACGCTCTGAAATGCTCAAATCGAACTGCCGAATCAAGACTTACAACCCCAGGCCTTCACACAACCGCGCTCTTATAACTCAACCTTTCGTGTGAACCAAAACTTAGCGCAAAGTTATTTCCTTGCGTGCCTTCCAGATCCACGCAACTCATGAATTTAAGACTGCCACATACTCTTCAATCGCAGGAAAATTGTTCCATTTCTCAACGCAGATCCTCCACAAAACGCTATCTCACTCGTCTCTATGACTGTCACCTGTAACATGTCACATCTGCATACAAGATATATTGGAAATCGAATTTTATTCAGAAAACAAACATCTTCAATTTCCACAGAGTCTTTCGGCTCTGATACCAAAAATGATGCAGAATTCTGCTAGAAAGCAGATCCCGCATATAAGAACACAACTCCTTCAAGAACTTTGAAAACACTCAAAGTTTCAAAAATATAATCATGGAAAACATCTAACTTAATTAAACATGAAGGCGAAAAAGAGCCATACAAATCAACTCCATAAACTATATTAAAATTATGTGGCCATATATTACATTGGGCGGCCTCTTGGCTCTTTTCCCTTTAAACCACTCCTCACTCACTCCCCTCAGCTCTTCAACTATTCAAGTGTGTTCTCCTCACAAAAACCACTCATATTTATACATAAATAATGAATTTAATTCACTCCAAAAATCTCTCCACCTAATCCTCAACTAAATCTAATTTAAATACATTTTAGGTGTGGACTCAACTAAGTCCCGTACATAGCATTCCTACTCCCTAATTTTGCTAATTAATTCTATTTTCTCTCATATCCTTTTAATTAATAAAAGAATATTTACAAAATCCTCACTTTTCTAATTTATCTCCTATTTTATTTAAAAATAACAAATTAATTAATAAAATAATTAAAATATCACACCCCCCTTTATTACATATTAAAAAATGAAAATTGGCCTTGACGCTCCTGCATCATTAACACAAAATGGTCCAAATGGAAAAAGAGGAAAATGGATTGCAATGATCTTAGAATATGATTTGGAAATCAAGCCTACCAAATTGATTAAAGGCTAAGGACTAGCTAAATTGATGGCATAATCCAACTTTCATGCACTAGATATCAACATGGTACATTCATTAGATGATCAAGAGGAACTAGCGACTCCACCGATTGATGAAACATTCTTGAATTCTCCATGGTATGCTAATATTTTGTATGTATTGTAAAACTTGAATGCTCCTCCTAGTTTTTCTAAAACAAAGGCTTTATTTCTAAAACTTAAAGCTATTAAATTCTGCATTTTGGACAATGTTTTGTATTGGAAAGATATTGGAGGTGTTTTGCTTAAATGTTTATTGAAGGATGATGCAGATAGAGTAATTAAGGAGTTCCATGGAGGTGACTGTGGTGGCCATCTCTATTGGAAAACCCCTGCTAACAAGATCATGAGAGTTGGTTTTTATTGGCCCGCCCTTTTTCCTGATGTCCATAAAATGGTTACTGCTTGTCATAAATGTCAAATATTTGAAGAAAAAAGAAAGTTACTACCCTTACCCCTGAAACCTATTTCTATAGAAAGCCCTTTCCAGTAACGGGGATTAGATTTCATAGGATAAATTCATCCCCCATCCTTTGTCCAACATAAATGGATCCTCACTACTACAGATTATTTCACCAAATGAATAGAGGCCACCCCTTCTAGAAATGCCACTAACTATGTCATAATAAAATTCCTAGAAACCAACATCCTTTCTAGATTTGGTTGTCCTAGAAAAATCGTTACACTACAAGGAAAATACCCTCTAGCGGATGTTTTAGAGGAACTCCTTATAAAAATACCCCATACATCCGTTTCTAGCAAAGGTTACTAGAGGAGGTTGGCAGACTGAGGGTTTTGCGGATGTTTTCCGCTCGGTGCGCTTATCATTCAACATCGCATCAGTGATCCTTACAAGAGAAAGCACCGGTGCACACAAAACATTGTCACATCGGACACTGTGTGCTCCGTACACACCCACCCAGTGCTTCCTATTACTGTAGAGCATCGATGCTTACAACTCTTCCGTGCAGATGCATCATAAAATACCGCGCCAAAACCGAAAACGCCCGGTGTGGTATTAAGAACCCACACCAATGCATCATAAAAAAATGCACCAAAACAAAAAACGACCAGTGCATTCATAAGAAACAACACCAATGCACCTATAAAGCACACGCACCGGAAAATTTATAGCAAAAAAAATGGATTTTTCACTTTTTTCAGTGCTCTAGAGCTCTCAATTACCGGTGCACTCTACAAGACAAGGCTCTGGTGCGCACAAAATATTTCACGTCGGTGCATCATAAAACACTGTGCCAAAACAGAAGCGAACTGATGCGTTTGTATGAAACAACACCGGTGTGCCTATAAAACACGCACACCGAAAAAGGGTAAAATAAATAAAAAAATTATGACCAAAAAAACGTATTTTTCACTTTTCTTCTCTCAACCACCAGTGCGCTCTACAAGAGAAATCACCAGACACACAAAACATTGGCACACCGGAAACCGTGCGCTCTGTACACACACGCTCATTGCATCCTAGTACTGTAAAGCACCGGTGCTTCATGACTATTCCGCCCCGGTGCATCATAAAACACTGCGCCAAAACTGAAATAGCCCGGTGTGGTGTTAAGTAACCACCCAAGTGAATCATAAAACAACGTGCCAAATCTGAAACTGCCCGGTGAGTTCTTAAGAAAATGCACCGGTGTGCCTATAAAACCCCGCGCACCGGAACATGGTTAAATAAATAAAAAATTACAGCCAAAAAACCTCATTTTTCACTTTTCTCAGTACTCGAGAGCTCTCAAGCACCGATGAAAATTCTCCTTCTCTGAGCCACCTTGATATCAGTGCTCCCATTGCACCCATTTCACGCACTGTTGTTGTGCATTGGCCACCAATCTCCAGCTTGCATTTTGCAAAATGATGCGAAAAATTTCTTTTGCAAATTCTACAGCCAATATGCCTCCTCGACGACGAAATGTACAAATATTCTTCTATTTTTTCCATAATTAAGCTTTCTAGTGATTATAATTTGAAATAACCTTAAAATTAACCATTAAAAAATAAAAGAAAAAAAAATTGTTGCGCAGTGCGCATGAGCCATTTGGCTCGCACTAGTAAGCAGTGCTACTTGTAAAATTTACAGGTCACACCGCAATCGGTGCTAATGGTATCTGCAGGTGGTACTGAAAGGTGCCCTGCATTATTTTAAAATTTAAAAAAATTGCGGTGCGGTCATTTAGCGGGGCACACTGTTGACCATGGGAATAGAAACACGATGCGTTGACGGATATATCCGCCCCAGTGTCTATCTGCGCACCACATTCAGCATTTCAATAGGTCAACGGTGCGGCTAGGTAAAAAACTGCACTGTTGACTATATAATTTTTCAGGAAGTCAGTGCGCTAACACGACTATACGCGTGGGGGTGTATATTTTAGTGATCGCACTGCTCTTCTGACACCATATATAGTCAACATGGCTTGAAACAATTTGAGGTGCACTGCTCTTCTGACACCATATATAGTCAGCTGGGGCACTGCCTCTAATGCTCTACAAAAAAAATCCACACCGGAACTGGTGCATGACTATTTTTTTGGCGCACCGACTGGTCTATTTTTTTTTCCAAAAAACATTATATGTATATTCGTAAATACATGTTTGATTTAATAAAAAAAAATTATTTAATATGTCAATGATTCAGAGAGAAGAGGAGGAACAAAAGCAACAACAGACGGAGTACTATGACATGCTTCACCAGTGGGAGGCACAAGAGAGGGAGAGAGATGTGTACCGTCACCCTATTATAGCAGCTACCCAGGGGCTTCTAAGGCAGGTAGGACTCCTCAAGTTCTATGAGGAGGCTAATTCCCTAAAGGCCCATAGTGTCTTTTTGAGACATCTTATCCCTAGGTGGAATGCCCACCAACAGGCTTTCCAGGTTGGTCCTGACCAGTGGTACACACCCACTAAGGAGGATATTTATTTCATTATAGGGATATCGAGGAGA
Source organism: Pinus albicaulis (assembly GCA_034641835.2). Lineage (NCBI taxonomy): Eukaryota > Viridiplantae > Streptophyta > Pinopsida > Pinales > Pinaceae > Pinus > Pinus albicaulis. The sequence continues at coordinate 37,936,059 of CM076584.1, forward strand.
GGGGAGGATTTTCCCTCATTCCCAGAGGTTCTAGCAGGTTGTGTAGTAGGGATTCAGTAACTTAGTTTACTTCCAGAGATACATTGGAGAAGATGTATTGTCTCCTTCAAAGTTTCAGGTCCCTAGAGGTGAGCTATGTATTGGTGCATTTGGTAGACAGGACCTGTAGTGCCTCTCACTTCTCATTTCAACCATTTCACACAACACTAGTGACGGAAAACACATTAGTTGCTTGCTTCTATATTATGTTGATTATTTAGTACAGGAGCCACGACTTGTCAGGTGGTCTGCCATTTTTTTGGGGCAGTTTTGTATAGCCTTAGATAGATGTCGTGCTCATCCACAAGGGAGGGTCAACTTCCCTTTTTATTTAGAGATATTTTGTTTATTTTTTGAGAGGTTTCCAGAGATGAGGCCTACTTTTGTTCAGCAGCCTCGTAGGCCGATGTTGGAGGCCTGGATGCACATGTGGGGCAGATGATGCCCAAGAGGGGAGATAATATGTTTCCAGCCAGGATATCGCATGATGCATAGGACTTACTAGCTAGTGTTGACAAGCTGCATCCCTTCATTATGGTCCCATGTCCTTATGCTGGATTAGATTAGCAAGGGTGTGCCAACAACCTCTTCATAGATGATGAGCCGCTAGATGATAGAGGTAATATTATTGTTTTATTTATATTTATTCTAACATGTTCTTTAACTTGTTTTTATTAATTTGTGTAATTATTGCTGTGTACTTGTATATATTTTGCAGACATTGGCTCTTTTGATGGCGATGAGATGCCGGAACCACCACATGATCCAGGTGTGGATATTGATGATGATCAGGACATGGCAGATGCCAAGGATCATGATCAGGAGGCTGGTGGAGAGATACATGCTCCTCATGCTGGTGTGTTGGTACCACCTTTTGCTAGGCGCAGTTAACCTGATACTCAATACAGGATGGAGTTGGGCGACCAACTCAATGCATTGACTGTTGAGGTGGGCATCAGGCCCGCTCATTACAAAGACATACAGGCTGATGATAGGCTAATACGTATGTGAAGAGGCATGCCGCATGACATGTACAGCCTGATGCGGCATGTCATAGGAGCTACAACAGCTGTTACACAACTGAGGAGGACTGTTGCACATTATAGGCGTGGTCGAGCTGCAACACGTGATGGACAGTTCGTGAGAAGTGACTCATCTCATGATCATTCACTTCACGCCGTGCCTAATGAGAATGAGGCTCCACTAGCATATAGCAGTGATCATGGAGATGAGGTTGGACCATCGACCACGTCTAGTCATCAGCAGCCCACAGCATCCATCAGTACTAGTCATGATCATGAGAAAGTTGGACCATCGAGCGTCGCGGTTGCACCATTGACTGAGCATGCCTCCACTAGTACTGCTTATATTGATGTTGTACTACCACCAGCTGATCCATCCATCAATACTAGTCATGATCATGAGCAGGCTCAACCAACGACCGTCAAGGCTGCACCATTGACTGAGCAGGCCTCCACTAGTACTGCTATTGATGACAATTATATTACATTTGTATATTTTTAACATTATATATATATATGGTCCATGTATTTTATGTTCATGTTGCAATTGTACTTAATTTACATGTTGGTGATCATCATGATGTGTATATTGTTAGGAGAAGGTCATGTTAGATATGTTCATTTAATGTTTAGCTTGCAGATAGATGTGTATGTGATAACATGAGTTATTTGACATGAGATGTATATTTGATGTTTGTGTTGTGATGATGTTAATATATAATGTTAATTTCATGTTTGAATTTATTTTTTAGTCGAATATGATGTTTGTATGATGGTTATCATGATCGTGATGTTTATTAATTAATTTAATATTAAATGACAATGATATTTATTAAATATTATGTCATGATTGTAATTGAAATTTAAATTTTTTAATTGTATGTAAAATTGTAAAATTGTATTTATATATGTAATTGTAATTTTAACTGTAATTGTATGTAAAATATTTAATGTAAAATTATAATTATAATTGTAATATTTAATTTATTGTGAAATGATTGTAATTGTATATATGACAAATTGTAAAATTGTGATTATAATTCTAATTGTATGTAAAATTCTAAAATTGTAATTGTATTTGTAATTGTAATTCTATGTAAAATATTTGTAAAATTTTAAATGTATTAATGTGAAATGATTGTAAATGTAAATGTAATTAAATGTAAAATTAAAATTAAAATTCTAATTCTAATCGTAATTGTATGTGAAATTGTAAAATTGTAATTGTAATTCTAATTGTAATTCTAATTCTAATTTTAAATGTAATTTTAACTGTAATTGTATGTAAAATATTTAATGTAAAATTTTAATTGTAATTTTAATATTTAATATATTGTGAAATGATTGTAATTGTAATTGTATATATGACAAATTGTAAAATTGTAATTCTAATTCTAATTGTATGTAAAATTCTAAAATTTTAATTGTATTTGTAATTGTAATTTTAATTGTAATTGTATGTAATTCTATGTAATTGTAATTGTAATTTTAATTGTAATTGTATGTAATTGTATGTAATTAAAATTGTAATTGTAATTGTAAATGTAATTCTAATTCTAATTCTAATTGTATGTAAAATATTTGTAAAATTTTAATTGTATTATTGTGAAATGATTGTAATTGTAAATGTAATTGTATGTAAAATTAAAATTCTAATTCTAATTCTAATCGTGATTGTATGTGAAATTGTAAAATTGTAATTGTGATTGTAATTGTAATTCTAATTCTAATTCTAATTCTAATTTAAATTGTAATTGTAGGTAAAATATTTGTAAAATTTTAACTGTATTAATGTAGAATGATTTTATTAAAATATTTAAATTTGTAAATTTGTAAATAATTGTAAAATAATAAATATAGAATAATATGAATTTTTGTAACATAATATTAGAATTATTATTATTTTATTATGATCTTACAAATAAACAAAAAGGAACTTTATACAGTCTGGTGCGCTTATCATCATAACATGCACCAGTGCGTCTTATTACTCAGACACGCCAGTGCTTCAGAACTCTTCCGCACTGGTGCGTCATAAAACATTGTGCCAAAACAAAAACCTCGATCTTACAAACCACCCTAGTGCGCCTATAAAACAACGCACACCGTAACATGGTTATTATGAAAATTGCAGTATTGGAGCAGCAGAGGGTTCGAATCGCGGGCAAGAATTTTTCTGAGGAAATGAGGGTTTGAAAAGACGAGAGTTTGAATTTCGACTGAGAAGTTTATAGCACAAAAAATGAGTGATTAAAACAGAAAGATAGACAAATACGCTTACAGGGTTGCAGATGGCTACAGAGCTCGACAGAGTACAAAAGGAGTATAGGTTGAGACCAGCAGAGAACATTCGTTTGAGGCTGGCGATAGGGTTAAGAGGTCCCATGATGGAGAAATGTAGAGTAGAGTTGATGAAAGAGAAAGATCAATCGAGGAAGTTGATAAAGCCAAGAGGCACCATGAAGGGAAGGATTCTCATTCCCTTAAGGACAACAGAGAAATATCAATTGACGTTGTTGATCGGGTTAGTAGGTCCCATGAAGCGAAAGATTCTCTAGAATGCATTTAAAAGTAGTTGGGAGTATTGTCTGAGCTTCGGTTGGCTTACATAAACTTTTACCGGCAAAGCTGATGTCGCATAAAATCACATCTTCGGCTTTCAATTAAACCTGAATGGAATCTCTAACTTGTTTGAGTTGTGGTCCTGTGAATGAAACCAGTAAAAATTCTACTTGTATTATAAATGGAAATCCAGTGACCATTTCTGTGGGAAGAAAATATAGATACCTGAAGCTACAATATTTCCACCTGCAAATCGGTTTCCCATTGAAAAAACTAATGTAATAGCCTATTTTGCAATGTATTTCCTATGCTCAGCCCTATACTCATTTTCTATGGGAAACCATTGCCTCCACATGTAATAACTGCATCATCTAGTTGAAAATCAGTCTTCTTTTGATAACAAATGCAGAATGAAGGACTCATTGTCATTGCTCCCAGAACATTACCCTTATGCATATTATATGTACTAATTGTTGGCAAGCTATCCGTCTATCTACAAATTATATTCTAAAACATGTTGGTTGAAAATATTTAAGTGCCAATTATAATAGGTTCACATGCCACAATTTCCCACTTGGACCCTGTAGTATTGCATCTTCACATGCCCCACATTGCATTCTCTCCACATAATCAGTGGAGACCTCCTGTAATAAACAAAATGCATTGGAAGAATAGTTATTTCCATTAAGAATTATCCAATTCCAATTCTCAATTTTAATTCTAATTCTAATTCTCAAGAATAAACAAAATTATAATTCTCAATCTCTATGGTCGGAGTTCACTAAATTTTGGTGTACATGCCTAAAAGTAATTTCGGTGCCTTAACCAGAAATCGGTGCTACTGTACATATAACCGCATCAGTGTCGGTGTTACAAAAAAAGCACTAGTACAGTGCTATTAAGTGATGCATCGGTGATGAATAAATGCAAATAAAAGAAGTGTAACTCTATTTTATTTAAGTGAAAAAAAAATGGAAAATTGAAAAATGGGCCGCAAAATATTTTCAAAAATCTAATTTCATAAAATAATTCTTTAAATACTAAACACTTTTCATTATTTCACTATTTTTGCTAAAATTTTCAGCCAGATATTTGCAGGAGACATACCTGAAGCAAGAGAGCACAAGGGCACTGTGGAGTAGAGAAATACGTTTGAACAGAAGTATTCAGACAATCAAAAATCAAACCTCTGTTGATTCAAATCCTGTATCATAGAATTTCAAACCATCTCATGATTAAATTTGATTATTTTTTTACTTTTTCTGTAGTTTTATCCATTTTTACCCTAAACCCTTCATTTTTTGTTTTTACCCTTTCTTCTCCCTGTTTCTGTGATTTTAGAATTAGGGATTTTCATTTTAGATTGACATCCAACCCACGAGACGACTTGCATAGTCAGATCCCAATCCATTCGACCATTGCGTGAATTTTTGGAGAAAATGGATTTTTTTTATCGGTGCATCCTACGTAACCTAGCGCACTAGTGTGTTGTATTATAAAGCACACCGTGCAAGTATTTTGTGATAAAGATTTTGAAAACAATTTTTTCAAATCAGTGCGCCATATTTGAAATAGGGCACCGATGCTCCATGTTACAAGGATAGCACAGTACGGTCTATTACATTGTTTTTGCGGTCTATTTATAATACCCCACACACTGGCAATCTATTATACTATTTTGCGGTGCGTTGGTAATACCCCCATGCACCGGCAACAATGCGTACATCAAGAAAGCGCACCGGTGTCTTGAGATTTATTTTTTACCTGAAAAGTTGACAATTTATTTATAAATATATTAATGAATGATATGGTACAGGTTCCAGATTGATAAATAAATGACTGAAGAGAGATCAAGTAACAAAAATACTGATAACACATCAAGAAAAGAAAAAAAGGAAATTTCTTTGTAAATTATTTATAAAAAATATTAATTTTGAACTATATGTAAGTTTAAATAATATGTATTTTTTACTGTATATCATGCAGAGCCACAAAATGACAAAGCTCGATAAGATTATTTCTGATCTAGGACCAGAAGAGCGTAAAATCTTGATGGAAAAATTGCAAAAGGATGAATCAGGTGAATGAAAAAATACTATCGATCCAATATGAGTTTGTTTTTTTAATTATCATTAATAATATACTTAAAATTTTCAGATAACATGTGTCAAACAGTTTATTAATTCACATATGTTTAATGTTCTACAGGAACCAACAACTCAGAAAAGGAATGTTGTTCTAAGAAAATAAAAAAAATAGAACATGAAAATGAAAATGAAAATGAATTGCTCCTTAGCTCATCTAGAGTGGTGCTGGAAGTTAACGAAAGGGAGAAAAACTTTTACAAAAGTTTGAGGGATCTAGTGGAATGAATGTATAGATGTTATTTCTACTTACAATACAAAAATCAATTCAATGATTCCAAGAACCAAATTTTATCTAAACTAGAGGAAGAGTTTCTAGAGAATTGGTCAATGAAACATGTCAAACTTTTAATAGAAAAAACATACAAAAAAAAGGAATGAAAAAGTAATATTCCTTTAAATGTTTGTCTAGAATTATTTATAAATATCACTTTTTTTATATTTACTTTTCATATATCAATATAAAAATTAAATATTTTATTGCCATGTTACATTTTCAGGAAGATTATGAAAATCTCAAAACATGAAAGAGCTGATATTAGAAATATGCCAGTAGGAATGTCCAAAAAAGGTGTACAAGGAGATGGTCAAAGAAATGGAAAAAATTGCATCGCATGAGGAGCCATCTCAACAACAACGTGATTCAAATGTAATATGTAATCATTGAATTTTTCATCATTAGGTACAATAAATAAACAATTTAGCATTAAATATTAATTCTCAAGAATTTTCTTACAGAAAAAAGAAAAAGAAAATGGAACCCATTCAGCACATAAAACAGGACGATGAGGAAGAAAAGGGTTGATATCTAAGTTTGTGAGTAATTGTTACTTCCTTATAACAACTTAACAAGATTTCATTTTTGTATTTTTTAAGTTGTTTTACAAAAATCATCATTGAATGTCTTCAAACAAGAGCTAACATACAAAGAAGAACCATCAGACGAATTCATTGAAATTGGGTTAAATATGGGTTGTGAGTATATGTTGGCATATCAAAAATTAATTGTGGAATTTGTAAGGATCTATCAATCTTGTTTTACTTAGCTCCATCTATAATTAATATAACAAAAACATATTTTATATTAAAAAATTTGATTTGTTATGGGGTATAAAACTTGCAGGAAACAAAGTATGGAACTGCACCAACAGATGAAATTTTGAAAGATGGCATGGTACATGGTTTTGAAAGAATGTGTATAGTTTATGAGTGAATTGTTGCTATGGTACGTCATTTTTCTTTTCGATTTACATTGATGTATATTATTTAATATTGTAATTTTCATTATTCTCACCAATGTATATACACTCATTTCATTTTATTTTTATGTTTGTAGATGGAAGGTGAAGAAGAAGAAAACAATCAACACCATGAACAAAACATTCCTGAAAATAACCCAAGCCATGGAAGTAGCTCTAGCAGTGACAATAATTCAAGCGAAGAATGATGATCACTATGTTTGGATATCAAAGCAAGGCGTTGTATTTTTTGAAATGTGTCTATGAAATAAAACATCTTGTTTAATGTAATGGACATAGTGTCCCAATTGAAAGACAAAGGGATACCAATAACTGTCCCATTTTGTATGATAAAGACTGTCTTATTCATATATATTATATATCATAAAATATGTTTTAATTTATTCTATTGCGTTCTCCATTGTCGCTATTGCATTCTCCATTGTCGTTCTCAAATGCACTAATAAAAATTTAATTCATATGAATATTATTATAATATATATATGTGTTGACTTTTGATGAATAATGAAGTTTTAAAAACCACAATAATTATGATATGATAAATCAATCCAAACATCACATTCAAATGCATTAATAAAAATTTAATTAATATGAATATTGTTATAATATGTGTTGTCTTTTGATGAATAATGAATTGAAAATAATCACAATAATTGCACTGTCACAGGTCGATGTTTCTAAAAAATACAAAATGAAAACTGGTTTGTGTCAGTAACTGTACATCGGTGCATTTGTATTAAGAAGCATGTCGTTGTGTTTCTACGACCTATGAGCACCGAAAAAGCACCAAAACCAATTAAAAATATCGGTGCGTTTGTGCAGTATGATCCATCGGTGCATTTATGTGTCTATATGCACCGACGTCGTTGTAAGAACTATGGGCACCGCACGAATACCAATACCAATTATAAATCTCGATGCGCTTATGTGATAATACGCACCAAGGCATTTATGTGTCTATAAGCACTGGTGCATTTTTACGACCTATGGGCATCGCATGAATACTGATACCAATTATAAATCTCGGTGTCTTTTTGTGATACTGCACACCGGTGCGTTTCTATACATCTATGTACCGGTGCATTGATATGACCTATGGGCACCTCACAAATCCCAAGGCCAATTATAACGGCCCCATGCGTTGTATCACCAACACTACGCTCGGTGTGGTTTTATACCTTAACGTCTAGGTGCATTTTCCTTTGACCACCCTGGGGCACCTTCTACATGTACACATCAATGCATTAAAGCCATATTAGCGCACCGATGAAAAAAAACATCTTTAATAACCTCCGGCCACCCATTTTTTTTAGTCGTGTTGAATTTCTATTAAAACCTCCGCCAAAACCTCCGTAACCATAAACGGATGTTGTAGAAAATGTTTTTTGACAATTTTGGCCAATTTTATAACTCTAAAAGCCTCCTTTATAACCTCCGCTAGAGGGTCTTTTCCTTGTAGTGTTACAAACAATATTTCAGCCTTCAAATCCAAAAATATGGTTGATTTATGTCACAAGTATCATATAACATTAGGGCATTCAATATAATATTACCCTCAAGGTAATGGATTGACTAAATCTTCAAATAAAATCCTAGTGAACATTATTAAAAATATTTTGGAGGAGAATAGGAAATCATGGCATGGTAAATTGATCAATGCTTTGTGGGCTGATAGGCTTACTACAAAGAAATCAATTGACGTGTCTCCATACCAATTGGTTTATGGGATGGATGCAGTATTCCCTTCTTCCTTGGGAGTTCCAGTAATGAATATTATCCAACAAATTCAAGCTGAACCAAATGACATTCAGAGGAGGATCAATGACACCATCTAGTTGCAGCAGTCCAGAGAGGAGGTTCACAACAGAACACAAATAATTCAAGAGAATATCAAAAATATCTTTAAGAAAAGAACCAAGGTCAATCATTTCAAGTTAGGTGACAAAGTTCAGAAATGGGATTCCAGAAGAGAGGATAAAGGAAAGCATGGAAACTTCAATAATCTTTGGCAAGGGCCATACATCATTGATGCTTTCAGGGGAAATAATGCTTACTTTCTCAAAGCATTGGATGGTACAGAATTATATGGAGGTCATGTCAATGGAGGGATGCTGAAACACTATTTATTTTAAAAAACAGGTTGATTTTCATCATTGTAAATACCACAATCTTATAATTTTCAATAATTCATTGGACAAGGTTGAAGCCCAAAGTGAAGGCCCTAAGCCTAGTTTGATGAGTAGATATAAAAACAAAATATAAATCCATTGACTATGTTGCATAAAAAAGAGCATTCAAGGCTATTTGTCTCAAGTTCTTGACACTTCTTTTCAAGAAGCGCCATCCCTAGCCGGAGCCACTGTTAGTACCCTATAAATTATAGGATCTCAAGGTGATTGGATACTTCATATTTCTTGACAGTTTTCATTATTGAAAGGCTTTTCAAAATTCAAATGATTTCAACTATATATATATATATATATATATGTATGAAAAATAAAAGAAAAGAGGGTATTAAAAGAGAAAAAGTAAAAGAAAAGGAAAAAATAAAGAAAAACCCCAAAAAGAAATAAAATTGAAAGTGTTGCAAGTTCAAATGCCACTACTCATTAGAAAGGTTTATCCAATCATACAATTTAATCATGATTGGATAGTTTTCAATTTTTGTTGATAGGTTAGAAAATAAATATTTGCCAAACTGTTTAATCTTGGCTTATCATTAGATACGTAGAAAATGAAATTGGCTCAATAGTTTAAACTGAGCCAATGGATGAAATAAGGTTATGTGTTAGGTTAGAAATTTAAAAAGAAAAATGACTTAAGGGTTTGATACTCCAAATGCACCCTGAAAAAAGAAGAAAAAATGTTAGATGAGTAGTTTGGGTAGGTAGATATGTTGAGGGGGAAGAATGGAAGGAAAAGTAAAGTTTATTCTACAAGGTTCAACATCAAAGCATCAAATTTTTCCTTTGTTGCAAGAAAAAAATTAAGACAGATAGTGTTTATACTCAAAAGGTTAGACAAGGGATTATGTTCTAACTTTGGGAACTATATTATAAAATCATTTTTGACATACTTTATGTCTCAACGTTATCCTAAGTTCGGAAACTGTTAATATTCCCTTTGTTTCAACCTCCTAAAAGCTCTTATTTTTCATTTAACCTAAATTTCTACACTACCTCCCAATATCCATGATCTTGACCCCACCATCACATTGCACATCACATCAAGCACTAAAATCCCTGCACTTTCCCAACATCTCTGCTCAGCAATCCACATCTAACAACCCATGTCACCTTTCGGCCCCCCCTCATCCTCCAAAATTGAACAAGTGGGGGGGGAGGTCCGAAATGGGTGGTATCCATTACCACTAATCCTGCTACATGGCACATCTGTGCTAATTCGCATCCCCCCCCCCCCCTCTGATATCGTTCACCGCTCTTGCCTCCCTCCAAAAATTGGTTTTCACCACTAACAAAACCGTCGCGCTTATTCAAATTTTTAACTGATCGTTAGTGCCATGTACGCTCCCACTTATCCCCTCCATCCAATCACATCACCTCCCACCAACAAAGTCATTGTGTCATTAATGGCCAGTCCATTATCCAGCAGGCCCACGCCTAATCAATGGCCACCAGATCACAGTATTAAAGCTCAAATTTGGCTTAACGATAGAGTTTACTTTTCTTGTTATTGTCAAATTGTTGCAGTTTTTGAATTCGCAGATAGATCACAGAGAACCAAAATTGAATAAAGGACTAAGTTTATCTCCATAGTTTCCCTTTCTTTGTTCCCCCTTCTTTCATCCCGTTCATAGTGATAATATGTTTAAGAAGCATGCCTCGTAAGGCAGACCAACAACCTTTCAATCCAATGGTCTACCCTCAAGTAGACGTAAATCATATACCCCTCACTGATAGAGACTATAAAATCCATGAGACAAAGTCAAACTTCGACTTGTTCGATGTCTACTGCTGGCTCGAGGATAAATTTCTTAATGAAGCAGATGATATAGGCCTCTGGGAAACCAAGTTACCTTATTTCATCTTTCCCAAAACTCATAATTTCCCTGAACTAATTAGAAAATGTTAATGATGTTATGAAATTAACCAGAGGGCCATAGTGAACCCTGCAGGAGAAATACTATTTTCCATCAATGCCCAATCCATTCAAGAAATCATGCAGGTACCCATTGTTGAGAATACCATTCCATTTTCATACAAATCCCTGAGAGAATTATACTAGAAGCTAGAATTTTATATCAAGGCCAAAACCTTAGAATTATTCATGGCCAAAAATTCCCCAATGCCTACCAAGAATCCCCCATATCCATCATCCATATTCCTTGAAAGGACCCAACACATCATCACTTTTTATCTTACTTATTGGGGTATCACAATTATCAATGAGTAGATGAAGCCATGATTGGTTTCTTTTATATTCTTTCCTCAGATGCCAAACCCACAGTGATGTTTAATTATGCTCCGCTTCTTGTTTATGCAATTCATGAACAGTTCCTAAAGTTTTAGACAGAAGAATTTTTCAAATACACCTCTGTGTTGGTTTACATGTTTGTTTATTTCCAATCCAGTAGGTTTCAGTTTGATATGATGAAGCTGAATGATGATTCTCAGCCCCAATCAGTGATTTTATGGACTAATTTTTTGATGGAGCAGAAGAATTACTCCTACAAGAGCATTGTAGACTTTTTTATTCATCCAGAAATTAGTGCACTCAGCAGTACTACAGAGCCAAGGATTAGTGAGTAAATAAATAAGGTGATGCAGTTAACAGAGAAAATTAGAACATCATACTACTGGTACCTCTGCCAAAACTACAAAAATATCAGGGTTTATGGCAGTGAATTGGCCCCATACAGACTTCCCAAGTACCTCTCTATGAGAACCTTTGCACTTGAATATATCATAAAATTGATAAATGCAGATGAGGTGATATGTGCCAAGAAGAAGTCACAATTCAGGATAAAATCACAAATTGGTCCATTTATTTGCAACAACATAGCAACAGGAGATGAGGCATATAAAATGTTAAAGGAGATTAAGTTCACACATAGCTTCACTTGGTCCTATGATCCAATGAGGATCATCTCTAAGAAGGGGGTGGAGAACAAGTCCACACCCTACAATCATACCCACAGATTAGAGATAGAGTAGTATATGAATAAAGAAGAATGGGAAGCTAACACACTCTAGGAGGCACAAGCACAGGTCATATCTACGTCAGGAATTCAAACACCAACTCCACAAGAAAGGAAAGTTGCAGGAGTAAAATATGACAAAGGAAAGGAACCAGAAAAGGAAATAGGATGCAAGAGGACCAGCGAAGATCAAATAGACATGGATGTTGATTTATCCACTAAATAATGCAAAATTAAATACAGGAAGAGGGCTAGAGTCTGCATAGACATTTACCAGGGCAGTGAGAAAGATCAGCAGATAGTTATCACACTCATAGATTCACCAAGCTCATCTCCTGCAGGCGGCCAAACAATTTTCTCAACATTCTCTGCCATTGTGCCTTTCCAAAACCAGAATGTGTAGACTCCAACATCTACTACTGTTGAAGATGGCAACAAGAAATAGTGAAGGAGGCATCCTGAAACATCTTTCCTGATCCTAGTTGGAAAGTGATCACCTAAACTAGGTGGGGGACCACACAGGTGATTTTTGTCGCAAAGTCTATTTTTAGACTATGTCTATTTTTAGACATATGGATCATGATCTATAAGTTGCGAGATGCTATTTATGGATGGTTGGTCAAGTTGGAAAAATAGATGGATTTCTATTTTTAGACATATTGGGCGGAATCTATTTTTAGATTGCCAGTCTAAAAATAGATATGTCGAATATTATTAGCTCTTAATAATATTTGGACTCTAAACAATATCTTATTCTCTTGGAGCACTTCAGTTAAGTGCACAGATGTGGCACAGGAGTTGACAGAAGGAATTACGCTATTCCTGAGGGATAAGTGGAGCTATTTCATGGATACTTCAGTTAGAACTCATGTGACAGAGTTTGGTGGAGTTGATTGAGGAAGTTAGTGGAGTTGTATTCAGTTTAACTAATCTAAACATAGTTGAGCTATTTGTATTCAGTTTAACTAATTGATACAATAAGTGAGAGTGGTGTGAATTAATTATTAATTAATTCACTAATTATAAACTCATTAATCAACTAAAGAATGCATCAGTTAACTTCATTGCATGGACAGTTTCAGTGGAGACCAGTGCAGAAATAGGTGAAAGAGCAGGTTAACTATTAGTTGTGACTATACTGTTGCTATTTGCAACACACAGATGGGTGGAGTAACCCATGAGGATTGCGCAGTTCAGGCTGGGTGGTTTATCTATATAAAGAGGCCATCCCATAGCTTGAAAAAGCAATTGAGGTTGGCTATCAAGTGGCTAAAGGTTGGAGCATGAGTTTTGCTAGATCTAGCTTGATAGTGTGTAGCATGGGAGGTAGTGCATGAGAGCTTGCAAAGAGCTTTGTACTATGATTGTTACATGATCTCCATGGCATGTATAATATACAGATAGTTGGGGGTTTTCAGCTTTAAAGCTTTCCCATGAAATACTGTGTTCATATGTGTGAATTTTTATGGCTTTAATGTGTGCATGCAATTGATTTTATTTCCGCATGTGATGATCAATGGTAGAAGAGATTCTGTATTATGCATGAAGCTAAAATAGTGTGTGATCAGGAGAATCTCGGTGAATAACTCATCCATTATTCAAATTTCTACAACTACCACTGCAAGGCAAAAAAAGGATGATATATATGATACATTCAAGGGGATCAAAATAATGAATGAGGTTCTTAAGACCAACACATATAATCAGCTTTGGAAACAAACAAGCAGCTCCCAAAGCAGGCTTATGTCATCTTTTTACTCTGAAAAGGGGAGAATGAAGATGGCCTTCTTAGAAGCACAAATCCCTTGGCCCAAAACTGCAGCAGACTATAAGAATACCTCTTTTGAGTTTTATATAAAGAGAATTCACCCAATATACAAAATGGAAATGCACAAGCAGACAGGAGAAATGATCTCCTACACTCTAACTAGTACATCCATGAGTCTCTCAAAGTTGTAGGTGACATTATCCAACACACAATCACATTTTAAGATGGAAAATATATCCTCCATGGCAAATGACTCAAGGATTAAATCTCTGGAGGATTTAGTGATGCAAATTGGGTACAATCCATCAAACCTAGCAGTGGCAGAAACATCGGTAAAGAAAAAGAATGCAAACATAGCTTCTTTGAAGAGCCAACTTAAGATGCCAATGAAAGAAGATCCTATGGCCAAGGAGAAAGAAGAAATGAAACACAGAATGCATAAATGTTGCAATTGATCATTGAACAAGCAGAGAAGATAAAGAAAATGGAGAATGAAATGGAGAAAATGGTCAAAGGGAGACAGAAAGCAGTGAGAGAGGTAATGAAGGAAGCAGCAAAAGAAGAATCTAAAGCCATGAATCCACTACAGGAAGTCCCTCTTACATTGATTCCAACATCTACAACAACAACAGGTACACCAGGTGAAGGCACTAAGCAACTAGCTAAATCTATGGAGAACATGTCCTTACAGACAACAAAAATTAAAAAGCTACAAGATCAAGTCAGTGACCTACAAGATCAAATTAAAAGGAAATATTCAGCACATACCACAGAGTTGCAGATCAACTAAAAGTTAAATGAAGGTTTGCAAAAGTTCCTTTAGGATTCCTCAATTGGAAACATGTAGGAAGAGTTAAAAAATTATTTGGTTGGATATAATTGAATCTATGAATGATATATGGCCTACAAGTCAAATAATTTTTGAACAGAGGGATTTAATTGATTCAGTGAAAATTGACATTGAATAATAAAATGATGAACTTGGGGATAAGCCCCAAACTGCCAACAATATCATCAGATTCCTGAATTCTAAAAGCAGTCATGAATTGGAACAACTGCAAGTAGTAGATATAACAACCACCATACTTGAGGTAAAAAAGGTGTTGAACAAGAAGAGCCTAGTTACACAGCTAGAAGAAAGATGTCATTAGTTGGAGATTAGAGTAAGTATATTTTTCAATAGGATTGATCCACTGAACAAAAATGGATTGTCTTCCTTATTTGTTATCAATGATAATCTAATGCCTAGGGCAGATTACATCAAAAATATCATAGAGATTTCAAAGGATACATCCAAACATATATGAAGAACACTATGACAGGGAAAGCATTTTATGAAGTTATCAGCAATGATGTCTTCATACAACACAAAATTAGGCACATATTTCAATTGAGGCCAAAATTTTTGAAGTACACCGAGACTGATGAAGTCTACAGAAAGTTGAACATAACTAAGATTCTAACTCAAAAGGAATGGGAAAATTTATGTTGACTCTAGGGAGGATGACAACTCAACATGATAAAAAAACAGGCAGCTCGACGAATTATCTACATCAGCAGATCCAGTGTATCAAAACAGCTCAGCAACATCGAATTTCCAGAACAACAGACCACTATAATGATGAATAACGGTTTTTTGGAAACTTGAGACATCTGTCAAAAAATTTGTTACAACATGTCCATGCATGGGATGCACATGTCAAATTTTAGTTATTTTGTAATAAATGAATAGGTTCCTCTTTTGATACGGAAATCTGTAGGAAATAGTTTAAATGTAGAATTTTATTTAGTATTAGGGGTTGGACCCTAGTTTGTAAGCGATTTGCATTGGAATTATTTGTAATTTTCAATATAGAGCATTAATAAAAAGACAAACTTGCAAGATTCATGTGTTGTGTTATCTTGGTGATGTTTTTCCTTATTCAGGTTTAATGTTTTCCCGCTATAATCTGTTCATGTGCATCATTTAAAATTCTAATTGTAAAACAAGAAAGTTAGATTAAGATTTACTGTCCAGAGTACCTTAATTCTGACTGTTCTTACAATTTTAATGTTTTCTTCTAATTTATGATTTAAGAATTCTTAATTTCTCTTAAGTCATTAATGAAAATGTTTTCTCCATTTCATATTTTCACTCAGTTATAACACCAATATTCACATCTATCTTTCCTCGCATTTGTTCTAGAAATTGATGCATAAACCGAGCCTATTTCGACTTCATAGCCCAATGGAAACTGTTTAAAGAAATCCCTTAAATCCAACCAATAAAAATAAATCAAAAACAACTCCCACATTTAATTTAACTATTCTAATATCAGAAAGATTAAAACAAATCTAACTCTTATAGAGAGATCCCTCTTTGAGTCTAGGAGGGCTAGATCCTAGGCTTCAAGTGGTTTTGATGTTGTTCTTTATAATTTATTCTTGGAAATATTATAAATTATAGAGCGATAACACATTGCTTCATGCGATCCTTTTAAATTTCAAAAATTGGTTGTTCTTATTTTTCCTCATGATTTCCAAAGCTTTAATAGATAGTCACAAATTTTTCATTAAGAAAGCATGAAAATTTTCTCTAATGCCAAGGAAAAGTACAAGAGTCTTGCTCTTAATACTATTAAGATGTGACTACAATATCCTTTTTCTAATTATTTCTTTTATGAGAAAAATATTCACAATGTGATAGGATATTTTGATCTTCCATATATGTCTTAGCATATGATGCCAAACAAAGGTTAAGAAATGACCCCTAATGGTGTGAGATTAGTAGAGAAAAAAATGACCCAAATATATTACATGATCTATATTGGATCATTATATTTTTTTTCATCCATCTCGATGCTTTCAGAGTGGAAAAAAGTGGAGGAATCAACTCACGAGACTATTTCTATCGGTGGGACCCAGTTTCGAAAAACAGGGTCTGAAACCTTCAAGGAGCATTTTGAGGCATCTAATGATGTTTTTTTTTGGGGGGGGGGGGGGCCGGGGGGGTGGGATTGGAACATTTTTTTCCTATTATACACATAGAGACCTTTCCAATGACGCAATAATTTCATGAATCAAAGTCTTTGTGTGAAATTTATACCACTTAGAAGTTGACCTTCATTATTTCACCACCATAATTCAAGAGATGCCACGTCAATTCCCATTATTCATGAAAAAATTGGTTATCCAAGTGATTATCATGTAGAAGACTCTATAAGATTCTATATTCTAACTCTATTTAAGTGTTGAGGTAGTCAAATGTAACCACTAGTATTTTATCGGGTTGTGTTATAACCAGGCCAGTAGGAGGAAAATGGGTTCCATTCTTTCGAGTGAATTTTTTCTAGAGTTGAGAAAAAAAACTAATAGGGATAGGAAATAGAACAAACAAAGAGTATTTATGCATTTTAGAATCCCACGAACTACAGGACACACATTTTTCAATCGCAATCATATTTCCATTCAGAGAATGAGAGCAGAGTAGCCCCACCTTCCAGTTGTTTTTTCTCCCAAAAAGGTTTATCAAAGCATATATTGTGGCAAATGCGTGTGTGAGATTTTATTTTTTCATCCTCTATTTTCTGCATAATTTTAATTCGAATGCATTCACTATTAATAGTAAATATACAGATTTAGAAATCTAATAAAATTGTAATAGTGTATAATTTCAATTTGTATATATAATTTTACTAGATCAATTGCAATAAATTTTCTAGTGGAATATCCAGGACAGTTTACAGATCATATTGGTATTAGAGAATGTTTCTTTGGGTGTATTGTGGAGATTTGCAGGAGATCTATATCGCCTAGGAAAAAAGTTGTAAAGCCCTAATCATGGACAATGAATCTGTGAATAACCATCGCGATCCTACGGAGGAGAGGTTTTCATAGCTACAACAACAATTCATTGATATAAATCATAATGTAAATATCTTCATGGTGGGCCTAAGCAATAATTTTGGGATATTTGGAGAATATTGGGGTTCAAATACAGACGAAAAATCAGAAGGGGGATCAGGAGATTAGGAACAAACATAGAATTAGTCAAAGAAAGAACCCGTAAAAGATTAAACCGGTTTGATGGTCATGAATCAATCACAACCATTGTCTAAAATGGAAGAAAAGGTCAATATCAAGTCATACCATGACAAGATCGACACTATGAATTTGAATCATTGGTTACAACAACTCGAAGTATATATTAGTGTCCACCAAATTGAGGAAGGACAAAATATCTCATTTGCATGGCTTAAATGAGAAGGTCATGCCCTGACTTGGTGGGAGAGCCACAAGGAGATCCTATGGTTTGAGAGAGAGCCTCCAATGACTAAGTGGGAGGACTTCAAAACCCTCATTAAGTCACAACTTTACCCTATTGGGTACGTAGAGTACCATTGGATCCGGTGGCACTACTTTAGGAAAAAGTTGGGGAAAATCATGCAAGAGTACACCAAAGAGTTCAAAAATATGGCCATAATGTTGGGTATCTCCCCTAGGAACCCAGAAGTACTCCTAAAATTTTTGGGGGAGCTACACCACCATCTATGTGAGCGAGTAATTTTTTTCAAGCCAAAATCAGTGGATGAGGCTTGTCTACAGGCATAATACCTTGAGAACATAGGCCTGAAGAGAGCACAATCAAGTGGATTGAAGCAAAAGGAAAAACAAGATGATTCTAAGGAGGGGAAGAATAAGATAAATGGGGGAAAGGAGGGAAAGATAAAAATATAGTAGCCACAACACACAATGCAAAGATACCAACAACCACTACAACATTGATAGCCATCCAAAGGAGAAGTGTTTGAAGATGCATCCAAATCTAAACCTGAAGAACAAAAATAAATATAATAAGAAGAAGAATCACATGGTCGTTGATTCAAGCAACCAATTTTAAAGCAACTTATACATGGATGAGAAGATAATATGCACATCAATGCAGAAGGAGGTGAATCTGAGTAGCCTTCTACAACATTAAGAGAAATAAATGACCAAAATATTCCATATAAATATACATGTCAAGAAGACAAAGGTTTATGCTTTGTTTGACTCAGGATCGTAGGTGAATCTCATTGCAGCAAAGATGGTCAAGAAGTTGGGGCTAGAATTTTGTGAACATCCAAGTGCATATCCACTGGGATGGGTAAATAAGCATGTCAATATAAGGGTAAATAAACAATGAAAAGTTATATTTTCCATCTATCCTGATTTTATTGATGAAGTAGAACTATATCTGGTTCCCCTTGATGTATGTGAATTTATGTTTGGGAGCCCCCTCATGTACATGTGAGATGCAATATTCATGTGGAGAGCCAAATAGTATCAACTCCTCAAGGATGGAAAATCATTCATAATCAATGTGCATAAAGGTTAGTCAAAGATTTCATTGGTAAGTGCTAACCAAGCCTAAGAAATTGATTGGTTCCAGAAATACGTATGCTTTATTTCTATTAAGATAAAATTAGTTTGTAAAAGATTCAATAACAGGAAAGGTATCCCTAGAGGGGTGTACTAGAAATATTAAGAACAACTAGAATAGTTTCTATAGGAATACATGGATGTGTTCGGAGTGCCTAAAGGGTTACCACCTAAGAGCGAAGTGGAACATGAGATCCACCTATTTTTTGACTCCCCATTGTCAAACATTGGGTTATATAGGTAGTATTTTACATAAGCAAGTGAGGTGAAGAAACAGTTGCAGCAGCTACTGGAGCAGGGTGTCACTTGACCAAGTACATCACCATGTGGGTCACCCATCATCATTGTGCCAAAGAAGGGCCAAGTACAGGGTGTTGAAAAAAATCACGCTCAAGAAAAAGTACCCTTTTCCCAAGATAGATGATCTATTATATCAGTTGGAGAAAGAAAAATACTTCACCAAACTAGACTTAAAGTCTGGATATCACCAAGTTCGAGTCAAAGAAGAATATACCTGGAAGACCACCTTCAAAACCAGGAAAGGTTAGTATGAGTGGACACTCATGGTGTTTGTCCTATATTATGTACCATCTACGTTTATGAGATTATTGATTGATGTATTGTGCCCTTTTATAGATTCATTTGTTATTGTCTATTTGGAGGATATATTGGCATATGATGGTACCTAGGAAGAGCACATCTCACATTTGAAACAGGTGTTGGAGACATTATAAAAGAAGCACCGGCTTCTAGCAAATATCAAGAAGTGTGAGCTTGCACAATAGTCTTTGGTGTTTCTAGGGTATGTGATAGGTGGAAGAGAGTTGAAGATAGATCTTGCCAAGATGGATGCCATCATGAAATGGTCGGTGCCTACTAATGTTTCTAAGGTCAGGAGTTTCATTGGGGAATTACATTACCTAAGGAAATTCATAGCCTCATTTTCAATGGTAGAAACACCGCACCACGCCATAACAACAAGTGGTAAGATTTTCTAGTGCAGAAAGGGTCAGCAGAGGGCTTTCGAGGAGCTAAAGAAGAAGATCAATCAAGCACATGTTATAGCATTACCAAACTTGTAGCATCCCTTTGAAGTGGGGACATATGCAAGTGCATATGATATGGGAGTGGTCTTGATCCAGGGAAGAAGGCATGTATGTTGCCATTCTAAAGTATTTTTGGGGTAGTTCTTAACTACCCTACCTATGAAAAGGAGCTTTATGCCATGGTGCAAGTTGTGAATAAGTGGAAGCACTATCTAATGAAATAGTAATCCACAAATATCACTAGCCACTACAGTACTTGCAGGCCCAAATTATTCTATAGCAGACCAGGAATTCCAAGTGGATGGAGTTTCTATAGCAGTTTCATTTGGCGATCAAGTAAAAGAAGGGCATCATAAACAAGTTTTTTGACATACTTTCAAGGCCCCCCACACCAAATATCACAGCTTTAGGAACTCTTAAGCACATGGATCCATTCACCCATGATGCATACAAAGAGGAATATTCAAAGGATGGGGACGTCAAGGAGGTTTTTCAATAGTTTCAGATTCAAATTCATGTGCATGATGACGATAACATCATTGAGTACCATCCCTAGGATGGGTTACTCTATAGGACGGATAACCTATGTGTTCCTAAAGGTGAGGTATTGTAGTTGACTATAGAGGGTCAAATCTCCAAGGTTGCTGTGAAATTTAGTGTAGGGAACATCATGGGCAACTTGTAGTGGTATGTGTATTGACCCAAGATGGAAGAATAGGTAGCTAGGTTAATAAGAGGGTGCATTCTTTGTTGTACCAACAAGCCTAGCAACAAGAAACAATTCCTATATCATCCCTTACCTATACCCACTCATCCTTGGGAAATCATTTCCATGGACTTGGTGGGATGTTTAACAACTATTGGGAAGGGACATGACTACCTATTCGTGGTCGTTGACAGGTTTAGCAAGATGTGTGTTCTGATGCCCTGTAAAAATACCATAAATGGGAAAGAAGAAACAAAATTGTTCTTTGGTTAGGTATGGGTGCACTTTGGGATACCAAGGAGCATATTTTCAGACAAGAATACAAGATTTTGCAGTGTATTCTAGACAACAATGTGAGATAGGATGGACACAAAGTTGAAGAGATCTATAGCATTCCATCCACAGAAAAATGGGCAAATAGAATTAGTCACCGGGACTTTGGTGCAGTTTCTGAGGGGATACAACCAGAAGCATTTGAAGACCTGGGATGAAAATATAATATATATAGAAACATTCTGACAACAGAGAAATCCACTCTTATACAACAAAGTCCCCATTTGAAAAATGTTTTGGATATTTTCCACCTTCACCTTTGGACATTTCATACGGCAAGCAAGGAGGAGTGAGGGGAGATCTTACAGGAGACACCTTGGGGGATGAAATTTTTTTAGAAAATATCGCGCATATCCATATACAAGTATAAGAGACAATGAAAAAGTCACACGATAAATATAAGGCCAACCATGATCAACATAGAATGAATAAATCATTTAAGGTGGGACACTGAGTATGGTTGTAGTTGAATAAGGATAATTGTTGGGTTCAGGAATTTCACTTAAGCAAACTCCTCAACACTTAATTGTCAACTCGTGGGTTTCATAAACTTAGATACGAATCACAGGAAATTCAAAAAGTGGTATGAACTTTTCCTATTCCTATTCCTACTTCTTAATTGAAGTATTGCAGAATCAAACAGAAGACAATTTCAAAAGCAATCGACACCAAAGCAATTCTAGTGCTGGAATGTAAAGGAATGTTCACACAACTAGAAGAAATATTAAGTGCTGAAATGAACTCTATGTTTATATTTAGTACAGATGGCTAACAATTCAACAAGTGGGCCCTTGCAAAGATCTTCTTTCCAAATGATTTTCCTTCTACACTAAGCAACTGTTCCTGTACTCTTGCAATCTTCTTGCACTAGTGTAGGTACAGAATTATGTGAAAAAGTATAGTTTACCGTCCTTACTAAATATTTATGTCTTTTTGTAGGTGCTCTAAGTCGTAAGGCTTAGAGCACTCTATCCCTGTGACAAGAAACCAGCTCTTGCACCGGGACAAAGCTTCCTTCACCAAAGTTTCCAATTACTTTCGAAATGAATTAAAAGACATGCTAAAAGTAATTGCAATTGCAGGCTGAATTTTGAGATAAATTACACAAAGAAAAAAGAATGCTTTAATTAACTAATATTAAAAACAAGAATAAACTTTGCAAGGCAGAAACAATCCTTAACAACCAAAGCAATCGATCAAAGTAATTTCATGCAATCAAACTATCTTTCGATAATTCACTTATAATTTTATAGATTACTTCTGAGCCTTTCTCTCAAGTCATGAGCTACAAGTTCAAAGTGTAATGTTTGCAATGGTGTCCTTTCTTAATTCATGTAGTCATTCTTAGAACTTTCAGAAGTTTTAATTTTAATATTGAGAATGATTACTTTGAATTAATAATGCTTACTTGTAGGAATAAGTGAAATCATAAACAGAAAATGGAAAGAAACACTTGCTTTGAAATAAATGAGTAAACTGGAGTGCAGAACTCAACATGCACTAGTGTAGGAAGAAATTTCCTGCACAATTCGAGCGGAAGCAAACTAAGGAAGGAATTGCAGAAAGAAATTACAGGAAAGAATTGCAAGAAAGAAATTAACTTAATTAAAACTTCACACATGGATATGTTTCACACTTTGAATAGGATTGAATTTTAACTCAGAACTCTGAAACAAAAATGATAATGTTAAACCACGCATTTGCAAGTAAATAAATACACACGAACCTTTTAAATGGAAAAATCACAAGGGTAAATGAGCTGGGTTATCTGGGCCCTAGCCAGCCAACTCATTTCCCATTTCGAAAAGAAATGATTCAACACCTAATAAATGCATAAATAAGATTTAAGCACAGCATGAATAAATCATGGCATAGTTCCTTATATTAACTTCGATCAGTAAACATACATGATAGTGCGAGTCCAGCCCAGAACAAGGGAGATACGAAATTACAAAATAATAAAATTATAATCTCCAGATATTTCTCACTTAGATCTACCTAAGATCTACATTATATGCAGTATTTCAGCCTATAGCCATGATCTGCTAATTATAGAGACACTTCCAATTCAATCCTTTCGGCTGAATGGACTAACAAAGGATATTACAAAATTGGCTAATGGTTATAACAGGGCATCAGCTTTGCTGGCCGTAGACCATATATTTGGCAAGGATCCCTGAATATACTCCACCTATATCCATCTTCATATAATCCACACCGAACTAAGAGACGTGAATCAAAAAATCCCACGTGGAATGATCAACCGTTGTGGAGATTATAGAGCAGCATGTATTGGCAGGTGCAGGAATTTGCTTGCACTAAATCATGCTACATAATAATTAGCACTTAAATTATCAATTAATTTTAGAGGTAATCATGAGTTACAAGAAATAATTCAAAGCATGAAATCTATATAAAATAATTAATTAAGAACCTAATAACTCTTAGTTATGAAATACAAAGTATATGTAGGAATAGATGATTATCTTGGACTAGTGCAGGAATGACAGGATTTATAAAGATGAAACAGAGGTTAATGGTTATAGGAAGAGGGTAAAAATAGGGCATTTTTGCACACCAAAATCCCCCCATCCCTAATCTATTTTGTGTCCTCACACAACGTTTTACCTTATGCAAAAAATCTTCGAAAATGAGGGCCATCTTTCAATCCTACACTTCAATGTTGATTCTGACTTTTACTACCTTTGTCTTTTTACCTCGGGCTTTCTTTAGTTGTTTGGTCACCTTCTTGAGGCTCTTGTAACTGTTAGAAGCTCAAAACTTCCATATTATCACTTTCCATTGTTTTTCTTCAACCTATGCAACCGACCCTGCCTAGCCTTGCTTTTGCCAATTTTGTTCCTTCATGACATGGTTCAAAGCCTCTAGGTCATGAACTTGTTGTTCCAATTCTACTATTTGGTTATTGAGGTAGAAGGTAGAGGTCATCCTACCTAGCTCCTCTGATGTGAATACTTTCTCTGCAATGGACTCGGAGCAAGTCCCGTCATTTCCAAGATCAAAATCTCCAAGGATTTATGCGTCAAGGATTTCCATGTCACCTAGGGTTTCAATACCCTCCTTATCCTTTGTTCCAAGGGCTTCAATACCTTTCACACCTAATTTATCAGGGACTTTAGTGCCATTTTCATCCAATTCGTCATGGATTTCAGTATGCTTCTCATTCAACCCATTAGGGAATTCAGTACCTTGTTCATCAAAATTTTTGAGGGTCTTTATGTATTGTGCCTCATCATCTTCTTGACCCTGTGCCTAATCTTCTCTTGCACTTGGTGTCATGTTCTATCTTTTTAGCCTATGGATGAAGGCCATCAGAGATATGTCATCCTCCCTCTCCACATTCTCTTCATTTTCCACGGTTTGGGTTGCCGCATCTGCAAGAATTGAAATGTTATTATCTTGAGGTGAAAACTGGGGTGATTCATCAATCATAATCAGAGAGCTTGATCGATGCTGACTTGTCCCTGGAGAGACATTTTTCTTCTTGGTCGAGGTTCTGGTCACTCTTTTCTTTACCAAGGGTTAAGCCTTTTTGACAGACTTCTTTTCTGCATGCATCGACTTGATTTTACTCTTTTTCTTCGTAGAGGACAATGTCTTTGCCTTCCTTTTCCTGCTTGCACTCGTGCCAACATAATTTCATGCTTGCTCGAAACTCTTTCAAGAATTCCTTCCAGGTCATTCCCTTTTCTTCCAGCTCTTTCTTGACAAGGATTATGATGAGCCCATGGTGATATAGCTTATGTTATACTTGGCTTGCATCCCCACTCTGCACACCTTTTTCCATCTTCTCAAGACTTCAGAGCAGGTAGTAGAGAAAATTAATAAGTTTCCTCGACTCAAAGTGTAGCTATAACCTAATATGATATACAAACGTTAAGGAGTAACGTCCTTCACAAGTCAGGAACTTTTGTAAAATGAAGAGGAGGTCTCGCCATTTTCCGATCATGGATATGCGCGTAAGCCCCTTCTTCCAATCATACTTGAGCTTTCTGTCAACGACAAACCGACGCCATCGTTTCTTCTCAAGTTGTTCCTTTCTAAACCACTATTCCCCGGTATTTGGAAAGTATTTAGCTTGCGCGATGGACTCATCCGTGACTTCCAATTATAATGACCCTATTCTAGCTCGGCCTCTTTCAAATGTCTTCACAAACTCCAAAACCACAGTCATGTCGAAGCCATCAAGCTTCTGCAAAAATGAAAGGAACCTGGATTCTTTCAATAGTGCAAGACTATTTTGGTATTCCGCAGTCTATTCTATCTCCTTCAAGGATGATGGATCATTCCTTACAGGTGCCATATTCGAATCCTGTCTCACTTCCCTGTCACAGCGTCAAAATATTTCCACAGTGAGAAGTATCAAAGGTCGCCGAGAATTTTATGTCGTAGGTTCATCCATCCATCGTCTTTTCAGTCCATCTATCCAATCATGTTTAATGATTAAAAATGACTCCTCGGATCGGATGCATACACGTATCGCTCTGCTATGAGCAAGTAAAAATGATTGGATGTGGTGGAGGCTTATACGACGACGGTGTAACGATCATGGATGATCAGGTTATGAGGTAGGATAATGATGAACAAGTGATGGAGGATCCTTTTAAAGGGGGTAAGTATGGGATTTTGGAAAATCTGTACTATCCCTCATTGTACCTCATAATTTAGTTAAGAAATATTTTGGTACTTATCAAAAAGATTAGATTTCAAAACCCACTATATCTTGCACTTTAAAAATTTCCTAATTCAGTAAATGATAAAACAAGTATTAAATAAAAAACATAATGCTATGATTTATCAGTGCAGTAATCATTCATGTGCAGAGAAATAAAATTCCATAAAAATTTTGCATGAAGCGCTCATGTACTGTGTTAAGATTTTTTTAAGCTGTCCTTTCACAGTCAGCCATGTTCTTGCACTAATCATGTTTGCACTGATCCTACTTGCACTACACCGTGCTTGCGCTAAGCCTTCTTGCACTGTGCATTTTTTCACCAGGGACTTTATGAAAATAAAAATTCTAATAGAACATAATTCTTCAACTGGACTAAAAAAAATTGCCTGAATATACAAGAAAAAATTGTATTCACCATCCTTTGGTGTTTCATGAGCATGCCTTATGGATTGACTGCATCAAATCCTGCAATCAATTTATGAGGGAATAAAGAAGTGGGAAGGGGGTAATTTTCAAAATGGGAAGGAACATTTCAGCAAGGATTCCAAGAATAATATCACCAAGGGGGATAAGTGAAACGAGATGTGGGAAAAAAATCAAGGGAAAAATAGGGATTTTACGAAATCAAGTAAGGGTAATTTCCTTAGAAGAAAGAGGAGGATAATTCATCACAGGATTTAAGAAAAGAAATATAGTGGGAATTTTACGAAACGGGAAATAGAAGAAAGGCAGAATTTTTACCTTGAAAATATGCCTGCACTGGTTCCGGTAAAAGTAAATGGAGCGAGATAAAAAATTTCATGTTAGTTATCTCAAAATTGGGTAAGGGCTTGGTTCCTTGAACCTGATTCTTCTTGATGACAACCAGCGTATCTAAAAAAACAAGCAACATTCCCTTTTTATTTTAAATTTTGATCTTCCTACTAGCATGCTGGTTTTTAGGTTGATCCTTCTACAATCATGTCAATCAACTGATTTTCACAATTACATGAATTTTTTTTTTATATTTCTTTCTTTTTGTCATTTTTTTATTCATTTTTTTTTTTGTTATATAAGGAAAATAAAGTATCAAATATTCAATGGGTCAGTGTTTCCACCTACCATCTCCTTTTCAAATTTTTTTTGGACTTGTTGCATAAAATCTCTCTTAGTAAGGGGCTAAAAATATATGCCAATTTACTAGGAACACAGAATTTAGTCCATCAATGGTTTTAATTTCTACCACTCCATTCTCAAACACTTTAACTACCTCATAAGGTCCCATCTAGCGTGTATGGAATTTCCCTTTGAAATATTCGAATCTAGAATCATAAAGGAGTACCCAATCACCTGGTTGGAATTTCTTTTTCCGGATAGACTTATCATGCCACTTCTTGCACTGCTATTGAACCAATATGTTATGATGAACAACATCCCTTTAAAATTCATCTAACTCATTCAAATGTAAGAGACGCTTTTGTTGTGCCTTAGAAAGATCTAGCCCCAATTGGACTTCAGTTTTGAAGGTCTTGATGATATGGAACTCTATCGGCAAAAGGACTTGTTTCCCGTACACCAGCTCATATGGTGTATTTCCTATGTTATTTCTCCAAGTGGTTCAATATGCCCACAAGGCTTCCTGTAACTTATTTTCCCAATCCTTTCTATGGATATTGACTGTCTTTTTTAGTATGGACTCAATTACTTTTTTTGTGGACTCTACCTGACCATTTGCTTGCGGGTGGTACGGTGTAGATTTCCTGTGCCGAATTTTGTATTGCTCCATCACACTTTGTACCAGATTAGAAATAAAATGTGGACCATTATCAGAAAAAATCTCTCTAAGAAAATAAAATCTAGTAAATATTTCAGTAAAAATAAAATCAAAATCAACTTTTTTAGTAGCAAAAGAAACATCTTTAGCTTCTACCCATTTTGTAACAAAATATGTACAAACCAAAATATGTTTTTTATTTAATGACATTGGATTTATTGGTCCTACAAAATCAATAGCCCATTTTTCAAAAGGCTCAATCATAACCTGAGGACATAAAGGCATTTCATTGGTTTGATTAGGTTGGCAACTCGTTGACAGCTATCACATCACTTGACATATTGTTTGGCATCCTTAAACAAGGAAGGCCAAAAATAGCCAACTCGTAGAATTTTGTATACAGTCTGCTTATCAGCGAAGTGACCTCTGCAAGGTTCATCATGGGAAGATTTTAAGATATCATACACTTCTTCCTCTCTTACACATATACGGATAATAAGGTTTGGTCCAGTGTAAAACAGATCTCCTTAAACCCAAGAATATGCAACATTTTTCTGAATGATACTCCTCTTTTCACGAGCAGATAAGTGAGGTGGTGTTTTTCCTATAACTAAATAGGTTGCTATGTCAGCAAGCCACGAGGATCTTGTTGACACAGCAAATATATTTTCTTCAGGAAAATCATCATCAATAGGAATTTCTTCACCAGGATTATTTAATATTGAAAGAAAATTTGCTACCACATTAGATTTTCCTAGTCTATCAACAATAGTAATGTTAAATTCCTGCAACAATAATAACCACCTAGTCACTCTACCACTATTTAATGGTTTATTTATTAAATATTTTATAGCGGAATGATCAGTATGTACAAAGACTTCATATCCTGTGATGTAGTGTCTGAATTTATTAATGGAAAATATTACAGCTCAAAACTCTTTCTCAATAACTATGTAATTTAATTCAGCAAGTGACAAGTTTTTACCGATGAAGTAAATGACATAGGATTGTTTATCTTCTTCTTGTCCTAAATATGCACCAATATTAGTATCTGAGGCATCAGAGGAAGTATGAAATGGCAGGGACACATTTTGTCCTCTCAAAACTGGTGCCTGAACTAGTTTTTCCTTCAAAGTCTCAAAATACTGTTGGCAAGATTTGAACCAAGAAAAATTTTTGTCCTTAGCCAAAAGTCGGAAAAGAGGGGTAGCTATCCTAGAGAATTTCTCAATGAATATCCTATAGTAGCCTGCATGTCCTAGAAAACCTCTCACTTCCATTTGAGTTTTGGGTACAAGAAGACTCAAAATAATTCCTATTTTTGCAGGGTCAACCTGGATACCTTTGTCTGAAATAAGATGGCCAAGAAACACTCCTGCCTTGCACATTAATATACATTTTTTGTCACTCAAGGCAAGATGGGCTTCTTGGCAATGAAGAAGCACTTTTTCTAGATTTTTTAGGGCTCCCTGAAATGAATCGCCAAACACATAAAAGTCATCCATATAGATTTATACACACTCATGGTTAGCAAAAATAGCCAAGACTGCCCTTTGAAAGGTAGCCAGGGCATTACATAGCCCAAAGGGGAGTACTCGGTAGGAAAATGTGCCCCATGGGCATGTAAAAGTGGTTTTATCTTGATCCTCAGGTGTAATCTGTCTCTAGTTATAACCACTAAAGCCATCTAAAAAATAAAATTACTTCTTACCAACAAGGGTGTCAATTACCTGATCGATAAAAGGAAGGGGGAATTAATCCTTAAGAGTGGATTTGTTCAATTCTCTATAATCAATGCAAATGCGCCATCTCCCATATTTTTTAGGGACTAATACCAATGGAGAGACCCACTGGCTATCGGAAATAGAATAGGTAAAATCAACATCCAAGAGTTTTTTCAATTCTTCTTTTACAATACATCTTAGAGCCAGATTCATATGCCTTTGGGGTTGTTAGACAGGTCGGGATCCATCCTGAATATAGATATGGTGAGTACAAGTTTTAGGAGGGATGCCTTTCGAATCTTCATAGCCCCATGCAAAGGCATCAAGATGGTTTCGCAACAAACTCACAAGCTACTCTTGTTGGGATGAATCCAAGTATAAACTAATATGAAAATATTTGCTTGAACTAATCTCAACAAGAGTACTATCAAGCTCAAGAGTACATAGAGGTGTGACCAAATATGGTGGTGAGGGAGGTAGAGAGTCGTGACTTTCCTGAAAATCTAGACTAGAAATTTGACTCAATGACTCAAAATTAGGCATAGTGTCTAGATTTTTTAGGAAGTCTTGAATCTCACCCTCCTATGAGGACTCAACATATTGATGGATCATGGAAATAGACTGAGTCTCCTCATCACTATTTTAGTCTAACCATAAAGTTTCTTTGAGCTCCTGAATGGATCTAGCGGGTGGATACAAGGTGACTTTCTTCCTATATTCTCCACGGGAAATGTACATATCACCACAACGACATCCAATATAAGCATCGACCATAGCAAGCCATGTCCATCCCAAGATCAAGGGATGTCCTCCCACTGGATTCTTTGGCTAAAGCATAATGAATTTTGTGGGATATTCCCAAGAATCTAAAGAAACAACCACATCATCCAATACCCCTTCTGGCTTGATTTTAGATTTGTCTTCTAGTTCAAGCACAGTGGGAGTAGGACGAATATGGACCAATCCAATTTGATCCATGGTTTGCTTGGTCATAACATTAATGGCTGCCCCCAATTCTATAAGTACATTAAAGACAAGGAAATCACCTATTTGAACAAAGATAAGAGGATTTCTAGGGTCATTGTATTTCTCCATGTGCATACACCCCATCATTAATTCTACTACTCCCCTCAAAAATTGAATGGTTTGAGGTTCCAATATTCTCCTCCCTGGCTTCTTGAGACAAAGTTCCCTAATGATTTTTGTATATATGGGGATCTCTTTGATAGCTTGGAGCAAAGGCACCTTTATTAAAAGGTTCCTAAGCTCAGAAACCAGGCTAAAATAAGGAATGAGGTCATTCTTCTCCACAACTAGCCTTTCTAGATAGGGAGGCCGGTTGGAAGAAGATGGTAAAGGCTCTGAGAGTATGGGGATAGGCTGAATGGTGACATTCTTTTGGGAATGGTCATGATTTTACTCTTCACCTTTCACTTCGATAATCACCATAGGTTGCTTATGTTTTTATGTGGCTACTATCTTCCTCAATATTAGCTGGAGATCATTGACTCCAACTGGCATGGACTAATAACTGGGTAAGGAAATCAAGTTCATAGAATGGATCATTTTTACCGCTTTATTATTTGGATTGGGCAAGGGTTGGGAAGGAATATGAGGAGGTCAAAATGGTGGAGGTAAAGGAAATGGTGGCGTTGGTTGACTCAGTTGAGGTAGTGATGGTTGTGGCATTGGGTAAGGCACATATGTAGGTGGGCATGATTGCATAGGTGCAAGATAGGGATGATGTGAATGATTTGGTCCTTTCGATCCTTGTTTCCAATATTGGGAGCGCTTTCCATAATGATACTGGTTCCCATGCTGCCAATGTTGAGAATGACTATTGTTAGATAGGAATATGGATGTGCATTATAACCAAATAAATGTTGTGGGAATTTATGAGCCATACCTGCACTTACCTGAGGCCAGCTTCTTTGTGCTCCCATAGCATGCAATGATTTAGCTTCATGTTGTCCTCCTTCAAGTACAGCTTTCAGCCCAAATATGTAAGGAAATTTTTCAATGGCATGGTTCTCTGCACAAATTGCACATTTATTAGTTCCTTTTATATCAAGAGGAAATTCCCTTAAAAGATTATTTTTCCTACACTTAGGAAAAAAATAGACAATGACTCTTGTTCTTCTACAAGTTTTTGCTGAAATTTTGAGTCTATTTGTTTGCTAAAATTATTCATTATTTCTATTTTCATATTGTCCATTTTATTTTGCAATCCAATGATCATAGCATCAGTAGATTCAGTTTTCTTATTTTTATTCTGAATTCCTTTATCGGATCTATATTGGTTCCTGGAGAACCTACACAAGTCACAGATTTGATCAAAAGGTTTCTGAGAAATATCCCCTTTTCCTAACAAATTCAAATTATTTCTAGCATCATCAGTAAGCCCACGTAATAACAAGGTTATAATAGTACTTAGATCAAGTTTGTTCTTTGACCTTTGTAGGATGTACAAGAATCTCTCTAAGTAGTCCTCTAGAGTCTCATCATCATTTTGCATGATAGTAATGTTTTCATCTTTAATATCTATAATTTTACAATATTCCTGATATTTTTACAAGAAAACTCTCTTCATATGTTCCCGAGAGGCTATAGTTTTCACTCCTAGTCCCATGAACCAGCGAAGTGTTGTGTCCTTGAGAGTTGCAGGAAACAATTTTAACTTCTGGGCATCAGATTAATAATCATAAATTCTACGTAAACGATCAAACTCAAATAATAAAGAGTTTGGATCTTCATGTACCTTACCATAGAAATGAGGAAGAGATGATGGTGGTATATTTTTCATTTGCACAGTTACATCCAGATCCACAATTGGGAATCCAAAAGTGGATTTTTCCTCATTTATATGATTTTCAGTGATTCCTTCTGAATGGTCTTCATGATCTACCATTGTTATTCCTCCAAGAAAACCACTCTCAAGAAGGTGGGAAGGCTGAATATGGGTTCTGATAGTCTCCTTCTTCCCCTTTATGGGTTCTGTCACACCTGAACTACTGCTGTCGGAGCCCAAGTAGACTTTTCCTGCGTGATGAGTATGGGTTTGTTTGGAATTTCTGCCTACAATAGAAGGCCCAATGTGATTTTTTTTTCATATTTATTAGTATTTCCTCGGCCCTTAGTGGGCTTCGAACCCCTACCTCTTTTAGGAATTCATCTCAAAAAAATGACAAACCAAAATTCCAATAAAATCTGCAAATTAAAAAATAACTCAGCACCTACAAATCCCTTCAAAAAATAGAAACACACTACAGAAAAAATAATACCAGACTTATCCCTATTGCATAAAAACAAAAAATTCTTACCAATTCAAATCGCCTCCCCGGCAACGGCGCCAAAATGTTGGGTGTAGGAATTGCACTTAAGCAAATTCCTCAACACTTAATTGTCAACCTGGGGGTTCCGTAAACTTCGAGATGAAGCACAGACAATGCCAGAAGTGGTATGAAATTTTCTTATTGCTATTCCTAATTCTTAATTGAAGTATTTTAGAATCAAATAGAAGACAATTTCAAAGGAAATCAACACCAAAGCAATTCTAGTGCTGGAATGTAACGGAATGAATTTGTGAGGAAATCAAGTAAAGGAACTTTCACACAAATGGAAGCAATCTTAAATGTTGAAATGAACTCTATTTTTATCTTCAGTATAGATGGCTAACAGCTCAACAAGTGGGCCCTTGCAAATATCTGATTTCCAAATGATTTTCCTTCTACACTAAGCAATTGTTATTGTACTCTTGTAATTTGCATGCACTAGTGCAGGTACAAACTTATGTGAAAAAATGTACTTTACCGTATTTACTGAAGACTTATGTCTTTGTGTAGGTGCTCTAAGTCATAAAGCTTAGATAACTTTGTCCCTATGAGAAGAAACCAACTCTTTCACTGGTACAGAGCTTCCTTCACCAAAGTTTCCATTTACTTTCAAAAAGAATTAAAAGACATGCTAAAAAGAATTGCAATTGTAGGCTGAATTCTGAGATAAATTACACACAGAAAAAGGAATGCTTTAATTAACTTATCTTAACAATTAGAATAAACTTTATAAGGCAGAATCAATCCTTAACAACCAAATAAATTAATCAAAGTAATTTGCATGCAATCAAACTATCTTTCGTTGATTCACTTGTAACGTTACAGATTACTTCTGAGCCTTTCTCTCAAGTCGTGAGTTGCAAGTTCAAAGTGTAATGTTTGAAATGGCGTCCCTTCTTAATTCACGTACTCATTCTTAGAACCTAAAGTTTGACTTTTAATATTAAGAATGATTATTTTGAATTAATAATGCTTACTTGCAGGAATAAGTGAAATAATAAACAAAAAAAGGAACGAAACACTTGTTGTGAAATAAATGAGTAAATTGGAGTGCAAAACTTGACACGCATTGGTGTAGGAAGAAACTTCCTGCATGATCTGAGAGGAAGAAAACTAAGGAAGGAATTGCAGAAAGAAATTACAGGAAAGAATTGCAAGAAAGAAATTACAGGAAAGAAAATAACTTAATTCAAACTTCACACACGGATCTGTCTCACGCTTTGACTAGGAATGAATTTTAACTCAGAACTATGAAACAAAAATGATAATGATTAAAACATACATCTGCAAGTAAATAAATACACACAAACCTTTTAAATGGAAAAAGAACAAGGGTAAACGAGCTGGGTTGGATGGGCCCTAGCCAACCAGGTCGTTTCATTTTTAGGAAACGAAACGATTCAACACCTAATCAACGCATAAATAATATTTAAGCACAGAGTGAAAAAATCATGGCGTAGTTCCTTGTATTAACTTCAATCAGCAAACATACATGATAATGTGATTCCAACCCAAAACGAGGGTGATACGAAATTACAAAATAACCAAAATTACAATCTCCATATATCATTCACTCGGCTCTACCTAATATCTACATTATATATAGTCTTTCGGCCTATACATGATATGCTAATTACAGATCCATTTCCAATTCAAGCCTTTTGGCTGAACGGACTAACAAACGATATTAAAAAACCGACTAATGGTTATAACAAGGAACGAGCTTTGCTATTCATAGACCATATATTTGGCAAGGATCCCTGACTATACTCTGCCTATATCCATCTTTAGATAATCCACACCAAACTAAGAGACATGGATCAAAAACGCCCTCATGGAATGATCAATTGTTGCGGAGATCACAGAGAAACATCAGTTGGCGGGTGCAGGAATCTGCCTGCACTGAATCACGCTACATAATAATTAACAGTTAGTTTTTCAATTAATTTTAGGAAGGTAATCATGAGTTACAAGAAATACTTAAAAGCATGAAATCTATATAAAATAATTAATTAAGCACCTAATAACTCGTAATTATGAAATACGAAGTATATGTAGGAACAAACAATTATCTTGGACTAGTGCAGGAATGACAAGGTTTATAAAGATGAAATAGAGGTTAATGGTTATAGGAAGAGGGTAAAATACAGCATTTTTTCACACCAACAATAACCTAGATGAGGCTGGTAATAAAATAAAGGCTCTAAGGTATGGTCCCTTTGAGATGCTGGAAAAGGTGAGTGATAATGCATATTGACTTAGTTACCACCATATATGCATATTTACTTAGTTTTAAATGTAGAGGGTTTTAAACTCTATGAGTCTTCCATGCTAGATTAGTAAGAGGAACAATTCCTACCTTCTATGGAGGATATGGCACTAGACGCTCACGCAAAGTTCAAAGAAGATACAATTTTATAGAAGAGGTACAGAACTACGACAAGGGTAGCATGACCTTTGGTAGATTGGGTTGAAAGGAAAACTTCTAGACAAAGCTAAATGGTACACAAGAGGGAAGGTGGATGAAAAATTTCCTTACCTCATTAAATAAAAGCTTTTGGGGACCAAAATACTCCCAAAATGGTGAGGTGTGATCTGGATTTGATAATTATATTTTTTTCATCCATATCAATTTTTTGAAAGTGGTAAAAGTTTACGAATGAAATCGTGATACCATTTTTACCAGCAGACCCGGTTTGGAAAAATAGGATCTGAAACCTTCTAGGAGCATTTTGAGGCATCAAATGATGTTTTTTGGGGTGTAAAACGTTTTTAAGCACAACACATTATAAAATTTCATATTATACACACATAGACCCTTCCAATGGAACAATAATTGCATCAAACAAAGTCTCTATATGAAATTTATGCCACTCAGAAGTTGACCTTCCTGTTTTCACCACCATAATTTGATAAGATGCCACACCAACCCCCATTTTTCATGAAAAATGGGATAGCCATTTGATTATCATGTAGAAGACTCTAGAAGAGTCTATATTTTAAATATGGTTAATATTTGAGGTAGTCAAACCTAACCACTAGTAGGTTATATAGTTGTGTTATAATAAGGCCACTAGGAGGAAATTGGGTTCCATTCTTTCAAGTTATAGATCCAAGAAAAAATAGCTGAGAGGAATAGGAGATAGAGCACACAAAGAGTATTTGTGCATCGTAGTATCCCTTTGGCCACAGGCCATACTTCTTTGTACTTTCATCCATATTTCCATTCAGATAAAGAGAGCAGAGCAACCTCACCTTCTAAATGGGTTTTTCTCCCTAAAGGGTTTCCCAGAGCATATCTTATGTCAAATGTGTGTGTGGGATTTTATTTTTCCATCCTCTATATTCAGCATAATTTTAATTTGTATGTATCCACTATTAAATTTAAATTTACATATCCATGGATCTAATAAAATTGTAATAATGTATAATTTCATATTTTAGATATAATTTTATCATACATGTTGTGACAAATTGTCCAGTGGAATATCCATGAAATTTTATGAATCATATTACTTATAATGCTGGTTTCTTTGGGTGTATTGTGGAAATTTGCAAGACATATAGATCACCTAGGCCAAAAGTCATAAAACCTTAATCATGGCCGACGAATCTATGAATAACCCTCGTGATCTTGTAGAGGAGTTTTCACAGCTGGAACAATAAGTCATTGATATAAATCGTAATGTAAATCTCCTTGTGGCGATCCTGAGCAATAATCTTGGGATATTTGGATAAAATGGGGGTTCAAATGCAGAGGACATTTCAGAAGGGGAATTAGGAGATCAGGAAGAAACAAATAATTAGTCGAAGAAAGAACCTGAAAAAGATCAACCTAGTTCAAGTGTTGTGAATCAATCACAACCCCTGTTTAAAATGGAAGAAAAGTTTGATATCAAGCCATACTAAAGAAAGATCAATGCTTTGAGGCTAAATCACTATTTATACCAATTGGAAATGTATTTCATCGTCCATCAAATTCAGGAAGAACATAAGATATTATTTTCACAACTAAAGTTAGAGGTTTGTGCCCTGACTTGGTGGGAGATCCACACAAAGACCCTAAGGTTAGAGGGGGAGCCTCCAGTGACTAAATGGGAGGACCTTCATTAAGTCATATTTTTACCCTATTGGGTACGTAGAGGACCAGTGAATCCAGTGGCAGTTGTTAGAAAATTATATATTATGGAGCAATTCAACACATAAAATATGCCGAAAATACAAGCACACAAAAAAAACATAAAACCAGAGAGACACAGATATACGTGGTTCACCCAGTTTGGGCTACGTCCACCCCGAATAGCCAATCCTTCCTTTCTATTATCCAGCAAAATGAAAAGACAAAACCTACAGCAGATCCGCTATAATATCCTCTATTCTTTCTCACAGTCTCCCTCTCTGTTTCTCACTCCGAGAATACACATACAATACACAGCCGCAATACAATGCCCTCATAAAAACGAGGGGTTTCCTTCTAGGGAAAAAAACCCTAATCTAAACATAACTTCTACCGTCAGATCATTTGCCTAATGAACGGCCCAGATTGACTAGAAATTACTATACTTTTACAAGGCAATTTTACATCTGTTTTTAGCCGGCGGCGCGCTTGAAAACCCACGGGGGGGGCTCAGCATTGTCGCCCCACTGGACCCCACGACGCGATTAATTCTGAGCGGCATTGCACTTGCCACCCAAATCTGAGGGGTCAATGTTGTGATACAAAGTAAACAAGATAATCCAAGCTCCACACCCAACAATCTCCCACTTGGAGACTGATTGTAGCAACTCCACCGCTGCTTCATTTGTTGGACAATGACTCCTCTTTGGACCTGGTTGTTTCTCATATTTATCATCATCCTTGAAGACCAATTGAAATTGAGCATATTCTCAGTTTCCCCTTGGTTACAAATTTTGTTAGCATATCTGCAGGATTCTGGCTAGTGTGTATCTTTTCCAGCTTCAATTGTCCATCTTCCAATACTGACCATATGAAATGGTACTTGAGTTGTATGTGTTTAGTCCTGGAATGAAATGTTGAGTTCTTTGCAATATGAATGGAACTTTGTCTATGGAACTTTGGCTATCCTTGTATAGTGTGCCCATATCATGCTTCTGCCCATTCATGTAAACCTTTGTAACCAAATCATTTCTTTACTAGCCTCTGTAGCAGCAACATACTCTGCTTCTGTTGTTGAAAGTGCAGCAACACTTTGAATTTTTGAAACCCAGCTGACAGCTATTCCACCTACAGTAAATACATATCCTGTAGTGCTCCTCCTATTATCTCTGTCACCTGCCATATCTGCATCAACATATCCCTGTAGAGCAATGTTTGAACCACCAAAGCATAATGCTTGATTTTTGGTACCTCTCAAATATCTGAGAATCCATTTTATTGCCATCCAATGTTCTTTTCCTGGATTGTTCATGTACCTGCTTACAACTCCCACTGCATGTGCAATATCAGGCCTTGTGCAGACCATTGCATACATTAATCTTCCAACTGCTGATGCATATGGAACTTTAGACATATAATCCATGTCTTCTTGGGTCTTGGGGCACATCTCCTTACTAAGTTTGAAATGGCTAGCAAAAGGTGTACTAACTGGTTTTGCATTCTGCATATTAAATCTTTTCAACACCTTTTCTATGTACTCATTCTGAGACAGTGTTAATTTGTAATTTTTCCTGTCTCTAGTTATCCTCATACCAAGGATTTGTTTTGCAGCTCCCAAATCCTTCATTGCAAATGAATTTTCCAATTTTCTTTTGAGCACATTTATTTCCTGCATGTTAGACCCTGCAACAAGCATGTCATCTACATACAATAAAAATATAATATAGCTACCATCATTTTGCCTTTTCAGATAAACACAATGATCAGAGTGACATCTAGTATAACCTTGTTCAGACATAAACTTGTCAAATTTTAGATACCACTGCCTTGGAGCCTGTTTTAAGCCATGCAAGCTCTTCTTTAACTTGCACACCAATTTTTCTTTCCCTTTTACCTCATATCCTTCTGGTTGCTGCATGTATATCTCTTCCTCCAAATCTCCATGGAGAAATGTTGTCTTTACATCTAACTGTTCAAGATGTAAATCTTCCGCTGCTACAAGACTTAAGATAGTTCTGATTGAAGTCATCTTAACAACGGGAGAAAATATTTCATCAAAATCAATACCTTTCTTCTGTGCAAACCCCTTCACCACAAGTCTAGCTTTGTACCTCTGTTTTCCTCCATCTTCTTCCTTCGGCCTGTAAACCCATTTATTCTACAATGTAGTTTTACCTGCAGGCAACTTGACTAAGTCCCAAGTCTGGTTATGCATTAAGGAGTCCATCTCTTCTTCCATGGCTAGCTCCCACTTCTTCCTACTTTCAAACTGCATTGCTTCTTCATAACATTCAGGTTCACCAGAATCAGTCAACAATAAATAATATAATGAAGGAGAGTATCGTTCAGGGGGTCTACTTATCCTGGTAGATCTTCTAACACCACTTTCAGGTGTTTGAGGTGCCTGTTGCTATTGTGGTGGTTGATGCTGCTGTGGTTTTTGATTATTATTATTTTCAGAAACCTTTACTTTTTTAGTTATCTCATCAAGAACAGTGTATTCCTTTATTTCTTTTACTTGTTTCTTTTCCTGCAGCTGATTCTTATACAAGACCTTTTCATTGAATATTGCGTCTCTGCTCCTAATGATTTTTTGATTTTCATAATCATATAAGCGATAACCAAAATCATTAGCACCATATCCAATAAAGGTACATTTATTTGATTTTGCCTCAAGCTTTGTTTGGTTTTCTTTATTAATATGGACAAAGGCCTCAAAACCAAAAGGCTTTAAAAAAGAGTAGTTTATCTTTTTACCTATCCATGCTTCCTTTGGAATACCACCATCCAAGGAACTTGAAGGCCCTCTGTTTATTAGATAAACCACAGTATCTATAGCATCTGCCCAAAATTGTAAAGGCAATCCTGCATGCAATCTCATGCACCTTGCACGCTCCATGATTGTTCTGTTCATCCTTTCTGACACACCATTTTCTTGCGGTGTTCTTGGAACTATCTTCTCTCTACGAATTCCATGCTCTGAGCAGTACCTATCAAACTCTTTGCTGCAATACTCACCTCCATTTTCTGATCTGAGACACTTCAAATTCTTTCCTATCTCAATCTCAACCAAAGCTTTCCATTTCTTGAAAGTATCAAATACATCAGATTTATTCTGAATAAAATAAATCCATGTTTTTCTACTTTCATCATCAATAAAAGTAACATAATAACGAGAGCCACCGAGAGATGATACCTGAGCAGGTCCCCATACATCTTTATGCACAAGCTCCAATTTTTCGCTCTTCTTTTCTTTCCCAACTCTGAGAAATCTGACTCTCTTCTCTTTTCCATAAATGCAATTCTCACAAAAATCCAAATCAACATTCTTCAAACCTGGCAACAAATTTCTTGAGTGAAGAATTTTCATCCCCTTCTCACTCATGTGTCCGAGCCTATGATGCCATAATGCTGAATCTTCTTCTTTGGAAGTTAAAGCATTAACAGAGTTAGAAATACCATTGCATAAATACAATGTACCAACCTTTTCGCCTTTTGCTATTACCAGGGCTCCTTTGGTGACCTTCCAAGTTTTATCTGTGAAAGTTGTCACACAACCTTCACTGCCTAACTGCCCTGTTGAAATCAGATTTTTCTTCAGATCTGGAACATGCCTTACCTCATTTAGTAGCCATTGGTTTCCATTCTATTGTTTTACAAGAACTTTACCCATTCCAACAATTTTACAGGGTTTATCATCACCCAAACGAACTTGTCCAAAATCTCCTTGAACATAGTCATGAAAATATTTCTTATCAGGTTTGGCATGGAATGAAGCCCCTAAATCTACAACCCAAGAATTAGTAACATTTTCGAAAGAAAGAATCAAAGCATCTTGTAACACATCACCTGTCACATTTGCTTCATGATTGTTTTCTTGTTGTGTGTCTCCTTCTTTTCCCTTCCGAGATCTACAGTCTTTCTTTAGGTGTCCTTTCTTTCCACAATTCTAGCACACTATTCCTGATCTGGACTTGGATATGCCTTTCCTTGATTTACTGCGATATCCCGAGCTCTTTCCTCTTTCCATTCTTCTTCCCCTATACTCTGCACTCAAAGCATTACCCGATGTCTCACCGGAGCTTTTCCATTGCATTTCCTCGCTAAGGATAGCATCAACAACATCATCAAACTTTAAAGTACTAGATCCAGAGACAGAGTTACTAATGGCCATAACTAAACCATTCCAGCTTTCTGGTAATGAGAAAAAGAATAACAGATCTCTAACTTCATCATCAAAGTTTACCCCTATAGAACTTAACTGACTGGTAACTGTATTAAATTCATTTAAATGGTCTGCAACAGATCCACCTTTCGACATCTTCATATTAAATAGTCGTTTCATAAGAAATACCTTGTTTGAGGCCGTGGGTTTTTCATATAGTTTCGCCAACGTCTGCATCAAACCCTCTGTTGTTGTTTCCTTCGAAATATTGAAGGCGACTAACGCCGCAAGACACAACCGTACTGTTCTGAGTGCCTTTCTATCAAGAATGTTCCATTCCGCGCCTATCATGGCCGCTGGCTTCTTTGTTTTTCCGCTCAATGGTAGGTACAAATCTTTCTGATACAAATAATATTCCATCTGCATCTTCCACAGCGGGAAGTTTTGGCCATTAAATTTCTCGACCCTAAACTTACCATCGTCCGCCATTGCTCCCACTCGAACCAGGAACCCTTCTTTCCTGCAATTTTATCAGCCAAATATACCTTCGGCTCTGATGCCAATTGTTAGAAAATTATATATTATGGAGCAATGCAACACATAAAATATGTCGAAAATACAAGCACACAAAAAACACATAAAACCAGAGAGACACAGATATACGTGGTTCACCCAGTTTGGGCTACGTCCACCCCGAACAACCAGTCCTTCCTTTCTATTATCCAGCAAAATGAAAAGACAAAACCTACAGCAGATCCTCTGTAATATCCTCTATTCTTTCTCACAGTCTCCCTCTTTGTTTCACGCTCCGAGAATACACATACAATACACAGCCGCAATACAATGTCCTCATAAAAACGAGGGGTTGCCTTCTAGGGCAAAAAACCCTAATATAAACATAACTTCTACTGTCAGATCATTTGCCTAATGAACGGCCCAAATTGACTAGAAATTACTATACTTTTACAAGGCAATTTTACATCTATTTTTAGCTTCGGGGGCGTTTCCCAGGAAAAACCCCACCAGGGGGGGCCTCCGAAAAGCGTTGCCGCCCCCCCTGGACCCCCCACGGCAGTGATTAATTACAGGAGGCGTTGCCGCCCCTTTTAAGGTACAGGGGTCCAATGTTGTGATACAAAGTAAACAAGATAATCAGGCTCCACACCCAACAACAGTACTTTAGGAAAAATTTGGGGCAAAGCATGTAAGAGTACACCACCGATTTCAGAAAAATGGCCATGATGTTGGGTATCTACCCAAAGAACCCAGATGTACTCCTAAACTATTTCGGTAAGTTTACACCATCATATTCTTGAGCAAGTGATGTTTTTCAATCCAAAATCAGTGGATGAGGCTTGTGTATAGGAACATTACCTAGAGAACATAGGCCTGAAGAGAGCACATTCAACTAGATCGAAGAAGAAGGTGCAACAAGACGCTTCTAAGGAGGGGAAGAAGAAGCAAAAATGGGGAAAATATAAAAATACAATGGCCACAACACACCAATGCAAAGATCCCAGCAACCAATGCAACCACTGCAACATTGATGGCCATATAGAGGATAAGTGTTGGAAGTTGCATCCAGAGCTAAACCCAAAGAACAAAAATAAATATAATAAGAAGAAGAATTTCATGGCCACTTATTCAAGTAACCAAGTTGAAAGAAGATCAAAAGTGGATGAGAATATTGTTTATAAATTAGCTTAGAAGGAGGTTAATTTGAGTAACATTCAAGAATAGGTAGAGAAATGACCAAACTCTTCCATATAAAGATACAGGTCAAGAAGACAAAGATTGATGCTCTATTTGACTCAGTATCACATGTGAATCTCATTATAGCAAAGCTAGTCAAGAAGTTGGGGCTATAATTTCATGATCATCCAAGCCCATATTCACTGGGATGGGTAAATTAGGATGTCGAGATGAAGGTAACAAAACATTGCAAAATTAT
This sequence comes from Pinus albicaulis, assembly GCA_034641835.2. Classification (NCBI taxonomy): domain Eukaryota; kingdom Viridiplantae; phylum Streptophyta; class Pinopsida; order Pinales; family Pinaceae; genus Pinus; species Pinus albicaulis. The sequence continues at coordinate 37,979,234 of CM076584.1, forward strand.
ATTAGTCGTTAGTGTTGATTTTATTGATGAATTAGAACTAGATATGGTTCCCCATGATGTATGTGAAGTTTTGTTTGGGAGCCCCTACATGTACATGTGAGATGAAATATTCATGCAGAGAGCCAACCATTATCAGATCATCAAGGATGGAAAATAGTTCATCATCAATGCGCACAAGGCCAAGCCAAAAAAATTGTTTGTAAGTGCCAATGTTGGCTTGAGGGGTCCTGACCCAGGTTTGGAGTTGAGGTTAACCAACAAAACCCTCTTACTACTAGCCCTTTTTGCAGTGACCTACTTGTGCAAGTCAAAGTCTCACCCGAAGAAGTATGGGGGGGTGATGGAACCAGGTTTCCACACCCTGAGAGAGAGTTAAATGATGTGGGTGCCCTTATATCTAAAACAATCATGAACAGACCTTCGCAATAGAAGCCCTAACTAGAAAACCCTTAACAAAAAAATTAGGTCAATTATGCAGAATATCTTGTGCATAATTTAAATAGAGTCTATAATCAATGTAATATCTCTTAATAGATAGTATTAAAACCCAATATCACTAGATCCACTTGATAATCATTCATGTAAAACCAGAAGCAGTTGCGCAATTGATTTAATCTCAGACAACATGGGAGTCATAAATAATATGCAAAAATGATCATAACATAAATAAAATTTTCATTTTGGACTTAGATATCAGTAACAACGGTTCTTTATTCAAAGACATTTCATATCTTCCATACAAAACCCTTCATTTCACCCACGCAGATAGTCAGCGGGGTCCGCACACAGCAGGACTAAGGTCTCTACACACACAACCAGCAGGAGCCTTTTACCTAGAAAAATCTGCACAAAATATCAAAACACAGCCAGATATATTCACTTCTTATCCAAACTTATCCAAAACTGACTTATCCAACTCGATCTAGACTCCTATTTATATTTTTAGCCTGCGCTCTTCTAAGGTTTGAAAACTGTAGTTTGGGACCCCTAGTTCTGCCCTTTTTACCCATTACAACTTATGAGGGGCTTTGACCTACCCCAAAGCCCCTTGACTTGTGATGCACACGACTAAACTTACAAAATCTATTACAAAAATATATCAAAGATGTCTTCAACACTCGGACTTAGGGGACCCCACTCCAACAGCCAACTAAGCCAAGAAATTGATCAGTTCTAGCAGAAGTATATTTTATTTTTTTAATAGAAAATTAATCTATATAAGATTTAGTAAGATGTAAGACATCCTTATAGGGGTAACTAAGAAACATAGACAAAATTTGGAATAGTTTCTACAAGCATAAATGGATTTGTTCTGAGATCCCAAAGTTTTGCCACCTAATATGGAAGTGAAGCACGAGATATGTTGGGTGTGGAGCCTGATTATCTTCCTTATTTAGATGTATCGCTGCGTTGGACCCCTGTTGTTAATGGGGCGGCAATGCCGCATGTCGTTTAATCACTGTCAGGGGGGTCCAAGGGGGGCGGAAACGACCTTTTGGAGCACCACCTTGGCAGGGGGTTTTGGGGGCAGCGCCCCCGAAGCTTAAAAAAAATGTAAAATTTCCTTGTAAAATATTGTAATTTTTTAGTGAATCTGGGCCATTCATTAGGCAAATGATCTGACGGTATGAGTTATGCTTAATTTAGGGTTTTTTTTCCCTAGAAGGAAAAAACTCTATTGTATGAGGGTATGGTATTGCGTCTGTGTATAATGTGTATACTCTGAGTAAGAAATAGCAGGGGGGATTGTGCGATAGAGAAGATGATATTACAACAGATCTATTGTAGGTTGTGTCTCTTCATTTTGTCGGATAATATAAAGTAAGGACTGGTTGTTTCCGTGGACGTAGCCCAAGTTGGGTGAACCACATATATCTGTGTCTCTCTTTTTTATATTTTTTTTGTGTTCCATTTCTCTGTAATATATAATTTTCTAACAAGATCCAACTATTTTTGGACTCCAGGGAAACTTTTAGGGGCTAATATTCACAAGTGGGCTAATATTCCATGTTTTTTCCAAAAAAATATTTGCCAATTTCCATTTTTCTAAAAATGAATTCGCCCAAATTTTATAGTATAAAATTATTTTACCTTAAAAATCACTAATATTATATATTGTCTAATATAAAATAATTATAAATCTCAATTTTTTTACAGAATTATCTTCAAACATTTTAAAATTTGAATATTAGGGAGTAGTAACATTCGCCAAGGTTACTAAACTTTAAGATAAACTTCCATCCTTAAAAGTTTCCCTGTCGGACTCCCCATTGCCAAACATTGGGATGTATAGGTAGTCTATTACAAAAGCAAGTGAGGTGAAGAAACAGTTGCAGCAATTTCTGGAACATGGTGTCATTCGACCGAGTACATCTCCATGTAGGTCACCCATCATCATTGTGCCAAAGAAGGATGGGACTTGGCAGATGTGTATATATTATAGTGCGTTGAACAAATCATGCTTAAGAACAAGTATCCTTTTCCCCAGCTCTAGCACGAAACATACTTCACCACCCTAGACTTAAAGTCTAGATATCACTGGGTTTGAGTCAAAGAATAAGATACCTGGAAGACCACCTTGAAAAACATGCATTGTTTGTATGAGTGGTTAGTCATACAATTTGGCCTATGTAATGCACCAACTACATTTATGAGATTATTGAATGGTGTATTTTTCCCTTTTAAAGATTCATTTGTTATTTTCTATTTGGATTATATATTGGTATAAAATGGTACCTAGGAAGAGCACATCTCACATTTGATGCAGGTGATGGAGACATTAAAGAAGCACCTACTACTAAAAAATCTCAGGAAGTGTCATTTTGCACAACAGTCTTTCGTGTATATGGGATATGTGATAGGTGGAGGAGAGTTAAAGATAAATCCTGCCAAGATGGAGGCCATCATGAAATGGCTAGAGCCTATTAATGTTTCTAAGGTTAGGAGTTTCATTGGGACAGTATATTACCTGAGGAAATTCATAACCTAATTTTCAGTGGTAGCAGCTCTGCTTCACACCATAACAGCAAGTGGCAAGAGTTTCTAGTGGGGAAAAGGTTAGCAGAGGGATTTTGAGGAGCTAAATAAGAATATTAATCAAGAACCAACTCTCACATTATCATACTTTCAATGACCCTTTGAAGTGGAGAAATATGAGTGGGTAGGCTATGGGAGTGGTATTGATGCGGGGAGGAAGTCATGTATTCTACCATTCTAAGTATTTCATGGGGAGTTCTTAACTACCCTACTTATGACAAGGAGCTCTATGGCCTAGTAAAGGTTGTGAAGAAGTGGAAGCACTATAATATGGGAAAGGAGATATAAATACACATAAATCACCAACCACTATAGTACTTACAAGCCCAAAGTAAGCTAGTAGACCATGAATTACAAGTGGATGGGTTTTTATAGTAGTTTCATTTGGCAATCAAGTGCAACACAAACAAGTTGGCGAACATGCTTTCAAATTCACCCACACCAAATATCATAGATTTGGGAACTCTTATTCACATGGAGACATCATACAAAGAGGCATATTCAGAGGACGAGGAATTCAAGGAAATTTTTCAGCAATTGCATAATCAAATTCATGTGCACGATGGCGACAACACCATTGACTACCATCTCTAGGATGGGTTACTCTATATTTTGGATAAGCTATGCGTTCCTAAAGGTGAGAGATTGTAGTTTATTAGAGAGTCTCAAACCCCAAAGGTTGCAGAGCAATTTTGTGTATGGAATACCATGTCCAACTTGCAAAGGTATGTGTATTGGTTCAATATGTAAGAACATGTAGCTAGGTTCATAAGAGGATGCACGATTTGTTGTAAAAACAAAGACTGGAACCTTCGGGGAGAATTTTAAGGAATCAAATAATGATTTTGGGGGTTAAAAATTTACCTCTTTAGTGATGCACATTTTTTTCCTATTCTACACACAATGAAATTTCCAACGATGCAAGAATCACATCAATTGGAATCTGTATGCGAAGGTTATGCCACTCATAACTTGACCTTCCTGTTTTCACCACCATAATTCAAGAGGATGCCATGTTAGCCCCAATTATTCATGAAAAATGTGCTAGCCACAATATTTTGATGTAGAAGACTCTATAAGAGTATATATTGTAACTTTGGTTAATATTTGAGGTAGTCAAACCTAACCACTAGTACTCTATTAGGTTGTGTTATAATAAGACCACTAAGATGAAAGGCCTTTCATTCTTTCAAGTTCTAGAGCTGAGTAAAAATAGTCGAAGGGAATATGATATAGAGAACATATAGAGTATTTTTGCACGGTAGCAGTCTGTATAAATAACACCAATGGATTCAATCTGATCATGCAATGTACTAAAACAAGATATTGAATCATTCTACAATATTTGCGGAATATAAATCATGATCGCTCAATCACATGCAAGTAAGAGAAAGAATTAAATCTGTCACACAACACAAGATTGTCCCAGGGAAATAAACTGCTCAAAACCCCTCCATCTTTATTTATAATTAGCTAAGTAATCATGAAACAATACAATGCATGTGTGCTCACAAGAACCACATACACTCTACCAATTGTCTCACACTGATCTAGGAAAAATTTGACCAATACATAGTCAATTTCCTACCCACCTTCATCCTGCCTTGCTCACGCAATCCCTAGGAAAAATAATTCCTATTAAATAGGAATTCCGACCTTCCTTGACTACGCAATCCATCATGGTAATCTTGTGGCTTTATAATTGCACTCGGGCAATTTTCTAATAATACAACTGATAGTTTACTTACCTTTAACATTTTTCTCAACTGGGTCATCATCAGAATTGACATGCATGAAGGTATTAAAAGTGAATTATTCGTTACTATATTACTTGTGAATTAAATCTATTTTAATTCACTTGACCTTCCACTAGCTCATCACTCAGTTAGAACTAGTTAAACTGATTTTAACTCAATTAATTTGAGTTAACTGATTGCACTCACACCACACTAGTTCTACAACTGCAACTAGACCCTGTAAATAATAGAATCACTATATATGCCTCACCTTTGACCCTCAACTCAAAATTCTTGAGGTAACTAAGTCTATCACACAGTTAACTATTACAATTTGTTATGAGATAAGATTACAATTTATTGTCCAATTTATTTAAAAATTAGATGCCCACATTTAACACTAATGTGTCATTGAATTCCTCACTCATCTGTGATTGGAATCCCACACTAGTATATGGTGCATTTCTTGTTGAACTTCAACACTCCCTCTCAACAAGAAAGGGATTATCAGCTACCATGATCCTGCCTATGTGGTATTCGAATTTTCTCTTCGCAAGCGCTTTCGTCAAGATATCTGCATCCTGATCCTTCATGGGAATATACTGCAACAACATAATGTGCCTCTCGACACAATCTCTGAGATGGTGGTACCGGATGTCAATATTCTTGGACCTATCATGGAATACCATATTAACTGAGAATTTTATGCAACTCTGGTTATCAAAATGTATCACCGTTGGATCCATCTGATGAGCAAACAAACCAACAAGTATCTTCCTCATCCATATGGCCTCACATGCATCCTGACTAGCTGCCATGTACTCTACCTTGGCTGAACTAAGTGCAACTGGTCTCTGCTTCCTACTGTACCAATAAATTGATGATGATCCTATGCTGAAGATTCCCCTAGATGTGCTCTTCATGTCTGATGGACTAGGTGCCCAATCGGCATTGGTGAAGCCTTGAAGCCTCACTCCCTCTGTCTGTATGTACCATAATCCATACTTTGTAGTGCCCCTGAGATATCTCAACACATCCTTCCAAAAGAGCTTGGTAGGCTTAACCACAGCTTGACTAAGATGGTTAACTGTGTTGCATATGTCTAGTCGTGTTTTCACCAAATACATAAGTGAACCCAGAAGCTACTGTAAATAGTATCATCCACTACCTCAGATGAAGTAGCATCCTCCTTCCTCCAATTTCCTACAAGAGGAGTATCCATGGGTTTGTTCCCTCCATGTGGAACTTCTTCAGAATCTCCTTGGCATACTTTCCTTAAGATACAAATAGATCCCCATCTCTTTTCCATATTTCCAAACCAAGATAATAATGCAAGATCCCTATGTCCTTCATCTCAAACTCTCTTGCAATTTCCTCTTTGCAAGAAGTTATGAGCTTCTCATCACATGTAAAAATTAGATCATCAACATAAAGTAAAATAATTAAAATCTTACCATCAACCACAATATGATATAGGTTTGTATATGCTTCACTCTTTGTGAATCCCAACATGGTGAAATAATTTTCGATCTTGGTGTACCAAGCACGAGATGATTTCTTCAGTGCATATAATGCTCTCTTGAGTTTGCACACTTTTGACTCCCTGTAAAAGGTCTCAAAACCTTCTGGCTACTCAATTTACACTTCTTCCTCAATAAACACATTGAGAAAGGATGTCTTTACATCCATCTGATGCATCTACCACCCCATCTACATTGAAAGTGTAAGGATAGATATAATTGATGAGTACCTTGCAATCGGTGCAAAATTCTCCTCATAGCCAATCCCCTCTACCTGTGAGAATCCTCGGGCCACAAATCTAGCCTTGTATTTCTCCACACTCCCATTTTCTGATTGCTTCACCCTATAGATACACTTAGATCCAACCACTGACTTCCCCATCGGTCTTGGGAGAGCTTCCCACGCACTGTTTCTGATAATGGATTCATACTCCTCAACCATGGCATCAACCCATGTTGGTTGTTGCCCTAGTTTCTCAAAAGAGGATGGTTCTGTCAAAATACACTCGCTCATAAGAGCCATGTATCTCGTATACCTGTCTGGGGACCTTCTCTTCATGCGTAGTGATGTAGGTGCACCTACATGCTCTGTCGTATGTAGTATCAACCTGTCAGCCTCTCTGGTGTGCTTCCTACCATTTTAGGTAGATGGCCCTGCATGACTGGTTTCTCCCACTCCATGATGCTATGCTTGTGGTTTCTCCACATCCTAAGGTTTGTCCTTTGGAACTAAGATTTCCTCATCTGCATGCATTTCCATCTCCCTCTCAGGGGAAAATCGCATGGCTTTCTCCTCATCAAATTTAACATCTCTCCTGACAACTATCATCATATTAGCTGACAAATACACCCGATACTTGTGGGGAGTATAACTACACCCCAAAAATATCCCAACCTATGTTGTTGGTTCTAGCTTCTTCTTAGCATCTTTGGTCACATGGAAATAGACAGATGAGCCAAAAATTTTAAAATATGAAACATTCGGTTTCTTACTTGAAAACACCTCCTCTAGAGTACTCATGCCAAGTATCCGATGAGGACTACGGTTCTGCACAAATACCGTTGTATTGCATGCCTCTGCCCACAGATGCAACCGTAGGCCCTGATCATGTAACATAGCTCGTGCTGCTCCCAAAATTTTATGTTCTTTCTATCTACAACCCCATTCTGTTGTGGGTTATGAGATGCAATCAATTCTCTCTGAATTCCTTCTTTGGCACATAATTTCTTGAATTCATTAGAGATATTCTCACCACCATTGTCGCTCCTTAGAGCCTTAACCTTCTTTGTGTATTTTTCTCTACCAGTGCTTTGAACTCAAAAGACTTGGAGAACGTCTAATATTCCTTCCACAAAAATAAGATCCAACACATTCTAGAAAAATCATCAACAAAAATCGCATAATACATGTGCTTTGTTGTGGAAGTTGTAGAGAATGGTCCACATACATCTGAGTTAAATCTCTCAAGGATTTTCAATGCTCAGGTGTCCTTCTCATTAAAAGTGGCTTTATTATACTTCCCCATGTTACATCCCTTGCATGTGTCTATCTGTGCAAGAGTACCCTTTGGAAGACCTATAGAAATATGTTGCATGATCCTCAAAGCACTGTGGTTTAGAAGGCCCAATATCCTATGCCATAACTCATCTATATCCCAACTCACCACCTCCCCTGATTTACTGCTCAATATTTCATAGCCATCTACATCAATTTTTTAGAGTTCCTTCACATGAACCCCAATATTCTTTATCTGTCTTATGGCTTTGTGACGAAGGAACGTATTTCCTTCATTGAAAACCACATAATATCCAAGATCCTCCAACATAGCAACTGAAACTAAATTATTTTTCAAGCCTGGTACATGCATAACATATTTTAATATGAAATTTTTACCTTACCATCTCTAGAAATTAACTGTACCAATCTCGGTAGAGTTATACCTCCCGTCATCACCCATCTTGATGTGCATCTAAAGATGCTTCTCCTCCAAGCTACTAAAGAGTTCTTTATTTCCCGACATGTAGAAACATGCTCCACTATACAAGTACCACATAGGTCCCATCATATTTGGCACCATTCATGCGATGAGAGCGAATTCCAACTCAAAATATGAGGCCAAATATTCACCCGTTGCAACTCCCGGAGCCTTCTTGTTCTTCTTCTTCTTTTGTGGACAATTTGTGGCATAGTGTCCATGATCATGACAGTAAAAACATTTCACCTTTGACATGTCACACTTCTTGCCTTATTTTTCGGTCTCATATTTGGAATGGGACTTCTTCCCTTTCACCTTCTTTTCCTTACCATCCAAGGCACAATTTTCCTCATCATCAGTCTTTGTAATATCCCCGAAATGGACTGCTTAGCAATGCATGCCTGAAAAATGCATTTTTCAAGAATGTATGCTACAGGATTGTAAACCAACCCTTAGATCCCTTAGATATGAAAATATAAGACCTTAATCCAAGAGGGGATCAAAAAAAAATCCTTCTAGGTGGGTTAAACAAATCTCCCACACCTAGTACAGCTTGGAAAATGCCCAAGAATGGGACTGCAACAAGATTAAACAACACTGATTTAGAAATAACATAGTTCAGCAAGGTAGTAGTAGTAGGCAAATATGAAGGCTCAAAAATTTCATATACATCATCAAATCAGAATTATATTGAAGCCCATGAGTCTTAGAACAGAAAATAGAAGACCTATACAGAAAGAAACCCTCAAAAGATGTGCTGCAACACATATAATTCACTGCAAAGGCTTGACAGCGTTATTTTATTAAGTATAATGCAATGGTAGATTACAACTTAGATCTAGAGAAAAATAATGCATGAACAGTTAGATCTATGATAGATCCATACACTATAATGTCTCTACTTTACATTCCCCTTGGGGATTTCAGCAAACCATGAAGCACATGGAGTAGACCTGAGATTCTATGCAGCAGATCTGTAGATCTATTCAGAATTTCTGAAGCATATACAAGAGTATTCATATCAGATCTTAATATGACATGGATAAGAACAGAAATCCATGGATCACCACAGTGAAGGGCAGATCCCCAACACTAGAGATCACTCCTCAAACTTTGCCAAAACACCTTGCATCTTTCTCACTTGAAAATAACGCAGTCTAGGAAGAGGGATTGTGTTGTAGGCTTGAATAATAGTTTGGCCTGATGCCAAGATGTAGATCCGAAGCTCCAATGATCCAGAACACTCTTTCCAATGGGATAGAAGCCTCTCCCACTGAAAAGGGGCACTAGATTGGCCTATATCTGAGTAGATCTAGTCTCCACTTGTTGCAGCTTACAAAGAAAATCAAACCCTCAACAGGATCTAAGTTGTAGTTGGAAGTAGAAGCTTGGCCTTAAGCCTGATAGCGGTCAAGAAATACAAGACTCTTCCAAGAGCTACTCAAGGAAAGAGAAGGATTCCTAAACAGGAGATCCTTGTGCTAAATAGCACTATTCTCTGCTAAATATCCAAGAGAATGAGAAATGTCTAAATAGAAATATTCTTCAAAAACAATATGGTATTCAACTACCTTCTCTTGTTTTCCTCCTCTTCCTTTTATAAGATTGAGATCTTGCAAAACCCTAAACCATCTCAATGATTTAGCTCATTTCACATGTGTGGCCTCCATCTAAAACTACAATGTGCATCTAGGAGGTTCATTGCATTTGGACAGCGTTGTTGATTTGGTCTTGTTGACCCAGTCAAATGTCTTAATCCCTTTCACACATAAGGGTGTTTTATTGAAATAGCCCTGATTTAGCCTTGTTCACATGGGGCATTAATTTATTCACTAATTTTAGGAGTTTTTATGTTCCTCCTTTTTACATTATTTCATGAACATAAAAGTAAAGAAAAATTTAATATTCCAATTAGCTTGAGGCTAATTGGGAATATTACAGTCTTGGATGAGAATCCATCCCTGGTATTCCGTCGAAACTCTTCTTGTACCAAATCTGACCATAGTCGCTCCCAATCTGGTAACTTCTCCCTCCCATTCATAGAGTCCTGGTAACTATGCTGGTTCTTGGGAAGGCCTAGAAGTGCTAGGCTCACCAAGTCATCATCAGATACAGTAATCCCAACACTTCCAAGCTCATCTCGACACTGAGTGAACTTGGTTAAGTATTTATGGATTGTGTCATTGTTCTCCATTTTGATTTTCCTGAGCTTGTCCTTGAGTGAAAATTTTCCATGGTCACTACTGCTTTGAAACAGATTTTTCAAGGCCTTCCACATAGCATATGGAGTTTCCTTGCCATGGAGACTCGAGACGATATTATCTTTAACTCCCTCTAATAATATCCTCATCTCATTTGCGACATTCCTCCTCCATGCTTCATGCTACGCAACATCTTCCTGATTGGGTTCAGGAATATCAGTATCAATAAAATCCTTCAAATCATTATCCTCCAATACTACTCCATCCTATCCCTCCATACAATATAGTTCAAATTTTCCTTGAGTGCATATTCGAGTCTTAAGCCTATAAAAATACATCGTGGTCAGCTTCTAACTCCAAAGAATGTATGTGAAAATTTGAATATTGTTCAACACAAACTCAATTTATTCTCCACTATTGTGATTCTTGGCACTCTGATACCATGTAGAAATTACACCAATGGATTCAATATGATCATGCATTGTACTAAAACAAGATATTGAATCCTTTTACAATATTTTTGGAATATAAATCACGATCGCTCAATCACATGCAAGTAAGAGAAAGAAGTAAATCAACCGCACAACACAAGATTTTCCTGGGGAAAGAAACTTATCAAAACCCCTCCATATTTATTGTATAATCAGCCAAGGAATCATGAAACAATACAGTGCATGTGTGCTCACAAGAACCTCATACACTCTCCCAATTTTCTCACATTGATCTAGGCAAAATTGGACCAATACATAGCCAATTTCCTGTCCACCTTCAGCCTGCCTTGATCATGAAATCCCTAGGAAAAATAATTCCTATTAAATAGTAATTACAACCTTCCTTGACTGCACAATCCATCATGGGCATCTTGTGGCTTTATAATTGCGCTCTGGCAGTTCGCTAATAATACAACTGATAGTTTGCTTACCTTTAACCTTTGTCTCAACTAGGTCATCATCAGAATTGACATGCATGGAGATATTAATAGTGAATCATTAGTTACTTGGTAGATCACTACTTTTGAATTAAATCTATTTTAATTAACTTGACCTTCCACAGGCTCATCACTCAGTTAGAAAAAGTTAAACTGATTTTAACTCAATTAATTTGATTTAATTGGTTGCAATCACACCACACTAGTGCTACAACTGCAACTGGACCTTATAAATAATAAAATCACTCTACATGCCTCACCTTTGACCCTCAACTTGAAATTCTTGAGCTGACTAAGTCTATCACACTTAGTTAACTATTACAATTTGTTATGAGATAAATTTACACTTTATTGTCCAATTTATTTAAATATTAGACTCCCACATTTAGCACTAATGTGTCAATGAATTCCTCACTTATGTGTGACTGGAATCCCACACTAGTATGTGGTGAATTTTATTTTTGAATTCCAATGTAGTCCATGGTCCATAGGCCATACTTATTTATACTCGCAGCCATATTTCAATTCAGAGAAAGAGAGCAGAGCAGTCTCACCTTTCAGTTGGGTTTTTCTCCCAAAAGGGTTTCGCAAAGCATATCTTATGTCAAATTTATGTGTGAGCTTTTATTTTTTCTTCCTCTATTTTCTACATAATTTTAATTCCCATGAATGCACTATTAACAGTAAATCTACAGATCCAGAAATATAATAAAAATGTAATAGTGTATAATTTCATATTTTAGATATAATTTTATCATATCTATTGTGACGAACTGTGACATCCAACACAATACATTATGGATCCATGTAGCATATAAAATGAAATTCCATGGCCATGAAAAATACACATGGATACATGTCAAGAAATATCATAGCCACAAGTAAAAATAGAGTGCATTTATGTCACAGTATATGTCAAGAAGAAATGTAGCACTAAGGATAATGCAATATGGTCTTCAAAGTACTCTTCAATAAGTGAACCAATTCTACACAACTTAGGAAGGTAAAACCACTTGAGGATTCCCTTAGCCCAAGGTCTTCAATCCAAAATTTTTGACTATATGAAACTACATAATGCAAAGGAATGAATTGATGTTGAGCATGGCTGAAACCATCTTATTATTGACCATTGAGGGAAAATAGTGAATATATATAAAGGGACCCATCAATATTGAAGTCATATCCCAAGGTAAATGGTAAATTTTCATGGTTATGAATAAATTATGTGATTTCAAACACTTAGAAAATTGATTAATTAGGGTTAATGATGTGAACCTATTATCAATTACAAGGGAACCTACCGCTAATTTTTATAAGCCCTTGTTAATGTCTTTTCTGGTCAAGGAAATGAGTCAAACTCCTAGGGCCTTGTTGAGGTTCCCTATGCATTTTTATGAGTAGGTACTCCTATTTTCATTCACTCATATATTTATAATAACTCGAAGCATAGAAATATGATCATTTTCCGCATTCACCTATTAGTGGGCCAAGTGTTTTAAAAGGAAAATAAAATAATAATGTTAGAAATAAATATGGCATGAAGATTCATTCCATGGTACACATCCATTCATACATTATGAGGAAAACATATTTGAGGAAAATCAATAGATGAAAAGTAGATATGGTTCAAATATTTAGAGAACTCTAAAGTTATTTCATTCATTCAAAGATCATAAAGACTCATCTGACAACATTCATGATATTTTTTTTCTCGTTTAAAAGCCTTGAAACCATAAATGACATGCACTTCTAAAAATATACCCTTGTGATAATCAAAGAATAATTTTACATACTTTAAATTTTGAATAAAATAAGCGTCTCAAGCACTTTACAAAATATTGATACTTAAGTGAAAAAGTGAAAATTCGCATCCCTAAGGGATTGGGATTGGACTCTCATGGACCAAATAATATGTGGTTATCTAGAATAAAAATATAAACTACAACACGGGATCATATTTACAAATACATAATAAAATTCATAAAGCTAGATTATCAAAGAATAGGGAGAAAGAAAGGGAATTATTTGAAAAAAAGATAAGGGACACTCAAAAAATTATAGAAGGATTACTTGTGGAGTGCATTGTCTCTCTCCATTGGCAAAATTTATTGTCAAAATATATATTTGATTTCAATTGTTTGTAAATATAATTTTTGAGGTAGTTATTCATGATTAACAATTTGTTTAAATATTTTCTAAGGAAATATTCAATGTACTCCTTCATTAGTGGGACTATTAGCTCTTTCTTTACTCTCAGAGCAAATATTTCCTCCTCTATGTCCTTTGCATCTAACCATAGTTGCTTAGTAGTTGCTAGTTGTTATTCGTTGTGAATTTGTCAAAATAATTATCCTATAATACTTTAATAATATTCAATGTAAAAAATATTTTACATAACACCCCATGTATGTTAACAAAATTATGTGAATTATAGATGTATATAAATATATTTGGAAATAAACTTATGACTATATTGAATGGAGAGACGTTATGAAAATCCAAAATTATGAAGGGGGTTGTCTATTATGTTCTTGTTGAGTTTCTTGTGGTGGGTCATTAGCAAGACCATACCTAAATTCATTTAATTACCTTGATACCTCGCCCTAACTAGTGAGCTACCTCTATGTGGATGTAATAAAATATTGAAGTCTTGGAGTGGGTGTAGGGGTAAGAAAAGGAAAACACCCATCCCCGTCGGATTGGTGGATCAAGGCTAAGGAGGAAAAATATGTCAGGAAGAGGAGGTAGGTCAACAATACAAAGGGGATTGGTGGAGAATAGAAAAGGGGAGTAGAAAAGAAAATAAGTAGTAATTCATCAAACAAGGGCACAGCAAAAGAAGAAGCATAAAAATTGGAAGCTTAGAGAAAGAATACACAAACTAATGGGATTTGAGGAACAATTTAATACAACAAAGAAAACTATAGCATGGATTACATTTCGATTCCATTCCCTACATAATGATGAGAAGGCCCTAGACTGCATTTTCCTAAGCCTATAAGGACAATGGGAGGTTTAGTGGAGAATTGAACCACTTAGTGGTTTTTGAGTAGGCTTATAAACCACTAAGTGCTTGTTGGATAAGTTTTTAAGCCAATTATTTCTCTATGAATGGGCCAATAAACCACTAAGGTGCTTGTTGGAAGGTAGATAAATCACTATGTAAGTAAGCTCAGCCATTGTGGTGCTTGTTGAAAGAGTTGGTAAACCACTTAGTTCTTGTTGAGGAAGTTGATAAACCACTTAGTGGTTGTTAAGTAAATTGATAAACCCCCTAGACAGTAGGATACCCCAAATAACAAATATAACCACCTAGATAATGGGTTCAGTTTCCTAGAACTGAAAAAATACCCGAGCTGGGCCTTGGGTGAAGCCTTGTATCTTAACTCAAATAACAAGTCAGTCACTATGATGCTTCCTACTGGAGAGAAGTTGAAAAACCAACTAGATAGTGGGTTCCTTCTCCTAGTTGTGTTATTAAGCCTTGGGTGTGAATTTCCATGAATACACATCCCTTTTGACTTTGGATCTAGCTTAGGGGTGTTTGGATACAAAAAATACTACATTTGTGCTTTCTTATGGTCGGGTGGAGAGTTGAAGCCCCTCCATCAATTGCTAGTCTCCATTAAACACACAAATACATGTACATTACTTATCTGTATTTTCTTATGGATTGTGATAAAGTTTATTAAAATGTGAATAATTTAGCATATTGTGTGTTATAAATGTAAATGATTTTTTGAGCCATGAAGCTCATTGATATGGACATGATTGGAATAATGTCTTGTAAATTTATGGTTTGATGTCTTCCTGGACTACATTTTTTATTATTATGATACCATCAACAAAGGAGGAGTGACAAAAAATTAATGTTATAGGAGTTAAAGAATGAAAAACCCCCTACCTTTGATAGATAATTTAAAAAGGTTGAAGAGGCAGAAGCCTAGATGTTAGGAATGAGGAAGTATTTCGGAGTCCATGAATATTCTAAAAACATGACATCTAGAGTGGTTATTTTTAGCTTGAAGGGTAAATATGACATATGGTGGGAATATTTAAGAAATTTAAAGGGAATTAGGTGTTAACACGGTAAAATCATACAAGAAAAGACAACATTATTTAATGTCAGGTAGAAGGATTTACAGTGCTAAGAGACATTAGAGAATTTGGAAAGTATTTTAAAAACTCTAAGGTCTGAGGAAAAATCAAATTTGAGCAAGTCATAAATGCTTTTTCGCACAAAATCCTTCGATAAGAGCGCCTTTGTGTGCCTTTTGACCTGAAAAGAGCGCAATCCTGGGAGTGGCAGAAGTCACTTTCCGGGACCACAAAAAGCGCACTCCAGGACAGTGATTTCACACTTGAAGCCGCCTAAGGACAGCCACCAAATCCTCCTTAGGACATCAAGGGAGCACACGATGGAATAAGTGTGGCACACAATGGAATCATCCTCCTCTCTTGGGTCACCATCCACAATGTACCAAGAGAGGGAAGGAGGATTTTAATTCTCCTGTAAAAGGCGACCAAGAGATGAACAACTTGAGAGCACATTGTTATGTTGGCCAAAATTGCCCCAAGCAATACCAACAATGTGTGATCCAGAGCAGAGATAGAGGGGACTCAATTGTTGGCCATCCAAAAAATTCAGTCCACCATAGTAAAGAGAGGGAGACTTTGCGCCTAGGCAAGCTTGGAAGTAAAGACATCCTTGCATCAGGACTCAGAACCCCAAGTTCTAAGGGCCCCTTGGAAAGTGGGTTAAAGTTTCATCCTCATTTCCTCCCAGCACTCAATAAGAGGGGATGTAAGCACCGCCATTTGGATTATTGCAGTTGTTTGAATCTATTTAGATTTTTTGTTTTATTTGTTTTAGTTTTAGTTTAATTTTTATGTTTGAATATGCATGCTATTTCTCTATCTAGTATGTTTATGTTCTAGCATGTTCCATTAACTTGCTTGACTCCATGTCTTTTCTTCCTGTGACGAATAACTTAAGAGGGTAAAACACACCCCTTAATTTGGTGTGATTTCATACATGCGTGCAACAAACACACTCACACAAGATTGGTGACTCCACTAACATTTATTTCCATGTTTATGTAGTTATGCCTTTTTGCAGAGACCTTTTCCTGTGTTGTGGAGTTGAGCTGAAATTGCCCCATTTTTCTCCTTCAGTCCCTAGTTCATCCCAAGTGACAGAATGAAGCAGAACAACTCCAAAGAATTACTTTTTCAGGAATTTGCAAGCTTTTCCCTCACACAGGCACGCCCAGGGCACGCGTTCATAGCTAACCTATGCGCATACATCGCGCATGTTGCAGCCTTTCGCACGCAAAAGACAGAACGAGAAATTTCTCTCATATTTCTATCTTTTCCTGCCTGTAAAGTGCCTGTCAACCCATAATACATCTACCAGCACTGGTTGAAGTACCTCATATCTTGCTAAAGCTTAGTCTTAGTTGTTTTTGGTAGCCTTAGTGTTAGTTTTATTTCAATTTTATTTTTGCAAAGTTCACACATAGTTTAAGTAGGGAGGAAAATTAACTTGCATTCCGAAAAAAAAAAATTATGTTTTGCAAATTTAGGTACCAAAACACCTAGATAATTAGCCAAAGTAAATGGCCCAAGACCATGCATGCTTAGCTAGTTCCTTTTTCTAGTGTAAAATTCATTAGTTTAGTTCAATTTTTTGCACTAGGATTTGGGGACTAGGATTGAATTTTTGATAGAAGAGCAAGTAATCTATGTTGTCTTTGCACCCTTCGATGATCCTAGGCAAGCATATGAATACTCTCTATTCACAACTCACCATCTCCCTGTATTTGATCACATAGATTAACTAGGAAAAATATAAAGCAGCCCATATCCACACATGTTTTTCTTTTGAGCAAGGAACAATAGAACATAGTTTAATAGGGGATTTTTAAAAGGATCATTGCATATCCACACGTTCAAACTATGTTCTTGTTCATTTTTTTCTCACACACATCTACACACTAAGCATAGCAAAGACACCTAAAACTAACTTTAAAAAACTCACTAAATTCTCCCTATAGGGACCACAAAAGAATTTATAGTTTAAGTTAGGATCAAGGGGGTAGGAATCCAATAAGCCGCCTTGATCATTATTCATATTGAAACATACAATTTGAATGTTTAGGGAGCTTTCAAATCCACCTACCAGCCCACAGAAAAGAAAACCCGAGCGCAACAGAGACCCGATTCAGAGGGGGTTAGGCTTAGGCGCAGTGTGTGCGGTATCCGTTGGGGCTACCTGACCTGGATGATACTCAATATTGTTAGTTGAATTACCAAGAAGTTGTAGAAAATGTACAATATGCATGTATATCTTTGATTCGCACAATCTAAAAATGTACTAAATTTAAGTACTGAATCGCTTCTATGAATATTTTGCGGAATTAAAAACAACACAATTTCCAATCACATGAAGCAAAGAAGAATCGATCAAAACCACAACACCAGATATTCCCGAGGAAAGATTACTGATCAAAACCCCTCTATCATATATTTTATATCCCACAAGGAATCATGAAATAATTACATACAAAGCTCCAATCCAAGAGCCCTCGGTACATCAGCTAATTGTCTCACACTATCATACAAAAATTGGCAAATACATGCGCCAATTTACTGCCTACTAACAGCTTGCCTCCACTGTACAATCCCTGATGGTAAAGAACCTTTGAATGATCAATTATGGCCTACCTTGACTGCGCAATAATCATAGGAATCTCCAATGTGTGTTTGGTTGCAAGTGTGCACCCACTAATGTCACAACTGATAGTCAAAGTGTCCCTTTCACCTAGGCTCTCAACTGGATCTCCACTGGATCTGACATGCATGTAGTTAACAGTAGTAAATATTCAGTTTCATGTGGTATCACTCCATGTGAATTAATTTAATATTTAATTCATTGATCTCTCACTAGTGTATCTTTAGTTAAAACTAGTTACAACTAGCACAACTGATTTTCACTCACTTAACTGAGTTAAACTAATTTACAACTCACATAACTACACATCCAACTCTGTTACAACTTTTTATCACTCGGTTACAACGAATTCCACTTGCATGTCCCACCAACCAACCTTATAACTCGAAATTCCTTTAGCTAACTTATTTTCCACTTCAGTTAACTATTTCCAAGTCCTCATCCAGAATAGATTATTGTTTATTGTCCAACTAATATTAAGGGATAATAATAGTCGACATGCATCTATAAATAGACATGAAATCTATAAATAGAACTTGCACATACATCTATATCATCTATAAATATAATTTTCTCATGCATAGATAAATAGACATCTACCTAAAAATAGCCTATGTGGGCCCCACCTAGTGTAGGTGCTTAATTTTCATTAGGATCAAGGATGATGTTTTCGGATGCCAATTTCACTGTTTCTTGTTGCAAACTTCAACAGAAGCCCAAGACTCGAACACTCACATGGGATGGTGGTACTTAGTGGCCAAAATTAGGGCATCCTTTCCCTATAGGTTATGGTGTAGGCAAGCACTAGATCCTCTACCCTTACCTTGGTTGTTTTTCTTCAATTGACTGGGGGCGTCGCCAGCTCTTACGAGATGTTGTGCCAGCACTCGCAAGATATCTTCTCAAGGCCTAGTTACATTTGAGTGTGTGAGGATGATTAGGTCATCTAGGATTTGAGTATCATATGAAAACAAATAAAAACCACATTTTTTTATTGACTTATCAAATAGGATTAATTTAAAGGGAAAATTTATTTTATTTTCTCTTTATTTTATCTATGTGATCAGAATGTTGCTTTGATCATAATCTCTATCCTCTCAAATATTTCCAAATCCAGACCTATTTAACACCAGAATGAACCCAATGGGACCTCGTCAATCTAGATGTCTTTTGGACCTCCCCCCATTACTGGGAGGGGTTCTAGGTATTTTTCCATTTAGGCGTTAAAGACAGAACATTGCCACCATTATTGGTTTGTCCTTTATTAGGGCATCCTTAGTTGGGAACCTTGGTCAGTCTCCCAACACCACACCACATACCAATCCTCCCACAACCCCTAGAGGGTAGAGGAGTGCTACCCATTCGGGAAGCCAATCAAATACACAGCAAGGTACGTCACAAATAAACCCTCTTCCTAACCAAAATGGTGTGTTTTCACAAGTTGCAATGGCTACAACCTCGCAGTCACCTTTTTTAGCTTCATTGAATCTACAAAATTTAACCAAGCTGATGAATGACCCCATTGCACACAACCCTATATGGCCTCCCATGCCCACGAATCTCCCTTCAGACATTCCAAATTTCGAAGGAAATCAAGCGAAAGACCCAGGAAATCATGTCATGACTTTCTACCTGTGGTGCTCATTGAATAGTATCATTGACCACATTATTCGAATGAGAATATTTCAATGCACTCTGATAGGAGTAGCAATGAAATGGTATGTGGAGCAACCCTCTGCTACACATGGAACCTTTAGCACCCTCGCCACTGCATTCCCAACATATTTTTAGTTACCTATCCACCATGCTTCTAGAATGGAATTACTAACAAACTTTAAGCAAACCTCTGCAGTCCATATCTCAAACCATCTCCACAAATGGTGATGGCATCGTAGTTTATGCAAAGCCAAACTCGACAATTGGGCACTATTGGACCTGTTCCTGAAAACTCTCACTGCAAATATTTCAAATGATGTGGCACAATAAAGGCTAATATCCGAAGAGGACACCATCAGCAAGGCCCAACAGCTCAAGCTGATTTATACATAGTAAGGACATATTTACAATATCCTACCGAATGCCCCACGCCTGCAAACTTACAAAGAATTTCTAGGCGCGTCAAACTCTGTGGATGGTTTAATTGGGTCATTGACCCAAAGTTACCTAGGCAACAGCAGTCAAAACCCCAGTTACATGTATGATTCTACCCATAACGTACCACAACCCAATTTTAAAAGTCATCATATGCCTCCGCAAAATTTGACCAGTAGGGCGTCATCGTATCACCATGGAGGACCCTATCCTCCGGCTCAGGGGACCCAGTACGCAAATATACATACTAACAGAAGATATCCCCCCCAATAGCTCAGCAAGGCCCAACAACTCAAGCTGATTTATACACAATCATGACATATTTACAATATCCTACCGAACGCCCCACGCCTGCAAACTTATAAATAATTGCCAGGTGCATCGAACTCTATTGACAGTTTAATTGGGTAATTGACCCAAAGTTTCCTAGGAAAAAACAGTAAAAACCCCGGTTACATGTATGATTCTACCCAGAACGTACAACAACCCGATTTTCAAAGTCATCATATGCCTTCGCAAAATTTGACCAGTAGGGTGTCATCGTATCACCATGGAGGACCCTATCCTCTGGCTCAGGGGACCCAGTATGCAGATAGACATACTAACAGAAGATATCCCCCCCAATATCCAATCGCAAACAAGGGACCAGGTTATTCTTAGTCCCCAGCACCAGACCTGCCTATGAAAAATAATGCACAGGTGAAATTTGTGCAGCCTTCCCAAAACCAACCATGCCAGTCGTATAACCAGGAGAACTACCCTCTTAATGTGGTTAAGAAAAAATGGGAAAAAAAGCCCAAAGGGAATCCTAGACAAGGGGCCAACAACCAGCAACACCCGCCATAATCTCAAGTTGGAGGCAACTCCAACCGAAATCAAAGCAAGGAGCCAAGCAATTCCCAATGGTAGAGAAAAAGGCCACCTCTTTGAACAAACCGCTCTTATTTGATCAGTGGTGAGTACATCCATTACACTCACCACTGTCCTGATCTCCCTGAGCTGAAAAAACTGAAAAGTAACCCAGGACAAGGAGGATATTCTCAGCAGACAACTGTGATGCAGGAACCTTTCCCCCATCAAGGGACGGTTAGCGCTTAGCAACAAAATCCTGACAACTCTAGAAAAAACAGCCACGAAATCTACATGACTAGAGAATAGATGTTTTTTCAAACACCCAATCAAAATTACGAAACCCCATCAGACACCAACATGTCAGGGGCTAGTACCAGTGCACCAACTGCACCTTTCACCATTTCAAATATGCCTATTGAACCATTGCCAAAGATGGCTAAGGGAACAAATAGGCAAGCAGGAAACTATTCCAAAGCAGCCCATAATTATAGTGTTGTGGACAATCTAGCCCAATCACCTGTTGATATGTCAGCTTTGGAATTATTGCAGTCATGCCCAAAACAACAGAAAGTCTTGCTTTTTGCATTAGGAGTTATCGACCCTGTCGATACGTGCCTAATGGCTTTTGATTTAGACAAAGCCACCCCTAGGCTTCCTTCGATGGTCACCTTTCAGATACCAGTATCAGTCCAAAATATCACCATTCACCAATGTATCATTAACAAGGTGCATCATGTCAAAAAAATTATGGCAGAAGTTAGAGTCTCCCGAACTAAAACCATCAGTCATCACACTTAGAGCATACGATGTTCGTCCGTCGACCCCTGTCGATCTCTACCAAAACATCCCGATCTGTTTAGCCGGAAATACGGTCCTTATATACATTGAAGTCTTGGACACTCACTTGCAATATAATATACTCCTTGGTTAGAGTTATATATACGCCATGTCAACCATATCCTCCTCTATCTTCCATATTATGATGTTCCCCCAAATGAATGCATCATTACTCTTGACCAATTGATGCATAGCGTGAAACGACCCCTAACAAACACCAATTTAATTCTACCCTATGTAGATACATCCTTGGATGCACTTTCATAGTACCAAGAATATGGCCCTGTCCAGTTCAAACCATCATCCATCCTAGGATCATTCCTAGGAAACACCCCCATTATACCTAAGTCATCACCTAATGTTGCAGGGGCTCTGGTGTGCATGATGTCCACATCAAGCGTTGAAGCTAGTCAGGACACAGACAAAATCAGTAATTACACCGAGTCCTCGGCCACAACAACCTCTCTAGCCTACGCCACTTCCCAAACCCCTTTCCTCTACCCCCTAGCTAGTTTCGTCTCCCAACAGGTTTTGGCAACAGTGGTGTTACCAAACATATCGTTTGCAATACCAATTTGGTATATCATTCCCCCTACTGGGACATGAGCCACACACATCACTGCCACAGGGTTAAATCCCCTTAGCCCCAAGGAGGCCCCACCCATTCAAGAAATGGTCAAAAACATCCCTGCAAAGGAAATTCCCATTGCAAAACCGATGATTATGGCTAAGAAAATCGAGAAGAGAGGAAAGAAGCTAGAAACTACCACCATACAATAGGAATCACCATTTTATGCTATATGCAACATAATAGGTTACCCTACCCATATCTTCCTAGAGCTGGATGAATTAAAACCACTCCTCGGCTCTGAGGCAGACATTGCGACGCCTTGTTCCCGTAAAAAGGAACCTTCCTCCAAAGGTAAAGGCAAAGCATTGCGTACCAATCACGCATGCGCTATCTGCACCAATTATGGGCACTATACCCATCATTTCCCAGATATCTCATGATATATGGATGCCTTACATGCCATTGAACGATCCTATCAAGAGGATCTCTCCACCCAGTCATTTGGAGATGAACCTCATACCATCATGTACTTGCAGGAGGAATGAAAGTCACCAGAAAGACAACCATTTGTCCCTCCTCCCCTCAAGCCACCATACACCAACCAGGGATAGTGGATCCTGGTTGCCTCATCCTCTTGAGTTATCAGGCGCATCGATTACTGTAGATGGCTTGATCGGGTCTTTGACCCAAGGTCACCTAGGCAGCAGTAATCTGTATTCAGGGAGTGACCAAGCGCGTCGACTACTGCAGATGGTTTGATATGGGTCTTTGACCCAAGATCACCTACACAGCAGTAACACCCATGATACTCAAGAAGTTACTAGGTAGGTCAATACTACAGATGGTTGGATGAGGTCTTTGGCCCAAGATCACCTAGGCAGCAGTAGTACCATGCACGTTGATACTGCAGATGGTTTGATCGGGTCCTTTTCCAAAGATCACCTAGGCAGCAGTAGTACCATGCGTGTTGATACTGTAGACAATTTGATCGGGTCCTTTTCCCAAGATCACCTAGGCAGCAGTAGTACCATGCACGCCAATTCTGCAGATGGTTTGATCGAGTCTTTTTTCCAAGATCAGCTAAGCAGCAGTAGTACCATGTAGTCAATTCTATAGATGGTTTGATCAGGTCTTTTTCCCAAGATCACCTAAGCAGCAGTAGTACCATGCAAGTCGATAATACATACGATTCGATGGGGTCTTTGTCCCAAGGACACCTAGGTAGCAGTAATCAATACCCTGGATACTCATACGATTCTACTCAGAACGTATCACAACCTAGCTATCATGAAAGTCACCCTAGCACTCATATACCAACCAGGGACAAGGGAAATGATCTCCCCCATTCCCCGCACAGAATGGACCACTGGCACAATGTAATGCGCCAGTCAATCTAGTGCAACCATTCCTAGGCTCATCAGCAACCATACAACCAAGAGAATTATGAAAATCCTCCAAAAGATGCAAAAATAAGTCAAGGAACAAACAAAAGGGGATATCCTAAATAGGGGGCAGTAACCAACAATTCCCCCCATGATCTCAGTCTAGGGGCAACCCCAACTGAAATCAAAACTAGGAGCCAAGTAAAAACTCCCAAGGGAAAACTGGAGCTTAGAACATCTGATCACCAAACCAAAAGAAACACTATGATCAACACTCCATAACGCCCAAAGGTGACGCCACACATTTTCACCCCTGGAAAAAGTAAATTTTCAGCACCAACAAGTATGACCTCTCTCATCTTCTTTTTAAACCTCATTAATTTCAATAATATTTGATAAAGAAGATGCTTTCACTTGAGGTAGTTTTTTTGCAGGAAAGCTCACAAACCATCCACAACTCCTTCCACTGAAAGTTTGAGAGAAGGTATCATTCTACCCCCAGCATGATAGACTCCCAGAAAAATCTGCATATCCTGACATCATTTCTCCATCAAAAATTAACCATGGGTTCCACATATCTAACCATGTTTATCATCACCTCACCCTGCACATGATAAACATCCTCATTGGTCGGTAGAGCCTCCCCTCCATGGCGCTCGTCACCCACAGTAGACCATATTTCACAGCAAAAGTGACGCCATGGCCATACCACTTTATTCCAAGAAGCACCTCATGCCCATTTATCCACCATGCATAAGGTCAAGTTTTACCATACAAACTAAAACCCCTTTCCCGAATAGTTAGGTTGTACAAGAAGATCAAAAGCGCACTATCGCGCTTCGCATTTGGCCCACCATACCTCCACCAACATAATCCCATTTGTGATACTTTTTCATCCACTTCATCAACCACACACATGAGACCAACCAATAGGGCCCCCACCCTTAGCAAAACACCCACCTCACGACATCATTGAGCACTCTCATGTTTTGGCGCACTTGTCTCTATTTCTTGTACAAACCAAACCCCATTATTTTATTCTTTTGGTAAGTGTACAAAGACCGCAAACGGTGCACTATGTCCCCCACCCACTCATTCATTTTTTCTCCCATGGCAACAGTCCCTGAACACCCTTAATCGGAGTATCATACCCTCATGCAAAAGCCACCATGAAATTCATAACCAGTTTATACCCACCCTGG
Organism: Pinus albicaulis; assembly: GCA_034641835.2. NCBI lineage: Eukaryota > Viridiplantae > Streptophyta > Pinopsida > Pinales > Pinaceae > Pinus > Pinus albicaulis. The sequence goes on from CM076584.1 coordinate 38,004,299, forward strand.
AAGTCCTACTGACTACATGGATTTCCCCATTAGAAATAGTTATGACTGCCGCCAAGATGCTTAATATACTCCAACCTTGGGGCTTTGGATCCCCATCATCACTTTTTAGTCACCCCCTGCCACCATGCCTATGTTAAACCCATCACATCCAAGATCCTAATCCTTCATATCAGTGACCCCTCGTTCAGTTCAGGTTTCCTTTTTGTCGACTTCAATACCTATTTTTGAAAAAGGAAGCAGTACCTTGGATCACCCCTCTCCATAAAAGGGGCATCCTTAGGTGGCACTGTGGGAGACATCATTGTCCATAGATTTCATCGATACTCATAACATTCGACTACAATGCAAGCTTTCATGTTAATATGGTATTGTACCTTATAACCATTGCACTTTGATCAAATTCGTCGAAGACCCATACCTTCATAAGTGTCTCTTTCAACAATGCTTACACGTGAAGGTCCCAGCCAACACCTATGCATACAATGCGCAGTTATATTCCATACCAATTTTACGCATATGGGTACCACATTCCACTTATTTTTTATCTGAAAATGGAAGTACTTGAAAATGTGTGCAAGGTATCCATTTCCATTAATTAAATGTGTGCAAAATTCTCCATGTCTTGTTGCATAAAAAAAAGTGTTTTTGGTAACTGTGTAAGAGTTTATGTGTGAAGGAAAGTTAATTTAATTTTTTTTTTAACATGTTAAATCAGAAATGTACAGCAAGATAACTTCAGCATAACATGACACAAATGTTTGATGAGAAGTTCACCCCTCCTGGGCTATGTTTGTTGGATCAAGCCTCCCAAAATGAGCTTTTCCTCTTGTATTAAAATGCTTCAAAATGCTAACACAAGTTTAAAAGTGTCTCAATAGACAAATTTGAATGCAAATACTGATTCAGAAGACATGAAAGAGCTAAGAATTCCTTTTCAAATTCACTAAACAGTGAAGAATTACCATAAACAATGATTTCTTCAATAAGGCCCTGACGGCTCTTTGAAATCCTCTGAAGAATTTCGGGCTATATAAGTTCTCAAAAAGGTCTGAAACCTCTTCCATTAGGTTCATAAGGTCAAAATTAGCTGAAAATGATCTTTGGTTCACCTCAAACAGAGAGGTACAACTCAAAATAGCTCCAACTCCAAAATGACCCTAGTGGCCCTGAAAGCTCTCCTGAAGGTTTTTGTCCTCTGAAAGTCTTCAAACGGTTCTAAAACCTCTTCCATAAGTTTTATAAGGTGGAAAATAGATGAAAATGGTCTTTGGTTCACCTGAAACAAAGAGGTACAACCCAATATAGCTATATTACCAAAATGGCCCTAGTGGCTCAAAAAGCTTCCCTGAAGCTACAATGGTTGTAGAACACCTCTAATACCTTTGGAACCTATCTTAATGGCTCTAGAATGCTGAAAATAGTATAAAATGACTTTTGGTTCACCTCAAATGGTTAACCATAGCTCAACACATCTCCAACTCCCTCTTGGCCCTGATGGCTCTCATTGCTTCCCTGAAGAAAAAGGGGCTAAATATCAACTCCAATGGCTCTGAAACCTATCTCAATGGATTTATAATCCTCTGAATACCCAAAATAAAAAAAAAATCCATTCCAAAAGGTTTTCCCTATCAGAATTTATGACCAAAACAGTATTTGCCCAATATCCCCTAAACAAACTCCACCAAATGTGGAGAAACTTGAATTAGGCCGACTAAAATGGACATCCTGCCAAATTTGGTGTGCTCCTCCAAATCCGCCGATTAGATAACTATAGCATTCAATGTTGGGCAATTAGGGTGGACACATGTCCGCACCCTCCGCGGTTTAGCATGTTGGTTAACGTAACCATAACTTAACATGGCATTAACATTTATAATATGGCCACATGTGGTGGCTGGAAATCTGCACCATAACTATCGGCTTATAACCCTTGGTATAAGTGATATGGTCACGTTGAATGGGGGCTAGCCCTAAGGGCTAGCCCCTTTAAACCTCTGGAAAAAACTATGTCACTCCTCAAATATATGCCGAGAACATTAGTATTTAAGAAATATGTTGTAGCCCGTGTGGTTGGGTCGGAGCGCTTGTTGGAGTGAGGTTGGCGGTTCAATCCCGTGGACTTACAAAATAATTTTAACACGCCACCATTTCACCGACCAGGGGGCCACGTGGCAGCCCGTAATTGGTCAAATTATCGAACAGTCAAACCATTAATCCAATCACAAATTTCCATTTGTCAAATGTTGATTGGCCCAGGTGGAATATTCCAGGGACTATTCTGAGGAATATTGCAAGAATATTCCTTGGAATATTCCTTTTTTAATTTTTCAAATTTGGAAATCAAACCTGGTCAAACTGCTCTTTTGCATGAAATTGTGAATTTTCAAATTTGAATAACTTTCACATATAGTGTCAGATTTGAGTGTCATTTGCGCGTCAGGATCATATCGCCGAGGCCTATCCGGTCGTTCAAGTTGCAAGTGATTTTGAGCACTTTCAATTTTGAGATTTTTTCCCTAGCTCGGTCTTGAGCTCCTAATCAATTGTTAAAGAAAAAACGCCCCTGAGGGCGTCAGCAGTCGTCGTCATCAACCAACAGATCACTACCATATTAGTGATATAGACAGAACATGTATATGTCAAATAGATTTGTTTAACTAGCCACAACATTACGAGCATGGGACATGCCCACCTCGTAGAAATCTGTATATATTGTTAGCATGAATCTTTCGTCGTAAAAGATCACTTTAGCTACGCATAACAATTAGCCCTAACATCGATTATGGATGCAAAATATCTTTAAGTCTGCTGCACAAATTCAGATCTAAGCACAAAAGACATTAAGCAGATAAAATATAATATGGCTCCATGCATCCAATAGACAAGACAAGAAAAAAGTGTTTAAAAGAATTATTTGTATTATATTAAAGAATGGGGCACCTGAGAGGAAAACAAGAAAGGTTTTTTCCGGTTCTCCTCAATGGGATGGATTCTTGAAAGTCCTCAGCATTTCAGATCTAAAATTCCTCTCTCTTATTGTGGTAGAAAAACCCTGACAAACATAGAACTCAATGGGAGCTCACAAAGCAAAATGGAAAATGGTGACCAGAGTAGATCCAGAGTGATCTAATGCAATGAAGGTGACTAATGAATGGGGAAAACCCTTCTATTTATAACAAAATATTGGGGTGTTCTAGAACTCGGTGCATGAATAAAATATTATTAATCAAATTCTAGAATCACCCTTTAGGAATATTTTATTATATTTTTTGGAGGGAAAAGGATTCTTGACTTGGATCAATTCCTTTATTTATAAATAATAAATAAATAAATGATTTATTTATAATTTTAGGGAAATGATGGGAATATAGTTAAATAAATAATGATTTATTTAATTATTTATAAATGATTTAGTCAAATTTAACTAGGAATATTATTAAATAATGATTTGAATAACTTATTCCTAGGAAATAATTAAATAGATAATGATTTATTTAATCAATTTCCTTGTTTTGGGTTAAATATGACTAGGAAATATGGATAAATTTTATTTTATATGGTGAAAGCAATTTTACTTAGGGTAAAATTGGTCTTACATGGTGTACTTGGGTTCATCTAAGGATAATGGGTTAGACGACCAAAAAAATGGTGTAACAGATTGCCCCCCAACGTACAAGTGTTAGGAGCAAACCATATGACCGAAGTAGGTTGTAAGAACTCAATCACTAGGCATCAAGAGGGAAGTGAGAGAGAGGAATGTAAGGTATTCTAATGTGCTAAAGGACTAGACCCGGAGGAGACAAGACTTACGGGTGCAACAAGTCTCTAGGGGATGAAGTAGTACCAGTGTGAAAGGCAATGGGGGAGGCATACCTATGCCCGCCGATACAATAGCACAAAGAATAAGGTGCCCGAAAAACCACGGAACGCAAGGATGAAGCATATGCTGGCCTAAACATGAGCCAAATAAATAAAATGATGAATCCCACATACATTCGATGCCTGGAATAACCGTCAGTACTTATACAAGAAAATTTTAGTACATGAGATACAAATATACCCAAATTCCCCCTACACACGAGGAAGGGCTCACAAAATCTGACTAGTATATGCAAATCAAAGAGGCAATGCAAGTGGTTGAGGCCGATATCATCAAAAGAGAGGAGCTGCATCAAGGGAGGAAATAAAAAAGTCATCCGGGCATGTGGGGGGCTACCTGCAGGGCCACCCCCTTATGAGGGTTGAGACATCTCAGACCTTGGGAATAACTGATATTTATTCTTTGCATCAACTGGACCATTAATTATAGATACGATCGAGTACAGAAGAGTTCAAACCAAGTACAACGCCCCTAGACACATCCACGGAGTAAATGAGCTGAGTTGTCGATAGAAGTAGGTCAGCCATAGGTGAGGCAATAAGGAAACCCCAAGCCCAGGCACGAGGGAAACCAGTGAAGCACGACGAACGGAGAGGGAGCACAATGATGATGATGGAATGAGGGATGATCGAAATCGAAGGGGATCATAATAACATGAGTACAAGGGTATCTCATGAACAAATTGACACAAACGAATGAGTGTGGAGGCAAGGTGATGCCCCCAATGACATGTGTAGTAAGTGAGAAAATCTGATTTTGAGGGGAGGTGAAGTAATGCTTCGTGGACGACAGGTGTCCTGGTGAAGTGAAAAAATGCAAAACAAATAGATGATGGCTATCTAGAAGAGAAGAAAACCCGCATTTCGCAGGGAAAATGCTAGGGGTAATATCTCTTAAGATAGAGTGCATTGCGAGGATTGGGAAGGATATGGCCTTCAAAGTCCTCTAAAAGATAGGCCCCCTTACCAAGGTCTTTATTGATGATGTAAGGAGCTAGCCATAATGAGTCAAACTTCCCATGACCGAGGGTATCGTGGGCCTGGTCATATACTAGAACGAGATCACCTTCATGAAAGGTACGAGGGTGGAATTTTCGGTCATAATGAGCTTTGGTGAGCTTTTTGGTCTCTTCAAGAGTTTGCAATGCAACACGACAGTCTTCAGAGGCACGCTCGAGCATGATAAGTCGTTGTTCAAGAGGTTGGGTATCAGGGAGAAGTTCGATGGCCAAGTGAAGGGAAGGGATTTCACACTCAATTGGTAAGACTGCCTCCTCGCTAAAGACAAGGTGGAAAGGAGTGAAACCGGTGGCGATTTTAACAGAAGTATGATAAACCCACAAATCAGGGAAGAGCATGAGATGCCAGTTGGTTTTGTGCTTATTCACCATACGTTGAAGCATGGTCTTAAGAATTTTTTTGACCGCTTCAACTTGGCCATTACCTTGGGGGTAATAAGAAGATGAATATTGGTGCACGAAACCCAATAGGGAGGATAACTCCTGCCAAATCTGATCTTCAAAATGTCGGCCATGGTCCGAGACTAACTGTTTTGGAAATTTGAATCAAGAAATGACATGGTTAAAGAAAAAGAGGGCTGCAGTGGCTGCCATATTGTTAAACGTTGGCATAGCTTTGGCCCATTTAGTGAAATAGTCAACCGCCACGATGATATATTTGTGGTTACTAGTAGATGGGGGTCGACATTCCATAAATTCGATGGCCCATTTACAAAAAGGACCGGTGGTGACGATAGGATGGAGAAGAGCAGGAGGAGCCCGTGCCTTGGGGGCGAAATGTTGGCAATTGGAACAGTGTTTGACTGCTTCAATGCAATCACCGAAGAGAGAAGGCCAAAAATACCCAGCAGGCATGATTTTTTGGGCGGTGATGAGGCCGGAGAGGTGGCCACCACAAGCGCTGCTATGATAGGCATTGAGGACTTGCTCAGCTTTAGCGTGTGTGAGGCAATGACGAAGGACAATATCTACTCCGCGACGATAAAGGTCATCTCCGATTAGAAGGTAGCGAGAGGCTTGGTGCCGGATACGTCGTCGAGCATCTCGATCGAGATGGAGGGCGAACTTTTGGGTTCGCAAGTAAGTAAGGATGTCACTGTACCAAGGATCGTCGATGGTGATGGAAAACAAATGTTCATCGGGAAGAGCATCATTAATTGTGGTATCTTGCGTTCTGGTAGGTAGATCAGAAATAAGTTCAGCGAGGACTAAACCTGTCTTACATTTTGGGGTGACAAATTCAAGGTCGAATTCTTGGAGGATAACGACCCAAGGGGCATACTTCCTATTGAGGATGCGGCAACTCAATAGGAAAGCCATGGGATTGGAATCAGTCACAACCTTGGTGGAACGCATGAGGATATAATGACGCAGTTTTTGGATCGAGAACACGACAGCTAGTGCTAATTTTTCTTCATGCGAGTAGGACACAGGTGGACCGGAAAGGTTCTTAATGACATAATAGATTACTTGTTTGATACCATTATCATCCTCCTGAATAAGGACACCAACAACCAAATAGGTGGAAGCAGAGATGTATAGGATGAAATCTCGGTCAAAGTCAGGGGGACGGATCAAGGGAGCGGATGTAAGAGCATGCTTGAGGGTGTCAAAATACTCTTGAGCGTACGTATCCCAGATAAAAGGGGTGTGAGATCGAAGAAGTCTAAGGAAACCATGAGCGGTAGTGGCATAGTCAGGAACGAATCGACAAAGAAAATTGGCTTTGCCTTGGAGACTTTGTAGTTGGCGTAAGGTATGAGGCATAGGAAGTTCAAGAATGGCTTGAAATTTCAAAGGGTCCAGAGTTATCCCATCTTTTGACGCGATGAAGCCGAGGAGACGACCAGCGGGAACATAGAAGACACACTTCAATGGGTTAAGGCGAATGTTATACTTGCGGCATTGGAGAAAAATGGTACATAGGTCATGAAGGTGTTGTGCCCGATGTTTAGAACGAGCAGTAAGGTCATCTAAATAGGCAAGGATAATATGGGCTAAGTCATGGTAACAATAATACATGGTGCGTTGAAAGGTAGCGCCAGCGTTTTTAAGGCCAAATGGCATGACTCGGTATGCGAAAGTGCCCCACAGACTAATGAATGCAGTTTTAAGTTAATCAACACGACGGATAACAATTTGGTTGGATCCAGAGAAGCCATCCATAAAGGAGAGAATCTCGTGCCCTGCACACTCATCTATGATTTGGTCAATAAATGGTGTGGGGAAGTTTTCTTTGGGACAAGATTTGTTCAAATTGCAAAATTCGGTGCAAACACGAATGGTGCCTTGTTTTTTGAGGACGAGAACTGGGTTAGATACCCAGGTGGTATATTCGATGGGGTAAATGAAACCAGCTTGCCGGAGCTTATCGATTTCAGCTTTCATGGCTTCGCGTCTAGAAGGATGAATGGGTCTCAACTTTTGATGGACCGGAATGGCATCAGGGCATGTGTCGATGTGATGTTCGACAATGGCAGGATCGAGTCCGAGCATTTCTGAGTAGGACCAAGCGAAAATATCACGAAATTCTTTGAAGATTTTGGTGTAGGCTTCAGTTTCTTCTGGAGTGCATTGGGCGCCCATGGTGATATGTTCTTCAATACCTGGTTTGACAGAAATGTCTATTTTAAGGGTAGGAGAGATATTAGCCATATTGCCTTCTTCGAAAGCGTCAGGTGCAGGGATGGGGTTTTTGAACCAATCACCTTTGGCGGGAATGAAGTCTTTAGATTTGAGGGCATATTGGTCATGGGACTGATGTGGTAGGAGGTATGCACGATGGTGCATGTCGTCCCATGGAAAATCAGGTGCGGTCATAGCTTCCATGATGTCTTCATCGGTCTGAAAGATGGGAAGGTTGGGAGGAAGAGGAGTATCAGAGGAGGTAGAGATATGAGACACCTGATTTGGAGGGGGAAGGTTCACGTGCGTGTCGGCGTGAGGGGTGACAGCGGAGTGAACAGATGAGTGAGTGAGCGAACCGGCGGCAGAAGGCACTAAGGGGTCGGGTGCCGGGAGACGCGGGGAGGAGGAAAGGTAGAGAATAGTGGCTGAAGTTTCGGTCATTTTAGTATCAGGAGGGGGAATTGTAATCATGGGAGACATGGGGTCTGGTGGTAGGGAAGAAGGATGGCAGGCAAGTGCGGCTTCAAATTGGCGGTATGTGTCTAAAGAAGCACGATACTCGTCAAGGCGGGGGCAAAGATGGGTGTAATGGCCATGGAAATCACACAAAGAACAAGGGTGATTGGTGCGTAAGTGTTTAAGTTTAGGGAGAGAATCAGGTATGGTGACAGAGATTTCAGGGAGAGCAGATTCAAGAAACATCTCATTGACCATGGTTTTGAGATGTGGTAATTTGAGAAAAGTATGGGTGGAATGTCCGACAATATCGCACAAAGCACACTGGATGGGATGCTTTGTAGGTCGAGGATGGGCAGAAGTTGTCGGGGTGGCGTTGTCCTTGGATGCCCCCCTGCGAGCTTGGCTAGTGGCACCTAGCATGGTTTCCATGGGGGGTGTTTTCTGATGAGGGGGCTGAGGTACAGGTGTAGCGGGAGAAGCCATGGGTATCGGTTGAACTGGGGTCAAAGAAAGATAAGGTTTGGGTTGGCCAGGCAGAGTAGTGGCCGGGGGTCTAGGTACCAAACGGGTATGCCTAAGGTCAAGTTGGGGAGGGATAGGGTAGCCAAGATAGGGATGGAATGAGCACCAGGAGGGGGAGCAAGGAAAGGAATCTGACCAGCAAGGAAATGGCCAGGAGGAGTGGTCGGGGAAGGAGATTGCGAAGGAAGAAGGTGGGCTAGCGGGGGTGAAGGGCTAGGAGCGGGTGGAGTTGGGTGAGGATGTGTATTCTTACTATCCAGGATGGGTTGTGCAAGGTCAGCCCATGAATATTGCATCATGCAAACATTCGCCATGCTAGGATCGGGTACGGGAGGAAGGTCTAAAAAGGTTCCAAGCAAGGAGGAGTCTTTATAGACGCCAAGGGAAACACTGGTCAAAGAATCAACAGTTGGTTTATTAGTGATAGTAGAGATGGTGGACTCAGGGGAGGTCTGAGATTTCGGTTCATGGTGTGTCAACTAGTCGATGGTGACAATCTTGCCATTATGAGGGAAGAACATTTTACGGTAGACTGCAAATGGGACGGCAGACATGGCATAGGTGTAACTACGCCCCAAAATAATGTTGTAGTCAAGAGGGGCATCGATTACTTCAACGTTGACACAAACAGTTTTGCCTGCAAGGGTGATAGGACAATTACAAAAGAGGCCAGTGGGCTGGGAGGTATGGCCATCCCACGCACGAATGGTGATTGTGGAAGGGGCCAGCTCAGGAGATCCAAGTTGTTTCCAAACCGAAGCGGACATCACACATGTGGATGCCCCCTCATCAATAATGCACCGAGCGACAGTGGCATTTTGGATTTTGACTGGGATTTGGAAAGAAACAAAAGGAGGAAGAGGGGGAGGGTCTGAGTGACGGGCGTCGAAAAAAATCAATTGGTCATCAGCAGGATCTACGGCGCCCACGGCAGATAGTAGAGTCTTCTTTTGAGAAGGACACGACTGGAGGAGTTCCAGTGTTGAAATGGCAGCAGGAGAGTGTGCCAGATCATCTACTATACTATATGACTGGGCAACCCGACCAAAGGCAGCATTTCGGCATAATGGTCCCTGAGGAGTCTTGGGATGAACCTCAGCTTTGGGAAGAGGGAGTTGCAAGGGACCATTGGGTGTCGATAGAGGCTCTGGAGGACCTGAAGATGGAGACTCAGAGGCAGACGGAACGGGAGGTGTGGAATACTGATGGGACCGAGTTTGAAGGTTGAGGTCGACGGTGAGAGGTGGGTCAGAGGCCATCATGAGAATTTGGTAATAAGAGGAACCAGAAGGAAAAGGTTGAGTGGTTACCGAGGCATGAGGGGGTTGAGTGGCCACAAATCCTTGTTGAGGGAAAGGATCGGTAAACACAGCGGGTTGAGAAGTAGCTGGGGTAGGAGGGACAGTAGGGGAAGAATTTTGTCCCCATACAGTGGCTTGAGAATCCCACATCTGCCACATTTATGGTAATAAGGGACAATCATGAGTGTAATGACCATAAACACTGCAACACGAACATGGCTTATTGGTGCGAAATGGCCTGTTCGGCTTGGGCTGAGAACCCTGTGGCTGGGTAGCAGTGTGAGGATCAATACTTGAAGGATTGGGTCCACGATTACCAGGGGCAGATTGATTGCCTTTCCTCTTTCTTTGAGAAGGAAGAGAATTAGGCGCCCCCTGCTGTGCAAAGACTTGCCCTGAAGGGGGTAGTAAGTGCGGTTGCATGGGTGGGAAAGGCAAGGGAGTGGGAGGTCCAAATGCTGGAGGAGCTGGGACACCAGGTTGCGGATACGGATAAGGGGTAGGGTGGGTAGCAGTGAGGTAAGCAGGAGGGTGGGAAAAAGGAGGAGACATTTCGTATCCTGAATGTATGCTACCGGGAGGGGAAAAAGTGCCAGAGGGGCTGGCCCCTGGAGGGAAACCATGGCCCGGAAGAGGTTGGACAGAGGTATGTGACAGGGCTCCAATGATACCATCGGTAGAGTGAGATGCCCCCGAGGCATTAGGGCCACTAGGCTTGGGAAGGTCAGGAAGGACGGTATAAACATAACCAGATTGGGCGTAGATAAGGTCATACTTCAAGGCGATTTGGAGGGCGGCTTCCTCAGTTTGGGGAAAATGGGATGCGACATCTTTGCTAATGGGAGGTAAGAGAGAGCGAAGGAACCAGTCCATGTAAACCCGATCTTCAAAGGGGGGAGCGCGACACAAGCTCCGTCTTCGCCGCCATTCCTGGACATGAGCAGAAAGGCGGGTCGAAGAGGATTGATGGAAAGAAGTTAAGAGCTCAGTGCCAGTGTCATATCGGAGAGGGAGCTGGAAATAGGATAAAAAAGCTTGGGAAATGGTCGCAAAGGTGGTATGGGAAGAGGTGGCTTGATCAACATACCATTTGGAAGCTTCACCGGTAAGCGTGCGCTGGAACAAGCGAAGACGGATGGAGTCATCGGTGATGGAATTGGAGGAACACCACATGTGGAAAGATCGGATATGGTTAGATGGATCTTCACTAGCAAGGCCTTCGAACTTGGGAATGTCGGAGGGGAGCTTGGTTGGCATAGCAGGCCAACTAACATCGTGGCGAATAGGATCATTAATCAGCTGATTGAAATCGGGGAGACTAAGGCCGGCCATATAAGGGAGTAATGGGGCAGTCGAGGTAGGTCCCGTATTGGTTCCACTGGAAAGGGACCCAGTGGTAGAACTGGGGTTAGGGCTAGGTCCTAAACTAGACATGGTGAAAGTAAAAGAGGGAGAACCAGAAGTAGTGGGAGAACCCGAACAATCAGAAGAAGAGTCGGAGTGCGGACTCAGGGGGGGACTTACTCGAGGATGACGAGAAGGAGGAAGTCGACCAAGGGGAAACTGAGGGTGAAGGCCAAGAAGTCTCCGGGAGAAGCGCCTTGGGGGCGCAATGATGACGGGAAGAAGAAAAACTGACAAGGGCAGGGAGGGATAAAATCAAGTGAGGTCAAGGGCGGAGAGGTGCAGTGACAATTGATTTTAAAGTCTTTTCCAGGCGGTGTTAACCAGGCTCTTCTTTACTTAGGGTCAGTGTGTGGCGTGTGTTAATTTTAATTGTTTAAACCCAGATGTTTTGAGAGTAAAATAAAAAGTGTGTTGTGTAACTGAAAATAAATCTGCAGGAAATAAAACGAAAAGAACAGAAAATTAACAGCTACTAATGCGTCAATGTAACCCAAGAAGGCGGGTCTCTCAAAACTAGTCTATAAGAGGGAAAAAACTAAGCCAAGCACGCAAAAATGAGGCCAATAGATCTAATGTCAGGAGGGACTGGGATCTAAAGGAGAAATCTACTGAAAAGTGGTGCAGAGAACATCAAATAGGCAAAGGCAAGGTTGCTAGTAAAAAGGAGGAGATCAGCTAAAAATAGAAGAGACAAGGCGGTGGCCATGGAAAGGAACCCAAAAAAAATGATATGAGGTGATTTGAGAGGGAGAAGAGCTGATCTAAAGGGATCTGAAAAGGAGGTATCATATCTAAGAAAAATAAAGTTGAAACTCTGAAAATTTAGACTTCTGAAACAACAAACACACTCCCACAAATGTGGAGGGTACTAGAGCCCTAAGGGGAAATATTCCCTCTTAGTTGAGTGAAGAATATCAGAAACAGGTCTAAACGGTCAGAGACGGAGGCTGGAAAACCCTAACAGAAGCTTCAGACAAACCCAGAAAAAGTGCTGAAAATTTTGCAGAAAAAATGCAGGTCACAAGTTCTGACCTGTTTTCAGTCCAGGTTGCAGGTTTGGGGCAGAAAAGTGTGTCCTCAAGCTCAGGTCGCACTTTTTGGGCCGATAAGTGGGACCTGCAGATCCGGCTATCTTGGTAGCAGATTTCAGAAAAATTTGTCCTCTCAGCTGCGGCTGATGTCTGTCACCTGTGCAATAAGGCCAGAAACACACGAAAGTTAAAAATTTGACTGTTTGAGGGTTTTAGGGGTGAAAAACACCATAAAAATAGGGAAAACAGAAATGGAAGAGAAACCCTAGGGTCTGAAACAGCTGGATATGCAGGAATATATAAAACGACAGCGGTCGTAAAATAAAACCCTTGTGGAGTCGCCAATTGTTAGTATGAATCTTTCGTCGTAAAAGATCAATTTAGCTATGCATAACAAATAGCCCTAACATCAATTATGGCTGCAAAATATCTTTAAGTCTCTTGCACAAATTCAGATCTAAGCACCAAAGACATTAAGCAGATAAAATATAATATGGCTCCATGCATCCAATAGACAAGACAAGAACAAAGTGTTTAAAAGAATTATTTGTATTATATTGAAGAATGGGGCACCTGAGAGGAAAACAAGAAAGGTTTTTTCCGGTTCTCCTCAATGGAATGGGTTCTTGAAAGTCCTCAGCGTTTCAAATCTAAAATTCCTCTCTCTTATTGTGGTAGAAAAACCCTGACAAACATAGAACTCAATGGGAGCTCACAAAACAAAAATGGAAAATGGTGACCAAGAGTAGATCTAGTGTGATCTAATGCAATGAAGGTGACTAATGAATGGGGAATGTTAGCCCCCCTATGAAATTTTTGACAAGCAAATAGGGGGCTAAATCATTGTTGAGTCTTCAAGGAATGCATTTCCCCTGAAAACACAGTCTCCTTGAAGCCTCTTTGTGTCTTTTATCCTTTGATAGTATTCCCTCTGCTGATCTCCCTTATAGAGCCTCTCTGCTGTGAAGAAATGCCCAAAGGCCCCCTTTTTCCCTCTTATTTCCCCTCATTTAAGCCTCTTTTTATTCCCCCTTGTCTCCCCTTCTATTTCCCTTCTTACCCTTCAAATCCCCCCAAAATCCCCTTTAATTTCTTCCCCTACCCTTTGTTTTCCCTTTTCTCCCCCTTCTCCCTCTATCGTTTCCCTCTTCTGCCTTCAAAATCCATTTAAAAGGGCTAAAAACCCATATTCCGATCTTGTTATAGGCCTAGCCCCTTTCCGCCAGTCCCTTAACCACTTCCCCGCGTGACCCTTCCCCAAAGCCAAGTGCTTAAGCCTTGGGGGCCAATCGCAATCGGAGCACCGGGCGGGTGCATTTCCTTTGTTACAACCGAAAACCTCCGATGCGTTTGTTTTAAACATATAAGTCCCGTGACGAGTTTCGGGCCATTGATCTACCCTGAAGATCCAACGGCGGGCCGCCAATCACAACCCCTCTCCGATCGCAATCGCAGGTCTCAACAATTCCGCCCCGATTGCGGTCCTCCGATCCACTTCTCCACCGTTGATCTGTCCCGCCGATCCAACGGCTATCGCGCAATCGCTTCATCTCCTTCGCACCTCCCGTTTCTCCCTCCGATTTCATCCCCGCCGTTGATCTGGACCCGAGATCAATGGTCCTCCGCTAATCGCACCCTCGCCCGATCGTTGATCACAAGTCCTTCCTCCCATCTCCCGATTGAATCACAGCCATCCATCCTTCCCGCGATCCGACGGCCAGCGCTCAATCGCAATGCCCCTCCCGATCGCGATCGCATCCCCTTCTCTCCGCCTTCCGATTCAATCGCAGCCGTCCATTCTCCCCGCAATCAGACGGCCAGCGCTCAATCGCATTCCCCTCGATCGCCGATCGCAGGTTCTTCTCTCAGTGTCCCTATTGAATCTCTGCCGTCTGTTTCCTCCCTGGTCAACGGTCAGCGCTCAATCGCTGGTTCCCTTCCCTCCATCTCCCAATTCAATCATGTCTGTCCGTTCGACCCGTGATCTGACAGTCATCGCTTGATCGCTGCCCCATTCTCAATCGCAATCGGAACTTTTAAAAGGTGTGTTGTGATTGACGATCGCTCCGACCTCCGATTGCGATGGTGCAATTGCATCTCCGCCGTCCGTCTGCTCCCGGATCCGACGGTTCTCGTTTAATCGCCCTCCGCCTCCGTTGGGTCCCACCTCGTACGATCTTCCTACCGCATTTCATTGCATTCCATGCATTTCCTTTGTATTTCCTCCATTATTCAAACCTTTGTGTTTTACATTAAGGTTCAGTGAATCGCCCTCCACCATGGCCGGGTCCCGCTTCCACGGCTCCGCACCACTGTGTCCGTTGTTTCCACTGTTTCTTCACCATTCCGCCACCGCTCCTCCGCCCGCGCACCAATTCCTCCACCACCACTACCCGGGCTTGTGATAGTTTATTGCATCATGCAGGTAGTACAGAGAGGCCTTTTCAGCCGGCCAGCAGATCAGCAGAAAGGATTCAAAGGGGTTAATGACTGTTGATTGACATAATAAACGATTAACCCCGCATTCAAAGGCTTAAGGCACTGTTTGAAGACCAATGAGCGCACCAGCAATGCCATTACTGCGCTACCTAACAGCAGGACATGTTTCCTCCAGAAGTACACCTTCCCGCAGCGTCCTCCATGTTTCTCGAGCCCAGGAAAGTCAAGAACACCGACAGAGCTTCTTAAAAGATAGTGAGGCAGCATTAAAGAAGCATGGAGGGCCTTGCAGACTTCCATCCAGTTCATTTATTCAGAATGGCAGCACAGAGTTTCAGACAGCCGAAGGATGCCAAAAGAAATATCTGAGGTCAATCGACTGACAGAGGCTTCCCTAGCCGGCCTACAGTGTACCTACAGCACTGCAGAAAGCCATTAAGCAGTATGGGCGTGAACGCTTCCGCCTTACTGTCTTAATGAGTCTCAATTATTTGTATATCCTACCACTGCTTCTTCCTCTCCCCCTATAAAAGATCCCCGAGAACATAATGTAAAGGTTGTTGTTGAATTATCAGTGAACTGCAAGCATTTTGTCCCGAGCCAAGTTTCCTGTGTAACAGTAGTATGATAGGCTGAGAAATATGATGTATTCAGGCTGAATGTAAAAGCTTTGGGCAGTGATGTACCTGATTGGTGTTGTGTTTAACACGATAAGCAGTTTTCATTGGATCCTGATCTACAGCAATTGGTGATGTTTTTCTTATCTCTGTGTTTACTTCCATTTCATTTCATGTTCTTCTGACTGACATCTGAATGCATGATATAGGATTTACCCTTGTTAGGTACCTTATATCCCAGCTCTCTCGGTCTTTAATTTTTTCTGCTCATATGTGTGTCTGGATATTGCTTTTAATTAACTAAACCAGTGTAGTGGATGATTATTGCCTGCTCTCTGATGTGCAAGTTGATAGAATCAGTATTCAGATGTCTTTGTTAAGATTTAATTGAAAGAGGTTAGGAACATTGGGAGGTTTAAAGCCCGTCGCTGCCTCTTCATAACCTGACCTTCCAATACAAACCTTTTCAAGGCCCCTTGTATTGCCTATGGTTTTTTCCAAGCAGGCCTGGAGTTAAATGACCTCTGGCCTGATCTATAGATGGAATCAGATGGTTTTCCATCCTTCATTTTCATCCCCTAGTGTTCCATCTCACCAATCAGTCTTTAAGATCCAAATGCTCTAGATGACTAGCCCAACTGAAGCTTACACATTGAACATAATTAAATCCTTTCTTGACTCCATTGCCCAATGGCCTTGATGTTCCCTGAGTTATCTATCTTTGTCTAGCTTCCTTCTTTACCCATCCTTGTCTTATGATGAAACCTTCCTTCCTGATTCTCAACAACCAAACTCAAACAACCAAACAAACGACCTTGACCCTATAACTAGCCTAAAATCATAATTGAGAACCTTACAGACATATATCCTTTGATAATCATAGAGAGATCCCTCTCTGGACCTAGGAGGGCTAGATCCTAAGGTCTGAAAGTGGTTCTATGTTGTCTCATCTTTTGGTCTCTGTCAACCTGGCCAAAACATGGGAACCCCAACAGGGAAAACCCTTCTATTTATAACAAAATATTGGGGTGTTCTAGAACTCGGTGCATGAATAAAATATTATTAATCAAATTCTAGAATCACCCTTTAGGAATATTTTATTATATTTGTTGGAGGGAAAAGTTCTTTTGACTTGGGTCAATTCCTTTATTTATAAACAATAAATAAATCAATGATTTATTTATTATTTTAGGGAGATGATGGGAATATAATTAAATAAATAATGATTTATTTAATTATTTACAAATGATTTAGTCCAATTTAATTAGGAATATTATTAAATAATGATTTGAATAACTTATTCCTAGGAAATAATTAAATAAATAATGATTTATTTAAATCAATTTCCTTGTTTTGGGTTAAATATGACTAGGAAATATGGATAAATGTTATTTTATATGGTGAAAGCAATTTTACTTAGGGTAAAATTGGTCTTACATGGTGTACTTGGGTTCATCTAAGGATAATGGGTTAGATGACCAAAAAAATGGTGTAACATATATCGTATTATATTTTCTTACTAGGGTCCCACAGGACATAGTCGTTCTTCGAACCGGTGTAGGGTGTCTCCAATTCTGAGCTACAACAGCAAGAACTCTCTACATGCACAGTATATAGAAAAACTATAATGTATTTCATCTATACAGTTCTTTCTAGACCTCACACATTAGTGGGCAACTGTTAACACTAGAAAATTGTACAAGCAAAGAAGACATTATTTAATGTTAGGAAAAAGGATTTACAGGGCTGAGAGACATTAGAGAATCTAGAAAGTATTTTGAAAATATTTAAGGTTCGAGGAAAAATCAAATTTGAGCAAGTTATAAATTCTTTTGCATGCAAAGTCCTTCGAGAAGAGTGCCTTTGTGCGCCTTTTGACCCAAAATTCGTGCAATCCTAAGAGTGGCAGAAGTCACTTTATGGGACCACAAAAAGCACACTCAAGGACAGTGATTTCACACTTGAAGCCACCTAAGGACAGCCACCAAAGCCTCCTTAGGATATCAAGGGAGCACATAATGGAATAAGTGTGGCACATAATGGATTCATCCCCCTCTCCTAGGTCGCCATCCACAATGTACCAAGAGAGGGAAGGAGGATTTGAATTCTCCTATAAAATGCCACCAAGAGATGAACAACTTGAGAGCACATTGTTATGTTGGCCAGAATTTCCCCAAGCAATAAAGTAGTGTGTGATCTGGAGAAGAGATAGAGGGGACTCAATTGTTGGCCATCCAACAACTTCAGTCCACCATAGTAGAGAGAGGGAGACTTTGCACCGAGGCAAGCTTGGAAGTAAAGACATCCTTGCATCGGGACTTAGAACCCCTAGTTCTAAGGGCCCCTTGGGAAGTGGGTTAAAGCTTCATCCTCATTTCCTACCAACACTCAATAAGATGCGTTGTAAGTGCCACCGTTTGGATTATTGTAGTTGTTTGACTCTATTTAGAGCTTTTGTCTTATTTGTTTTAGTTTTAGTTTAATTTTTATGTTTGAATATGCATTCTATTTCTCTATCTAGTATGTTTATGTTCTAGCATGTTCCATTAACTTCCTTGACTCCATATGATTTCTGCCTGTGACCAATAACTTAAGAGGGTAAACCACACCCCTTAAGTTGGTGTGATTTCGTACATGCGTTCACCAAACACACTAACACAATCCATGTAAACAAGATCAGGCCAGGAATTTTTGTCAAACACCATTGTCAGGTTTGTCTCTGAACATGGTAAAGAGCAATGAAAGAACAAAGATATTAGAGCAATTAATTCACTGGCTACACTGGAATAATTGTATTGTTTAGAAGGGCATCCATTTCAGTAGATTAGGATAGGTAGGTGTGAAAATCACCTCAGCACTCTGAGCATCTTTCCAGTTTTAGTTTCAGTTTGATTTTTAGTTTTCAGTTCAAGTGTGTCCCTAACTACAAATTTCAAAGAGTATTGACCTCAGCTTGAAGGTTTTCAGCCATAGATAAGATCAGGTTGCGGGGTTGGGATCAGCCCAATGGATCAGGCCACTACTCTGCAATGTTCTTGACACCTCCTAAAGGAGCTGCCATCCCCAGCTGGAGCCACTGTTAGAACCCTTTAATTTAGAGTATCACAAGGTGACTATGTACTTTCTCTTTACAAATTTTTCATACTGTACATAGATGTCAATATTCAAAATATTTTCCAAAGAAAGAATCTAAGGAAAAAAAGGCAACAGAGAAGCAGTTTAGGCCAAAAAAATGGCAAAGGAAAAGTCATGAACGTGATTGAGTCAAGTCGTGCACGTTTGGGTCGAGTCGTGAATGCTAAAGTGGGTCAAGTAGTGAACGATTCAAAGTATTACATGAAAAAACTAAGAAACTACCAAAGAAAAAAAATCGGAAAATCACAACAAAGGAGCAGTTAGGACCGTCGGATCTGAGCTTAGATCAATGGTGGAGATTGAATCACATCATCGCATTACAAACCCCTTTTCATTTTATTTTCCTTTACAAACATTCAACTTCACCCATTTCTGCCTTTCTGCTTTATATTCCTACTATACCTTTTTCACCGCTATATCATTGTTCTACCTCCACTTTCCCGATTTCCCCAATTGTGATTAAAGTGGGGCCATTCTCCCTGACACGTCACCCTTCCCACACCATCCATCGCAAGATCACAACTTTACCTATTCAACCACCGTTTCACATCACAAATATTATAACTTACCGTTTGAAGCGCCTGCAATGTATTTTGTTTAACCTGCGATGCGGTTGGCCCCACCATAGCAGCTCCGCCCCCACTTCACATCCGTTTGAAATACATTGAAACACATATCATATGAAACATCATAAACTTTACCTTACTGCAGAAGCTTTCCGACTTGAGATTACAATGTAGGTGGGTCCCTCTCCCCACCCTTCGCAAGTTTTAGATTTTAACCCCCACTGCTCATAACAAAAAGCTAAGATCTACGATTTGTGATGCAACCGGCCCCACTTTCCCCTGCCACGTCACTTACCTTCTCCCCACACTTCGCACTTCGCGTCTTTCATAGTTTACCCTTGCTTCTTAATGTTAATATTTGTGATCTGCAATCCGCGGTCCGGTCCCACCTTCCCTCCATGTCACCGGCTTCTCCCCGCGCTTCGCACTTCTCATCTTTTAGAGTTTACCTTTGCGACTAAATGTTGAGATTTGAAATCTGTGGGTTGTGGTCTGGTCCCACCTTACTTGCCACGTTGCCTCTGTAATTTGCATCGGATCTTCGATTCCATTTCTTATAACTTAAATTGTAAAACATGCGATTACTATGGACGCGATAAGGTTTAGAACTAAAATATAAACATTTTTAGGTCATGGTAAATGGGTTTTTTATGATGTTTTGTTTAAAAAGGGTCAAGTTGGGCATATGAGGTTTGGACATCATTTTATGAAGAAATAAGGTTAAATGCAGCCAAAAGGGCTCGGGTATCAAAGAGACACCGAGGGTCGAGTCGGGCAAGGTGTTTCACCAAACTTGTTATCTTATAATGATATAAAGGAATTCTAGTGGAAATAAGCCCCGAAAATGTGTGCAAGAAAAGAAGGTCGAGTCGAGAAAAGGGCGTCCACGCAAAACTGTTATTGTGTACTAAGAAGAAGCAGAAAAGGTAGTAGAACACATCAGCACCATCACCAATCAATGAAAAGTGGCCAGCACTGCACATATTTGATTACCCAACGCCGGTTTTCTGAAGAGCGGGACCAGATGTCAGAGCCACCACTGGCTACCTCTTCGTGACCATCACAACCACTTCCAAGCTTATTGTTTGATGTTCTGAGGATCCATTGAAGTGTTTGGATCTATGAATAGTTTCCCAAAATTAATTCTACAGGCGGTGTCTTTGTCAGAGATGTCTGATCAGGCCTTGCATGGCCACACTTGTCCATTTTCTATTAAATTGTAATCAATGAAATGTTTCCGAGTAAGATAGGGTAAATGACTTATTTTTTATATAAATACTGCTTGCCTTAGCAGTATGTGGAGTTGGATATTGTTAGCCCCTGCATTTTAAGAACTACTATATTGGAGCATTGTAATTTTGGAGCTGGACATCAACAATCAAAGTCCGTTTTCAGGATTCTTGAGCTGTGTTAAAATGGTGATGTGCTATTTCTCTATTTAAATGTTTCCATTGTTTTCTCTGTTGTGCATATGTTCATCTAATTTTAAATTTTAAATTTTAGATTAAGATTTGTTGTCGAAGCACCTTAATTTTGTCTGCATTTACAATCTGAATGTTTTCTGCTGGAGTCTGATTAAATAATTCTTAACTGCTCTTTAGTCATTACTGAACCTTACTATTTCTTTCACCTCATATTCATACAACTCTAAAGATACATTTAGCATAGTTAGCTTGCCATGTTATGCTCTTGATGTTGATGTGCCATTCCAACATTTTGACTCCATAGCCCAATGGATTAATCCCTGCAACTTTATATGTCCAACCACTTAATAAATCAAACAAACAACCCTCATTTCTATAACTAGCCTAATATCAGCACTTGCAGTTATCAAGTTAAATCATAAAATAGAGAGAGCCCTCTGTGAGTTTAGGAAAGCTAGGTCCTAGACTCCAAAAGGTCCTGGACTCCAAAGTGGTTTGATGCTATCCTTTGTCGTTTGTTCTTTCCAATATTAAAAATTACGGAGTGACAACATGTTCTATATGTATTTTCTCACGGCTATGAGAGACTTGGAGGCCTCTGCGTTTGTTGATATTTTCAAAAGTTGCAGATCTATTTACGTGGTTATATATAAATGCTTGATGTGATTAACTAAATTATCACATTGTGTGAGTTCCATTGCCTGATATGTTGTGAATTTCATGGATCTTTGTTTGCTTTAGACTATTAGCACAATGTATAATAGATCAATAGACCTTATATGGTTTTTTTGGGACATACTGTGTAGTTTTGTATGATGTTGTTGTAACGTTGAACTTACATAGAATATTAGCTATAACTTAGCTTGATGTAGTGTTTGGTAGAAAACATGTTGATATATCTATGGAATGTATATTTCTTAAGCATAAATTTTAATTTTCAGTGTTTGGATATGGGCTGATCCCTATAGAATTATCATTTTAAGCAATGCCTCGCTCAAAGAAAGACTAGGGCCAAGTCCCTTAAAGTTCTCATATTTTATAAGTATGGTAGAAGTCGAAACTTGTATTCGGGGCCGAGTGGATTATTGGGAGGATAATGTATCTAGGTTGGATACCATTTTATGCCTTTACGTCTAGTGCATCCAAATATTAAAAATGAGTGGATGCACTTAAGTTTAGAGGATGTATCTGAGAATCCAAAAGTATGACTAGTTAGACCCTATAAAATTTTTGGAATGCAATGGATTTGAAATAATTTGAATATATTGTCTTCTTTGCAAGTAAGACAATTCCAAATCCTTAAACTTGAAGAGGAAAGAGAAAAAGCTAAAGTTACTCATGCACATCACCAACAATTAGTTGAAACTTCGTTTGATAAAACTTCTGTCACTCCAAAAACATTTCAAATTGGTGATTTGGTACTAAAATAGGATAAGGCACACGAGGAAAAAGATAAACATACCAAATTCCAAAGACTTTGGCTTGGACCATTTCAAATCATATAAGAAATAGAACCATCAACGTTTTTATTGCAAGATCTATTAGGCAAAAGAGATTCTTTGCCTGTTAATGATCAAATTTAAAAAGAATATTTTTCATAGGAGGTAACCCCTTCTATTCCTTGTATATTATTGTCTTTTATTTTATTAGGGAAATAAAAGTTGAATGGTATTTTTTTGTCTTTTCAAATAAAAATCTCAGAAAAATATTTTTGATTTATCGCTTCTATAAATAAGAATTGTTATGGAAATAATTGTAAAATTGGAATCTCAAATATATTTTATTTCGCTGAAATTTTTAATTTCACCGAAGTTATTTATTCTTTGATAAAATTTCACTTTTATAAAGTATGGTTACTCTACTATAAGTCAAGAAAATAGTCTTTAACATAGTAAAGACTCTTTACAGATAAGAAATATTAAACTCTAAAATTATCATCTAGAATCCTCAAAAGGTCCAATGATTCACCCCATCCGGCAAAATTTTCAATTTTCAGAATGTAATTCAAAACTATATATATATATATATATATATATATATATATATATATATATATATATATATATATATATATATAGATATATATATATATATATATATATATATATATATATATATATATATATATATATATATATAGATATATATATATATATATGTAAAATCTTAGAAGATAATAAGTCTCATCACGAGCTTGTTTACCATGTTCATAGGAAAATATTTAAACTGACATTACCGATACTGTCTACCAAAACAGGGTAATGACTTGGGAATATATCAAAATGCAAGGGGTCTCATCAAGAGCTAACTTGATTAGTTTATTTACAACCAGTGAATGGCATTGTCAATATTTTGTTACCAATCCAAGGCAATGACTTTTAAGTGATAAAAATACATAGAAAATATTTACAAAAAAAAAACAAGTTTCCAAAGAGATAAAGTATATAATATTGAACTTATTTTGGAAGATTTTAATAGTAGATGGATGGGACAATGAATCATTGTTGGATAAAAGGTAACCCTTCCAAGGCCATAAATCCCTACTGGTATCAGAGGCTCTACCTGTGATAAATGAGTATATATATATAAAGCTAATCTGAATGAGCCACCTGCTTATCTTTTTAAAAACTTAGTAAAGACTGATATAGACACTCATATTTTCATTTTAAAGAGGAAATCTTATGAATTATAATCAAGTGAGATTTTATTACTTGGTGAAATATTATTTGTATTCAAATTCATTCCTGCAACTATTTTTATTTTGAAAATTTTTAGAAATATCAAAAAATTGATCAGAGATAATTGGTTCTCCCAAGTGAATCGCCAATTGTTGTAATATACAACACCTCCCAATTATTATAAATATCTATTACAGTTATGAATAATAAATGGGGACCCTTTAAAAAAGAAATAGAGTTTAAGAAACATTATTTTGTTTAGCGTCAAGTTTTAAACTTTAGGAATAAAACGCATGTTCCTTCTGCTTCGATTTCATTACGCTTAGCACAAATCGCAAAGCTCACAAGTTGACAAAAGTTAAAACACATATAAAAATTGGAATTGTGATAAGCGCTCCAATATTTTTGAAATTATATGAAATTCCCCGTTGAAAAACTTAGAAAGCCCTTAAAGTTATAAATCGGGTCGCGCCTCCTTATATCATTTCAAAAGGAATTGCGATGAGTCGAACCCGATAAGATAATAAACGAACAATGAAACGTATCCTCAAAATCCGATAAAGCACAATGCTTTGCGTTTTTAGCGCATATCACATTCCGCAGCATCAAACCAAATGAAAATTTATATCCGTCATTATAAAGTGCGATGTGAAATTTGCGCAGATCGCATTTCGCATACACTTGCGATGATAACATATAGTATTTATATCTCTAAAAGTTGTGGTTTGCGCTACAACATTTATTACTAAAGCCCTTGAAGTGATCCTTAATCAATCAATATGTTAATAAGATCTAATGACTTATATCATTTGATTGGACATATTTTCTAAAGCATGTAAAAAAATTGTTGAACGATTAAAGGGTTATTAATGGCATTCAATGGGTACAGGGTTCAAAAATATCGATATATTTCTTAAAGCATGTTTTAATTTAAAGCGTCAAATTTTGATTTATGTATATTTAACTCTATTCTCTGTCCTTTTCTCTCCTCATCTCAAATCTCAATTTACTTGTCTTGCTTGAATTCAGGAAACTACCTAAGAAATCGATATCAACATAAATGACAAAGAAAGGCAAATGAGTTGCCTAAGCGTCTATTTCTGAAATTACAGACATGCCTCCACTATTTTTAGAGACTACGTGCAATAAGGACAGTGGAATTTCTTCATGGGAAGCCATGTATAAATTGTTTGAATAAGAACTAAAGAAAATAGCAATGGCGGATAAGGTTATTTCATCATAACCTTCTTACTTAGAAGTTTCATGTTCATTTCTACATAGGATAGCTGCAGGGCCAAAGATCTTACCATACATTGATATCATAAAATGGGTCACCGACAATCTCAATATTGCAGACAGGACACTCAAGAATTCCAAACTGGAGAACATGAGTTCATTCACCGCTGAGGATTTGCAAACAATGTATCATTTGCCTACGCCACAAAAAGATTTATTATAAATATTTCCTGGAAAGATTTACAAGAAAAAATCAAGACCTAATGAAGGCGGCGAAAGGATGGAAGGAAGATCAATGCAAGTTAAAGTGGGACAAACTCAGTATGTTCCCAACAGTGCAATTTCCATCACCTTACTATTTTGTAGCAGGAATGTTGTGTAGATTATTTCCTAGACGTGATACCACTAAATTTTCCATTGAATGGGTTCCTTTAATTGACGCAGTCGTCAATTCTACTATATTAATTGGTAAAACATTTTATCCGATAATTTGGCCAAAACCGTTATGGATTACAGAACAAATAGAGTATTTTCGACTAATACAATTCCTCCTTTTTACATGAGTGCATATATCATGGTGTTGTAGCCTCTACAACACCCTCCAAAAATTCACCATCTAAGATTTTTTTTGAGCCCCTGAGCATCGAAAAGCTAAGTCAAAATCTAAGGTTCAAGTCTATTTCAGGAAAATCCTTAAGTCCCTGAGTCGCAGTTAGGTATTTTTCCAAATTTGCGACCTAGCGACCTTGCAACCTATCAGGTTTCCAGGTCGCAACTCTCACTCAATTCTCAAAATCGCGACCTAGCGACCCTCCCAGGTTGCAAGGTCGCAAGGTCGCAAGGTTGCATATCTCACAAGCGCGGGATATTTGTGACACAGCGACCTCATTTATTTCTCACACGTACGACTCCTTTATAAATATAAGGGTCACTAGGTCGCATTTCACCCACATGACGGAGAGCAAAAAAACGCTTCTGACAGGCCAACTAGAGTGCAATTTTCTCAGGTAAGTTGCCTAATCCTCTCGATGTTTCTGTTTTTTCCTTTGTTGCCCTTGTCCTCTAATCGAAGTCCTTTAAAGCCACCTAGCATCTCCCATTTTTTAGATCCTTTTGAAGCCTGAGTCTTTTCAAATGATCCAAACCATGCCATTCCTAACACAGACTTGTAAATGGAGCCAACCAGCCACACATGTGTTTGTCTTTTTCCCTCATGACTTCTTCATCTTCAATTTTTGGTTTTCATCACTTAGTCCTGGTGTTGTTTATGTTAAAATGGAACAAAAGGGCCACGTCGCCGATGAATCTTCCTCTCAACCCTAGCACGACTTCCAACCCTGCGACCTTATGACCCCTGGTCACTGAGTCACTGAGTCACATCTCATTCAAAAGTTGACGTTTGCAACCTTGCGACTCAGTGACCCAGCGACCCGGTCACAAGTCGCTAGGTCGCAAGGTCGCACCCTTCGAGAAGTTTAAGCCTCTGCGACCCAGCAACCCAGCAACCTGGTTGCAAGTCACTAATTCGCCCTTTCCTGGGTCTCAGTTGGGCAGAGTTAAAAAGCAGTACCTATGCATTTATTATTATGGAATTTGTCTTATCCTGGGACTGTTTTATAAACATTACAGGTGATTTCGAAGCAGATTTAGAGTGCGTCTCCATCTCTTCAGCCTCAAGCGACATGGGACCTCAGGCAGTTCGCAAGAAAAACAAGAGCCCAGAGATAGAAGACACAGAAATGGAAATACCAATGTCTCCTCCCCCAATCTATGGGGACACCGCATGTACATTTACCAAAGGAGATAGCATGAGTTGGTATCAAGTATACCAAGAATTCGCATGACCAGAATTTCTAGAGGACCTCCCCGACTGTCAAGTATATGTACAAGTTAAAAGGTCGAAGCTTCACTACGCAGGTGCCCACCCTACTATATTCCCATGTGCAGAAGTCATTGAATGGATCATACAGAATATCGACCCCAAGAAGTGGGTAATTCGAGACCACGAGGGAAGAGCTTTTGCAACTCTAAAGGGCTCGGATGCTAAGTTTTATTACGCGCTGCCAGAATGGGAACAGACTTTCACAGAAGAATGGGCCACCACCCATGCAGTTGCCATAGAAGACACCCTGAGAGGATGGTGGGAGGAACCCGAGAAGTTCAAAATCAAGAAGGATCAGGAGTATCCAGTGGCGGGCCTCAGAAAGGTATACAATCTAGTGACAGTTATGCTTTGTAGGATATATGGTCATCCCGATGCCACGACATTCAGTGGCACTTGGGTATCCCTAATGAACTATGTTACTATATATGGCACTCGTTTCAATTGGGCTAGCTTGCTAGTGGCATCTCTCAAAACAAACATATCTGTGGCACTGGCACCAGAGGAGGGATACTCGTCCGAATTTTACATGGCCCCCTATCTATTGGATTTAGTTTGTTCCAGGTGCCACTTTGACGGATGGGCTCACAACTGGGACCCGGAGTGGGCACGCCTAGTTCACATAGAAATGAAGGTATTCTGGAACTCTAAGTACAAGAAGGATATAGATTCAATCTCACAAATTTTCATCCCTGCACTCTATAGGAAATTGTTCGGTCAGGATACCCCATGCATGTCCTGGCAAGCCATGGAAACATTATTCAAGGTGGCACATTGGTTTCCACTCACAGAATACACCTTTATTCGAGTCTTTGATTCATTCAAGACTCCTCATGCTCTGCCCCGATTCGTTACGGACAAGATGCTTCTTTAGGAAGTATGTTATCAGATGACTTCCGGTTTCTCAAAGGTCCTTACTAAAGGTAAGAAAAATCCATGGCCTACAATGCCACTCACCATTGGTGCCTACACAGTCAAATACCTCAGGGAGGTAGAGGCAGAAGTGGAAAAAATCTACCTGGGGACTTTGGATCACCAGACATACGATCTTGAGAGGATAGTCCCTGACCACTGAAAATGGGCCAAGTTAAAATGGAGCTACCAGCATACTGAACGCCCATATGAGGATGAGAAAAGAAACTGGTATAAAACGGATAGGGAACTTGCCCCGAGAGCATGGTTCGATCAAGAAGATCTAGATGATCATACTTTGGAGGAAAGAATCCACAAGTTGGGAGGTGCCTTTTCTTCCCAGGCCAAGAAGCCTCGAACCAGCATGGGCCACAAATCTACCACCCAACAGAAAGAACAAGAAGCAGAAGCTCAGCTAGAAGCTGAAAAGAAGGGAAAATAAGATGAAGATAAGCGTAAGAAAAACTTGAAGGCAGAACAGAGAAAGAAACTAGCAGAGGATGCCCGGAAGAGGAAGGAAGAGCAGGAAGCGAAATCAGAAGCGGAACGGTAGCTCAAGAAAGAATTGGATCAAATGGAAGCTAAACGCAGGAGGAAGGAAGAGCAGGAAGCAAAAGTGGAAGCAGAGCGCAGGCAGAAAGCAGAACAAGATAAGGCAGAGGCGAAGCGGCTTCGGAAAGAGGAAGAAGAACAAAAGAGAAAAGAAGAGGAGGATCAAAGATCAAAAGACACCGAGACACCTCCTCCAGTAACAGGAGTACAAACCGAGCTGCAGCCCATTGAAGTACCTATAATTAACACACGTTTTGAACTCTCCGAGCCAGACTCCTCTAAAGGACAGGAGGAGGAGGTGTTCAACCTAACAAGACTCACTTATGATCAGTTCACCTTCAAAATCCGATAGGAAAAGAGGAGATGCCTAGCACGGAACCCTTCCACCCCATTCACAGCCACGACGGAGAAAGATATAGTCCTAGACACTAGGACCAACCCAGTGATGATAGCATCATCCGACACTGCTTTTGCCACAGCCACAGAAGAAAATGTGAGCCGGATGAGTAGACAAATCCTTTCCCTACAAAATAGATTATAGGACTCTGAACAAAGGGAAGCAAGGGCATAGCAAGAAAAGAGAGCACTAAGGGAAGAAATTTAACAAATCCAGGACAAAAATACTCTTATTAACGAAGTACCGCTCACTGTCCAGAGAGAGTTGGTGACGCTGGAGGTCACCATGAGATAGGTTTACGGGGAGATGTTCACTATAAAACAAACAGTCGCACCTCTACTAAGAGCCCAAGTAGAGACAAATCAAAGAAATGAGCAACTGAAAGAGGCCTCCACCACTT
The DNA here is from genome assembly GCA_034641835.2 of Pinus albicaulis. NCBI lineage: Eukaryota > Viridiplantae > Streptophyta > Pinopsida > Pinales > Pinaceae > Pinus > Pinus albicaulis. The sequence goes on from CM076584.1 coordinate 38,032,783, forward strand.
TGGATAGAATTATAGAATAGACAGGTAGATACCCACAGGCTCCGGAAAACTTGCCCAAGAAAGACTAGATTCACACCCTGAATGACAAGGTCGAAATCTGTATCAAGATGCAATCCAAGGAGAAATTATTTAAAGATCTAGAAAAGGTAATGACCACATACGAGCATTTGATCAGTGGCATCGACTCAATGCATGAAATACACCACATTCCTTCTCTGGGTGCACTGAGCGAGGAGAAGACGTGGACACAGATAGATCAAGAGATTCAAGCATTTCTACAACCTATCAGACAAGCCACCACTACACCTAATCTTCCCGCATCACAGGAGAACTTGGTTAAGTTTGTCATATCACCAGTTTGAATCTACACTAAACTGGCTTCTTTGGCTAACCAGGTCACACTCAAAAGAGAAACTCTGATTTTGAATGCCTTAGAATGCCTGCACCGGTTAAGGGAAGAAACTCTTCTAGTCTCCCCAGTCGCTGCAGATTATCGCGCATGGTAGAATTTCCTCAAGGAGCAACAAGTTGATGTCCCCGACCTCGCAATCACGTGCACACTCCCATGATCAGATTGCAAGGTGAAAATCCACAGAAGGGGTCGCAAGTCGCACTATCCAGCCAAGTCGCAAGTCGCGCTTTCCAACTAGGTCACAGGTCGCATTGTCCAACTAGGTCGCAGGTCGCATCTTCCATTCAAGTCGCAAGGCATCCCAATGGTCAGGAAGGCAGAAAGTCGGGAAGCCCAAAGGGCAAGTTTTGTTCTATAAAAAATTCCTTCGGGAAAATTGTATGGACCTTTGTTTTGGGACTCAAAGAGATATAGAGCATTGATAGAAGGACTACACATTTTTGAGTATGAATACAAGCATTTGTTAACTCCATTTCTGGATCTGATGTTGATAAATGTGTGAACACTATGAGTATTCTATTTTCGGTTTCTAACATCTTTTGATTAATGAAACTGTGTCTCCAATTACATCATTTCTACATTTCAGTTTTCTAAACATGTGTTAATGGTGCCATGTTTATTTCACTTTCTCAATTAATGTTAATAACTTTGTTTACTGACATTTATATTATCACCAAAACCATTTAAGGAAGTGAAGGGTATTCTGCCATAAAGAAGTGTTTCTTCTATGGTTAGAATAGCGTACAAGCATCACCCTAATGATATGCTATTGACATCATTTCCTTTGGCCTCATGTTTTATAATTCAGCTTGCTACGCATAGTGTTGTATGTTCATTTAATTCATCAATCATGTGTCTTGTATCATCTGAATAATCGTGTGTCTGAAGGTTTGTAGAATCCTACTGAGACCCAAGGAAAGGAGAATTAAGCGGTAGCCAGACCCACACCCCAGACGGGATCCCTATTCCAAATGGTTTAGAGTTTAGTTGGGACTTTTTACCGGGGAGATCCCCTACTGTTGGCCAGACAATTTTTTTCGTCAACACATGGATTCTATATGTTTCTGCTCGAACTTTCCTATTATGGGTTAGAAATGGACTAGCCAAGACCCTAACCTTCTTCATATTTATCATAAAGCCCTGTGGGAGTCTGAATTTCATTTACATTTCTACAATATTTGTCATGGAGTTATGTTGCCCATTCATAAAACCATTTTAATGAGAGAGCTCCTAGAATTTCTAAAGAAGCCAATGCAGATATTCTACCCGTGGCCAGATGGTTTGAAGAGGAAAATTTTACTTATGTCAGTGTTTTTGGGAGTCTTTCTTCCCCTCATTTTCTACCCTACTATGTTCCATATAAACTCTTGGCTAGAGGAATTGCATATCCAACTCTTGTAAATGGTATAATCAAGCAGCTCAGAGATTCTAAGAAAGCCATCTGGCCTACATTCCGATTACAATGTGGTACCTTCGCCCTTTTTTACATAGGTTGTTACTTAAAAAACATGAATGTTAAAATTAATATTAATGCTTCACATTAATCATCAACCCAGGGCAAGTATTTTTATTTCAAAAGTGCAAGCAAAGTATATGCGAGTGAAATAAGAGGTTAACTATTCTAAACCGTTGCAAGAAATTATATCTAATTCTCGAAGTTCAATCAATCAATTCAAAAGTAAACTGTGAAATACTTCAAATCAATCAAAGAATGAAATTCTAGTCTGAACTTATGCAGAAAGTAAACACTCAATGTTGAAATTAAAGATATTTTGCAATTGAACAACAAGCTTAGTGAATTTAATAGAAAGAGAAAAAGAAATACTTAATAAATTGAATAGAAATCACCTATTGACATTTTGCAATCGAATTCTCTATAATTAAATTAATAACAACATTTAGAATTGGACAACAAACCATACGTTCACATTTGCAATGGGAAAAACTCAAGGAATAACAATGTGCAGAATTGAACAGCAACTACTTAACCACGCTGAAATCAATCTAACAAATGGAAAACATCACTCAGTAGTAAAGGATTATAAATGATAAATTGAACCTGACTTAAAAGGAAATCATAGCACACCACACTTGCAATTACTGATTTGAATCGTAATTCTACAAAGCGTAAGAAGAATTAATTTTCGAGAATGAGTAAATAAACATATAACACAAAATAGTAGGAGAACTCCTAGGGACCAGGCTCGAAGCCTCCAAAAGTCTTCTGCCAAGAAATAATCTAAATCCACTTATAACGAAAAAGCTAACTCTTTTATTAATCAATAGAACAGGTACATCATCACGAGTTAAAAGACTTTTTATGACTGAATGTTTATTACAAAAAATTACAATATAAGGAAAATCTCCCCTATTCTCTTTCACCTATAGCCTTTTATAACTTTAAGGAGAAACAAAATAGAGAATAGTGAATCCTCAGGATCAGGAGATCCTGAGCTTCGCAGCTATCAGCTGAATGCTTGAAGAATAGACGTGTATTTCCATCTCTTGCTAATTCACAGGAACTGGACACGATTTCAGTTGCTTTTCTTGACTGCTATTGTTTGGTCATTTGGTCAGCACTTAGTTGGTTTGGATTTCCTATCAATAAAGATAGCAAAAGTTAGTTTTTATACTATTAAACACACTATTTATTAATGATTCGTTTTACCCTACTTTTACACTATTCTCCTTTGATTTATTTCCAAAATGGAGGAAAACATATAAAACTTAATAATAAATCAAACTAAAGATAGGGGTAAAATGTACCTTTTCCATGGCCCAACATACTCCCCTTCTTACCTTTTTGCATGTCCTCGTGCAAACAGATGATTGAGGTTTATTTGAGTTAAGGAATAGGCAGGATATACTTCTTCCCTGTAAAATCTAAAACCATGCTTTTGTTTCACTTTTGCAAATGCCAAGTTTGTATGCCCCTATTTCAATTCAAAATCATGGTGGTAATATTTAGGAGGGTACCATATGATGGGGCATCTATATCTGCATCCTATGCATGTAGGGCCCATGTTTAAAATTAAATTGCTATACAGATGAAAACGAGAAGCAACAACTTTAAAATTCCTATAACCAAATGGCTCTCTATTCTTAACATTATTTGTAGAGGCTTGCCATCTTTGCTTCGCTGCTAATAAATCATCCCCCTGAATATCCTGGAAGTATGCTATTTCATTATGTACAATATCTTTGTGAATTTTCCCTAGCTTGGCTATCACTCCTTTCTGTTGCATAAACCTCTTATGTTGAATGAATAAATGTAGGGGTTTTGTAGGTTCCCCTCTCACCCATAAGTCTAACCCATGTTCCCTTTTCTGGAAGATATTGTAGGCCTTATCCCATCTAATCTGGTTTTTAGCAAAAGACATAATATCTTGAAACTCAATGTCCCCAATCAAGGGACTAGGGTTACTATCTCTTTCATCTGCTAAAAATAAATTGTGCAAGTACAATTCGCACAGAAGGTGTTGTACCTGTTAATTCTGTTAATTACAACATTGGAAAATTTATGCAATGGAATTAAATGTAGTAGGCTTCTCTACTCTGAAATATTTTATCTTCAACAACAAATACCTTTCCACTAGAAATAAGGCATAATTGGTGGTCGGTGATCTACAAGACAACACATCTGAGTAAAGAGATCAAACAAACAATACTGGTTTGTTCCTTAGCCTGTTCCAGTTGAGTCTGTGTCCTCTTTACTTTGACTCTTTCTTCCCTAAATTGGGCAAAGGTTTCATATTCAATTGCAGTAAGGTCATTAAATCATTTTAATATGCCTGATGTTCTTGCAAAGGCACTACTTCCTTCCTATAGCATACCAACTCTTGTTGAATTTGAGATCAAATCATTGTGTAGCTTTGATGGCGGCTCTTTGTACCCGAAAGGGGTATAAGAAGGTGTTTCCTCTTTTGGGTTTATTTTTCGACCGTAGGTATCGAATCGGTATGCGGACAATTCGAGTTGTCTCTTGGGAATGATGAGGTACGTAAAGGTATCTTTTGAACAGCTAATTAGCCTACGTTAATCATCAATCCGGGAGCGACTTTTTATTTCAAGAGTGTACTTTGTTTGAGGCTGCAATTATCTAAGAGCAATGCTGTGAAGATGTAGTATAGAATATTAAATGCAAAAGTAACAAAGTGCGTGCAAAGAAACCTAATTACAGTGACATGAATGGAAAGATTAGACTACATCAATCTTGAAAAACATCGAGCAGGGATGCAGTAGCAGTAACTCTTTCCCTTAGAAATCGATGCAAGATAACCAATCTGCGGACTTGGAAGTAATAATCTCTGTCCTCTACAGTTGGAGATCTTAAAGCAATCAAAACGAAAGCAAATTCAATGAAAGCAACTTAAAAGAAACAAAATCTGGAAAGGAACAGTAGCATGTAACTATAACTCATCTGTTTGCTAATCGAAGACTATGAATAAATAATGAATAGAAATGGAACAACAACATGAAATGAAAAACAATTACAATTCTAACATAATCAAGCAACTAGATTTCCATGCTTCAATCCTGTCGACAGCCACTTACCACGTAACAATCAATTATAACAAATCATAAACTAATGGAACAACAACTCAAATCAAATACAGAACAAAAAATATTTATAATAATAACAAGATAATCGAACGACAAATGTGCTTCTTGTGAAGGATGAAATAGCAATGACTCTGTATTTGATCTAACAATGATAAACCAATTCTGTAATTGAAATAAACATTAAACACACTTCACACGACAGTAAGCAAGGATTAAAAATAAAAACAACGAAGTGATTGCAATAGAGCCGGGCCCTTAGCGCCAGTGAAATACTGCTGGGCTAATTTAGAACTTTAGAAGATGGATGAAGCGCGTGTATTATATTAAACCAAAATAAAGCATTACAGAGAAGGTTCTCTCAAAGTTGAGAGTCAATAAAACATTATATTACAGAGGAAATGTTTAAATGTAAAGCCTTTCGACCCGACTTACTTTCTATCACTAAAGGACATCGCTTTTTATATCAAATCTCAACGGACAATTCAGAGAATAAGATGAGTTTGAACAGCGATCCCTCAGGATCGAAGGATCTTGAGGGATTCGCTCCTCTTTGTTTAGTTATCATCCTGTTTACTCTGATCGAGGCCAAGCTGTCCCCTGCCTTTCTTGGAAATTCGTTCAGATCTCCTTGCCTTTGG